>JAVJIF010002368.1:0-385666 GCA_038442645.1 Agave tequilana | reverse complement strand
AGAAGTCAAAGAAAGTTCTTCTATGGATGCTGAAGTTCTTAAAGGCATCCAAGCTCAGATCGCATCCCTAACCGAGAGGGATGAACTAAAGAAGGTAGGGGCAGTCCGTCCTTACCCCTTGGAATGGATTCAGTACCATACCCGCCAAAGTTCAAGCCACCAACATTACATACGTATGATGGTAAGAGCTCACCAAACCAGCACATCTATTACTTCCGGTCTCAGACCGGTAACATTATATATAACAATGCAGTCATGGCCAGACTGTTCATCGGCACCCTGAATGGGGTAGCATTCGACTAGTTCCGAAGCCTTCCTCCTAGCTCTATCAATTTCTAGATTAACTTAGAGACTCGATTTCTTTCTTATTTTTACGAGGATGACACTGAGGTAACCATGGACAAACTCCTCTCTACCTACAGAGGAAGGGCGAATCTGTCTGTGACTACATTGAGTGGTTCAGAGACTTGTCTCTGATGTGCCCAGCATGGATGCCATTGCCCATGCTCTTGCAGACATGCAGATATAACTTCCTGGACCAAGTGAAGATTCGTATGGGGGCTCTCAAAGCCCATACCTGGAAGGAACTAGTCGAGCAAGCTGAGATAGCTGAAAAGTCGGTTAAAAAGTTTGAACCATCTACCCCTAAAGGCAAATGGAGTATGAATAATAAGGGGCGCGGCGACATGGCGCAGTCCTCCCAAGCCAAAGGTGAAAGAGACTATGTCCGTTGAATTGTCAGGGGACGTTCATTCGAAGGCCAAGAAGAGCAGCTTCAATAATCAGGAGTTTAAGTTTCCTCCGAAATAGTACTCCTTCAAAGATGAGCAGGCGGTCGCATTATTTCATTTACTCCACAAAGGGAACAAATTGAAGCTGCTGGATGCTCAACGCTCTAATGAAGTGGGACACACGAATGATCCTAACTATTGCCTCTTTCATAAAATGGTTCATCATCCTACTAATAAGTGCTTTGTCCTTAAGGACAAAATTCAAGCTTTAGTCGACGCTGAAGTTCTGACTCTAAAATCAAAACAAAAGAAAGTCACTACAAACATGGTGACCCTCGAGTTCGGCAAAACCCTAAAAATCACAGTGCCTGATGGGACCTTCCAATCCCTGAAGCACGGCTAGAAGTAAAGCATCCTTCAGCCAAAACTCAAGAGAGTAAGGTTCTTGTTCCCTTGACATTGAAAACAGGGGAAATCATGTGGATACACCCAGACCTTGCCCACGACGAACAATATGATTCGAAGAAATCCAAGTCAAAGGGCAAATCTTACAATGTATCTCTATCTTGCTGGATGATGGCAATCTCATATCAGCTTCTCTTAGCGATTCTGAGGAGAAAAAGCACGCTCGCACAACGCAAGCGATATACCTCAGCCGACAGGCACTCGATCTGGAAAATCATACTTAAAACAATATGAGAAAGTTACTGACGAGACACAACAGCAGACGACGTCAGAACAAATACCCCCACCAGCTCCGGTCCCGACGACGGGAAAAGAGAAGTAGAAAGAAGTCTGGTTTGATCATGTCCTAAAGAAGCCTTCAGGCCCAGGACTTAACATGCCTTTTCGCTTTAACATATTGGCCAGCTGGCTAATGTCCTAGCTCATATCACCATACACGAGCTCCTTCATCTCTCGAAAGAGACAAGAGAAGCACTTAGCGATGCACTGGCTAACTCAGAATCATTTCTAACATATATGTCAGAAATCCCTAGGCGTGACACTCAGCCCTCTTGCTCTGAATACCATCTTATATAATCGAAAGTAACTACTATTACTTTCACAGCTGAGGATATGTTTCTCAAGAATAATAAGCACGATCGACCTTTGTACTACACACGGATACATCGGTTCGACATGCATTGAAAGGGTACAGGTTGATCCAAGGTCTGGACTCAGCATCATACCCAAAAGGCTCCTCCACTTCCTTGGCATACCACTATATCGGTTGTCTGCAACCACTACAACAATATACAGTTTTAATGCAGTGAGTAGTCATCCACTTGGAAAGATTCGACTCCGTTGCCGAATCGGGAGCCTAAAATCAGAGGTGACGTGCTACGTTATTGACGCTAACATGTCATACAACTTGTTACTAGGACGACCCTGGATCCACGCTAACTGGATTGTTCCCTCTACTCTGCACCAGTGCTTCAAATATGTTGAAGATGATGCAACAGTACGAACTATCTTCGTTGAGAAGCAACCATTCAAGGGGTGAAAAACTACTTTACTGATGCTCTCCTATATCAGGAAGTCAGTGAAACGTCAAAAGATTCATTACCTGACAACAATCATAGTGGCAATGAGGTAGATTCAGAGTCTGAAGGAGACACGCTAGCTACTTTGGTCGGTGAAACAATTGTAGCATGTTTCAATAATCGTCAATGTAATACTCCTTCTGAGGATGATGACGAATGGGTGATTAATGATAATGTTTCCTTTGATTATCCTGCGAGTGTCGAACTGTTTGAATCTGTTACGAATAGTTCTCTACACATGCCCTTGCATAAATCAAGTACATCAAGTACGTCTGTAGAATGTATAGAAGGGCCCGTTTTAGTGGTTCCTCTGTTAAAAAAGGGTCAATCACCAATAATATTCGGTAAAGCCCAACTGCAGAGGTCTATGGTCACATATTCAAGCTCAGACTCAGAGACCCTATAATTTTTTCATTATGCACGATCAGCGCAGCATATGATGAGAAAAATAAGATACAGTCTGCAGCATGGGAATGGTCTGAATTTTGGAAAAGGACAACGTGGTTTTCTGCGTAATTTGTGTCAAAAGGGAAGCCAGCAAATTACTATGATAAAACACGCACGGGGTAAGGATACGTTACACCTCCACTGCCTACAACGGTTCAATCCAAAGATAACAAACCGATCCCATCACGCTCTGCCTCTTCCTTCGAATGGGAGTCGGATGTCAGTGTAGGAATGATATTCGAGAATCTCACCGTTAATATGACTTCAAGTAGCCAATTTGAGCCAGCGGAAGCTACTGATGTTGAACCATGGGCTCAACAATTAGATTTCCAGTGGGAAAAGCGATTCGAACAATACGAACCACCTACTGAAGACAAGGTGCTCTAGGTTAACTTGGGTAGTCAAGATCACCGTAAACCCATCTTTATAAGTGAAAGCTTATCACTTACGGAAAAGAAGAATTGATAGTACTCGTAAGAGAGTATGTCGATATCTTCACATGATACTACGAAGATATGCCCGGACTTGATTCACAAGTAGCCATGCATCATCTGAATATCAAGCCAGACGCCAAGCCAGTTAAGCAATAACAACGCCGATTTCGCCCGAACATTATGGAAGCTATTGAAGCCGAAGTCCATAACTCATTGCATGTGGCTTCATACAGGAGGAACAACATCCAGATTGGGTCGCTAACATCATTCCCGTTCTCAGAAGAATGAAAAAATACGAATCTGTATTGATTACAGCGATCTCAGTGCAGCCTATCCCAAAGACGAATTCCATTGCCTATCACCGATGTCATGATTGACAATACCTGCAGATTCGAAAGAATGTCTTTCATGGACGGCTTCTCAGGGTATAATTAAATTAAGATGTACTGAGGGATGATAAGCATACTTCATTCCGGACACTGTTGGGGGTGTATTACTATACCGTGATGCCTTTTCAGATTAAAGAATGCGGGAGCAACTTATCAGTGGGCAATGAGTATAATTTTTCGTGACCATCTCCGAAAACGATAGAATGTTATGTCGACGACATTGCTGTCAAAAGCCGCGATAAGAATGACCATCTTCGTGACTTGAGAACAATGTTCGACATAAGCGGGCTCATCGACTGAAGATGAATCCTACAAATCCTTCTTTGGGGTTTCGAGTGACAAATTCCTAGGATTCATTGTTACATTAAAGGGAATTCATCTTGACTCAGACAAAGTCAAAGCCATTCAGAGCATGCATCCACCTAAGAATCTCAAAGAACTTAGGGGCCTGCATGGTAGACTGGCTTATATCAGAAGATTCATCACAAATCTCTCAAGCCGCTGTCAACCGTTCACCCGACTTATGAAAAAGAGTGTCTCTTTTGTATGGGATCAAGCATGTCAAGAAGCTTACGACGATATCAAAAGATACCTCACTAAACCTCCGGTCTTAGTGGCTCCCACATCAAGAAAACCTTTCCTGCTTTATGTGAAAGCTATGGACCATTCTCTCGGTGCTCTGCTTGCTCAAAAGATGATAATGATCATGAACAGGCTATTTACTATCTGATAGGACTCTGATAGGGGCGGAATCTCGCTATAACCCTATTGAGAAGGAATGCTTAGCTCTTGTCTTTGCTATTCAGAAGACACGACATTATTTGGTCGGCCAGACCATACATGTCATTTTCAGAGTGAATCCTTTGCGTCTTCTCATGACGAAACCAGGATCACTGAATTCTAGATTAGCTAAGTGGGCCCTCCTTCTGTCTCAGTACGACATGCTCTTTGTCCCTCAGAAGGCGTTAAAGGCAAAGCGCTTGCAGATTTCTTGGCTGCTCATCCGGTATCGGAAAGCTCAAAACTTCATGAAGATATTCCAGATGAGATTTTCGAATCTAATATAACTTCAGAGGATGAAGTATGGCAGATGTTGTTTGATGGAGCATCACGAATAGGCCCTAAAGGCAAGATCATTGCTGGTGTGGAGGTTGTATTTATCTCACCACAAAACCATGTCCTTCCTAAGGCATTTTTATTGACGGAATCATGTTTCAACAATGTGACAGAATACAATGCTCTACTCATTGGTCTTCAGCTCGCTCATGAGATGGGGGTACACTACCTTGAAGCCTATGGTGATTCAAAACTGATCATTAATCAGTTTAAAGGAGAATATGAGGTCCGTCACGGAGATTTGGTACCTTATTATCATGCAGTCACCAAAATGGCTAGCTCATTTGATGGCTTTTATATTAGTCATGTATTCCGATCTCAGAATACTAAGAGCGACGCTCTAGCTGCACTAGCCGCTACGTTAAACTTACCAATTGACACAACGTATCACCTTAAAGTGGCTACTCGACACCTTGTTTGTCCTAAACATGTGTTGAAAACTAAGGAAGTCCATAGCATCTCGACGGATTTTGAACCGAGAGATTTGTGATTTTTTCTCATTGACTATGCTTTACATGGTATATTACCGAATGACCTTAAAGAAGCAACATCTATCAGACGAAGATCTCTTCGTTTTTACTACGATTCAATAGTAAAGATACTCCACCATCGCTCATATGATGGTATCCTCCTCCATTGCCTTTCTAATTCAGAGGCACAAGAAGTGCTTAAAGAAGCGCACGACGGCATATGCGGAGCTCATCAGCCAGGTCCAAAACTCAAGGACCGATTACACAGGCTTGGATATTATTGGCCGACCATGATAGCCGATGCCATCCAATGCACAAGGTGTAAAGCCTGCCAAATCAATGCGGACTTCATACATCAGCTTTCAGAGTTGCTCCATCCAACCATTGCTTCGTGGCCATTTGAAGCATGGGGAATCAATGTCATAGGGCCGATTAGCCCCTCTTCAACAAAAGGTCACCGGTTTATCTTGGCAATAACTGATTAGTTTTCAAAGTGGGCAGAGGCCATACTGCTTGTGGAAGTTAAAACTTCTAATGTGGTTAATTTTATCAAACACCATATCATCTATCGATTTGGTGTCCCTAGGTGGATCATCCATGATAATGGTCCCCAATTCGTGAGCCAGGTATTCTATCGGTTTTGTGACAAGTACCGGATTCAGAATGTGGCATCAACTGCTTATAACCCTACCGCTAATGGCTTGGCGGAAGCATTCAATAAGATAATTATCAAGCTACTTAAAAAATTTATTTCATCAAATAAGCTTAGTGAATGTCTTGGGCCTACCGAACCACAGTTCGGACCCCGACAGGCAATACACCTTTTTTCCTGGTATACGGGTGCGAAGCGGTCATACCGCTAGAAATTCAGATGCCGTCATTATGAGTCGCTTTAATGACTAGAATGACAAAGGAGGACAATGATCGCTTGCATCTCTAAAAGCTCGAAGCCTTAGATGAGAAGCAGTTACAAGCTCAACAACACATTGAGTTGTATCAAGCGCGAATCTCTAAAGCCTTCAATAAGAACGTTAAGTAAAGGGTTTTTCAGAAAGGAGATTGGTTTTAGCCGTCAGACGACCGATGATCATGACACATAAAACCAAAGACAAATTTCAGCCCAAATGGGAAGGACCGTTTGTGATAGAAACAGTATATTCAAATGGAGCATATCGCCTTATGATTTCAGACGGAGACTTACTCATGATGCCAATGAACGACAAGTTCCTAAACAAGTATTATCCTTGATAAGATCCTTCTCATGGTCAAGTTAACATTACACCACTGATCAGGACCTTTAGATCCAAGATATGTAGAAAGAGCGCTCCTCTCTTGCTCTAACGAGATCATACAACCATAAACCAGTGTCGAGCCGATCGAACACCAGTTGTATCAAGAAGAGTCAAAGTTACGAATTCACTGTCAGCTAGTATCGAGTCGATCGAACGCCTTTGACATTGAAGAAGAAAACAAAGGATCAAGTTATTTTAGCCTTGTCACTCTTCTCTAGTATATAAACATGTACCTATTCTCAACTTAGAAGAATAGGTCATATTTTGAAGTCAAGCATGCCTAAGCAACGGTTTCAGGCAGATGGCTTATTTAGCCTGACTTTTCTATGTATAATGGTGGCATACCTCCCTGCTCTGGTTCGATCGATCGAAGCTCGACCCAACGACAAAAGGTCCGACCAAACAAATGAGTTTATTTGATGACTTATCAAGCCGAACTTATTGAAAAAGGTTCGTGACGTATTCTCTTGCTGAACCTTTCCACTATTTCCACGTTCATATCAAGACATGGCGACCGACCAAATGGTAACCGATCGAATCAAAGATTAAAGGAGTTTAGCTGATGACTTGGCAAGCGGAACTCATTGAAGAAGGTTCGTGACACATCCTGATACAGAATCTTTCCAATATGGAAACAAGATAAGGGTTGACAGAGAGTCCACCAGGAACGATAATCTTCAAATTGAGATCTCGCGGAATTCGTGTCTACTCCTTAATCCCCAACTCACCTACAGAGTGAAAACCCAGGGGAAGCATCGCGTTACTCAAAGGAACAAAATAATCTAACGCCTCTAATGGCTAAGGATAGAGGGAAATGTTGAAGCCCAACATAAGTTCTTGATAACTCATCATGCTGAGGGGAATAGCATGGCTAGCCTGACTCAAATGATAGTTGATAAAGGCATATCAAATCTGTTGACAGCTGAAGGTTTGATAAAAATCCTAAGGGACCTGTTCCCATTTGATTCCCTCTCCAAAATCACTTTCCAATTTTCGTCCATAGAATGGTAAGACCACATAAAAAGGTATTCATATCCCTTGCAAAATGACAAGTCTAACCTATCATGTTAACATTAAACCTCGGATAGTAAGACTCTAGTCTACTCCTCGGTAGATAAAACCAACATCCCTGCAAATTTGGTCGACTTCCCCAGTGAATAAACTCCGTTTGTCATTCTCTTCAATAGAATAATAGGTCCAGTTAAATTACTGTTATATTCAAACACCTCTAACAGTAAATGAATCCTTGTCAAGTTAACATCACACCTCTGACAAGTTGCTTTACAAATCCCCACGGAGTTCTCTGACATATAATCTTTCATGAGATTTATATTTATTAGCTCCCCAGCAAGTCTCTGGTAGACTCTCTTCAAAGTCTATTATTTCCCACTCAGTCCCCAATAGACTTCTTGGTTGTCACGTTAACAATATACCTCTGACAATTTCTTTCAAATAACATCCGAAGGAGATATCAATTTCCCCATGGAGTTTATGATCAGATCCTATTTCCCCGATGGGATTATTTCTTTTACCGTTATGTCCAGCTTGTCACCTCTGAATGGTAGAAATCCTGAGCTTGGTAGTTTCTCAATTGGCTATGTCCATATTACCTCTGAACCGACAGATAACCAAGTCTCATCTTTCAGTCCAGTAGGGACTATTCCTTAGCCGTTATGTCCAGTTCGCCACTCTGAATGGCAGGGCTTTGAGTCAAGCAATTCCCAATCGTTTATGTCCATATCACCTCTGAACCGACGGATACCTAGATCTTCCTTCTAATGGTACTTCAACTGTCATGTCTAGTTCACCACCTCTGAACAGATAAGTCCATAATTTTATCCTCCTTCCCTCTATCAAGGTCAGGAGTTCTTGCTGTCATGTTAATACGACTAGCTCTGAACATCGAATTGTGAGCCTGATGTCTCTTAGTTGGTCATGTCCATATTGCCTCTGAACCGACAGGTGCTCAGATTCAATTCACCCTTGCAGTCCCTAATTGGCTAGCTGCTAAGTTAATGCGCCTATCTCTGGCAGTGAATTCAGAGTTTAGTGTATCTTAATCTATCATGTTCAGTATATCACTTCTGAATAGACGGGTCCCTAAAATCGGATTCACCTTCATTTTGTCATCATGTCCAGATTATCACCTCTGAATGACAAGGTTTCGAGCTTGGTAGCTTCTCAATCGGTTATGTCCAGTTCATCACCTCTGAATTGACAGATAGTCAAGTCTCCCTTTTTGCTTACTGTTATGTCCAGTTCGTCACCTCTGAACAGTAAACACTCTGAGTTTGATAATTTCTAATCGGTTATGTCCAGTTTGTCACCTCTGAATAGATGAATATTCAATCTCATCTTTCTTTGTCATTATGTCCAGTTCATCACCTCTGAACGACAAGGCTTCATGTCTGGTGATTCCTAATCATCATGTCCAGGTCATCACCTCTGAATGGCAAAATTTCTTATACTGGGTTGCTCGCTTTTAATTGGCAAACCCTAGTTCAAATAGGAACTACACAGGTCGTGGTGTCTAATTCATCATAACCTATTCGTAAATCCGATGATTTTTAATCTGTTACGTTAATATTTACCTCTGAACAGTAAAGATCGTCAAGCTCATTTCTTCCATCCTCATCTTAATATGATTTGAGTCGAACCATTTCTCAAATTTGTAACTAATCCTATCAGTTTATCACCTCTGATTAGATTAGTTATACCATTATTTTCTTTCCTTTTGAGAATTATAATACAACTTGAAAGTAAGAATTGCAAATTCAGAAAATAAAACAAGTTAGAAATACAACAGAGGAGTCAAATAAAATTACTTTTTATTGATTCTAAAAGAGGGATACATGGGTACACGGATTACAAGCTACGAGGGTGCTTCGTAAGACTTGATCCGTTCTTTAAGGATGGCCAGCCTATTCTTCCTCTCCTCAGCAGCTCTGATGAATGCCTGTGACCTCAACTCGGCCTCATTAAAGCTCGCTGTCTGGGACAGACGAGCCTTAATTTCAGCCAAAGTTGCCCTCTTGCTAGCTCCTATTGCAGGACTTCATCATTTTGAGCCTTAAGCTGCTCTAGCCGAGCGATCTCCTCAAGACGCACCGGTTCAGCCTTGGACAGAAGAAGATTGGCTTTCTTGATCATTTCCTTGGCCTTTTCAATATTATCCTCAACGTCGGGAAGAGCACTATTAGAAGCATCTAGGGCATCTCCAATTTTTACTTTCCTTGTCTCTAAGGATTTTAAATCTGAAGATATTACCTTAGCTGCTTCCTGTGCTGCAAGATGAGCTTCACACATCTGAGCAGCAAGGTGTTCAAGCTGTTCATTAACTGAGGAGTCCAAATCTGAATTGCTGAGATGGCGCCATTCGTCTACATCCCTCTTAAGCCTCTCCACCAGAAGCTCCAATGTGGCAGCTTGGTCATCCCCTCTAAAGTCTCGAATGCTGTCAATACTTCGAGAGAGGACCACCTTCGAAGAAGAGAACGAGGTAGTCAAGCCCTTCAAGATCAAAGCAACAGATCGCTTCAAGCCCTTATAAAAACTGTCAACTAGCTCAGCCACAAATTCTTTCTCGGCTTCAACTATTCTTGGTGAACGAGTGGCCCCTGAAGACAAAGCTTCCACCGATTTCACTGACATAACCGTAAAGGAGATGGCAGAAGCGCTGGCTGGAGAAATATGAGGGATCACCTTCTGGAGGCTCCTCACTGGCTTGGATAATGGAAGGGCAGTGAAGGGAGGACCATGCCATCAAATAGGTGTATGGCAAACTGATCCTGGGTTTGGTTCCTCACGAGGCAAGATAGTGCCTTTTCTCCTTTTCGTTGGGGTGGCCTACAGAAAGCCTCCGTCAATGCACGAAGGCCCCGCTGAAAATAACATACCATCGCTTAGAGAAGTCCAAGGGAACGACCGTGGACTAAATGAACGGCTGGTAATAAGATAGTTGGAAGAATGACGTCGCCAGAGGAAGATGGCACCGCGCATCTCTTCAGCCAAACCGATAAAAACCCGGCCAAAAGTGCCTTCCAGGACATCGGTCAACGAGCTTGATGATGGAAACTCCTGAGAATGTCACCTTTCTCATAAATACCATCATCTTCTTCCAAGATCATATCCCCCTGGGAATGTTCTTACATCCTCCAAAAAGTGTCCTCGTCTGCAACCCCGTAGTGAGCCGCTTCAGGAGCATCTTCCAGGTTGGGGAACAAATAATTCCCCCAGCTCTTCGAACTGCATGAAGCTCCCTTATGATTCCTATGCATACTCGAGCAGATATAAAGATGGCACATCAATTCCCGGTAAGTCTCGAACAAAGCGGGCTCCTGCTTCTCCAGAAGTGCCAATTCCGCCTCGCATGGGAAATATTCTTCATAAGGGAGAGATCCCAAGGGCAGAGCAGAGACTTCCCATATCTCGTGCAAACCCACGCCCAATTCGTCTACAGGGTGAAGAAAGTCCCTGTAGCTGGACAGTACTCAAAGATGGCGTAGAAATTCGCTACGCTCATCTGGATGCCGTAATAGGTTGCTCTTACAGCATCGTAGAGTCCCAGCCTCTCCAGATCCTCTTTAAAATGGGCCAAGACATATAAGGTCAAGTCCCTCCACCAAGCCTTGGGAGGATGAATCCACCCAGGGGTCTTGAAATCAGTGGCTGGATAATTGCCATGAGCTTTGAAGAACTGGTTTCCAAAAGTTTGAGCCACGGCGGGATTTTCCCCTACTGGGATGTCTGGGAGAACGTTCTCAGGATGGAGACCCAATATGCAGCGAGGAGCACCCGCCCTTGTATAACCAGGAGACGGAGTTATCAATTTTCCCACGTGAACGGAGTCAGTAGTCTGAGTCACTTGCCACTTCATCTTCCGAACCCTCATCACGCATTGGAAGAAAGACAGCGGAAAATGATGCTTGCTAGATGGTAGATAATACTTCTCGCCATCCAGATTGAAAATCCACTGCCCATCTCCAGCCAGCAGCTGATGATCGGTTTCTGGCGCTACATCCCCAATATAAAGTTGGGCTTTCGATAGGTTTTCTGGTCATAATCCTCGAGGGGAGTAGTAGTTAAGATGCTCCTCATAGTATGCTGATCTCCGGCGTAGATAAGGACACCTCAGCCAGGAGCACTCCGCTCGCTGAATAATGAGGTCTGCCCCTAGAATTGCAGGCTAATATTGCCATCCAGTCCCCTAGCTGTTCCAAAAAGACTTTTCAAAGGACCCGAAGTATAGTGCAGTGTGAAAATAAGAAGAAACTATATTAGTTCATTAGCCGAAGAAAAAAAGAAAGCTATAGCAAAAAGAAAATTGCTAAGTTATAGAAAATTGCTAAGGCATAGCTTCACTCTCCGAGCGAAGCTAGCCTACCATTAGCTTCACCCTGAGGGTCAGCTCCACCATTCTGCACAAAGACAGAGTGCAGAAAATCTCTAAGTGTTAGCTTCGCTCTGAAAACTTAGCTTCGCGTTCTATCGCTGAACAGAATGCAGAAAAGCCCCAAGGGCTAACTTCGCCAGAAAGGCACTTGTGCCTAAACTATTCAAAGGACTTTAAAGTCCTTTCCCAACTATGCTTTTAGGGCTAGCTTCGTATCCTGTCGTTTGATAGAATGTGAACCGTCCTAAGGTTTAGCTTCGCATAGAAGCTGAGAGAAGAAACCATTCGGTTTCTAAATTTCCAGCTGGGAATTAAGGGGAATTAAATCCCCTAAAATTCGACAAAGAAAATTAAGGGAGTTGAACTCCCTGAGACTACTGGATCACGATGGATCACTCTAGATTCATCAGAAAATAGCCAGAAATTGGCTTCAAAAATAGATGAAAATCTCCGAATATAAGGGAAAAATCCCTTCCTGCAATGGGGCGTTCGATGATCGGAGGAGGAGAGGGACCCTCCGTCGCAGAGGTCGCTTCCTCTTTACCTACTCGTCTTTTGGGAGCCATGGAAGAACTAAAAAGTTCTGAAAATCTCAACGAAGAAGGAGAAGAAAGAGATTTGTTTCTCTAAAAATTTAAAGAGAAGTTAATTCTCCTTCTTTCAGCCTAATCGGGCTTTTATAGGCTTAAAATTGCCTAACTTCGCCTCCTCAAAAAGAGTGCAGGCGGTCATTTCAAATTAATTTGAAACGGTGCCTAAGCGCCTTCCCGAGAAATCTTACTTCAGCCCCGCCAAGGGCTAACTCTGCTGTTAGTTCAGCGCTGACCTCGCGTGACGCTTGAGTAACTTTGCTAAAAGACGAGCCTTAGCTCCGCTAAGAGCTCATCTCTAACTTCACGAAAATATCGTGCTAGCTTCGCTAGAAACTCGTTTATAACTCAGTTGAAAATCTGCCTTCAGCTTCGCTGGAAGCCTAGCTCCGCTAAGAGTTTTTCTTTCCTCCTAAGGAAAAGACTTACCTAAGCAAGTCCATTCCAAGTGTTTTCAAAACGCAAAGGGAAAAGGAAGGGAACAAAGTAGATAAGCAAACATTTTTATTGATTTAAAAATGAAGATACATTGAGACTACTCAAGATTGTCTTTCATACAACAGAATCATTACTGTCCTATCTACTTCCAAGGTGATAAACCATCTCAACTGGACACGAAAGGTCTTCCTCCTGCACAAGGGCGTAATCCTTCGCTTAATGGCAGATTTTGCCATCAAGAAGCTGGATCTTCTTTAATGAAAAATGGCAAAGGATAGGTTGCCACCAGAAAGCTAGATCTTCCTTAAACAAAATTTGCAAGGAAGGATCCAAGACCTTACTGGTGACGTCCGCCTTCCCGAAGTAGATCATCTCGGATAAGCGACTACCAGCCCCTTCCTGAAGTGGATCATCTTGGATAAGCAACTGCCAACCTCTTCTTAGAACACGCATCAGTGGCTCAAGTATGTTCCGCCTGCTTATGATCAAAGCTTCAACTTGAAAATTAAGAGGCAAGTTTCTGGTCTCTTTCATCAAGATGAAAGATTGGCGAGCACAGTTCGCTGCAATACAAAACAGGAAACAAGTTAGCATTAATAAAAAAAATGCAAAGAGAAAAGGATGGAATGCTAAGTCAAAATTCTTTGGGTGAAGCAATTCAGATCCGACCCAGTTGTGCCTTGAAGATGGATTTCAACTAAGCAGAGGATAGCCTCTCTTGCACAGTAATGATAGACTAGCTCAGCATAAGCTAAGTCTTAGCCCCGCCCAAGACAGTTAGGCTGGAGAAGCCTCAAAAAGGACCAAGTCCTAACCTCGCCTATATGGCTAGGCCAGACTGGCCCAGAAGGACGCAGTCTTGACCCCACCTATATGGCAAGACTGGCTCAACCTTGAAGAGGCCAAGTCCTAAGCCTCTCCTATATGGCAGATTTAACAGATCAAGGCAGGAACTCTGCATAAAAAGATCTTTTGCCTGATCGAGCGAGAATACTAGCTTCGCCGAGAAGCTGGAAAATAGGGCTGAAACCCTTTTCTGATAGTCAACCAAATGCGAAGACCAAAGGAACTTATTCCCTAAGATAGTTGGTAAAGATAAAAAAATTAAGGGAGATAAACCCCCTAAAAGTCACTGGGTGACCGAGACTCAGCAATTCTTGATTGGGTAAATCACCAGAGTAAGAGTCCCCACTACTTCAGGGACCTCAGTCTCCTTGCTTGAGCAATAGGAAGAGATCATAAACAAACCTCCCAAGAAGTGGGGAGTATGTTTCTCTGAGAAGGACTATAAGAGTCCTATTTATAGGCCTCGTGGCCTGACTACGCCACCACCACTTCAAGCTTGGAAGCGTGGGCGAATTTAAGGCATTCAAGTGCTTGGCCTTGAGAGAGGGAATAGTCTCCCTCAGGAATGTGCACGAAGTTATTTGAACTTCGAAAAAGGGAATAATCTCCCTCGTTAATGCAAGAGAGGATATTCTAACCTTGAAAAAGGGAACAATTCCTCTCGTAACTCGCAAAAAGCGGTTAGCCGCGGGAACGGAGCATCACTCCATCACAGCGAGGGCGAGGCTAATACTCATCTTCCAACTCAGTTTGAAGCGAAGTTACTTCAGGAAGCTCAAAGGCAAAGCTACCCAGAAGCGCGAAGCTACATAGAAGTGGATTGTTACAATTCCTCGACGAACCTATTCCAACCCGAAGGCAGGTTTAAAGGCGAAGTTAAACTCAACTACCAACGCGACATTCACATTCCCATACCATCAATCAAAATAGTTCAAAGTATTTCGGATCTGAACCATTCCATTGTAGATTCACGAAAACTTTGAAGGGGGTCTTGTTGACATTCAAAAAAGACAGAACTCCCGCATTCATCTTCAGCCGGTCTGAACAACGTCTAACTTATTGACATCTATAAAAAACTAAGTCAAAAACAAGCTGATGACCAGAGGCAAGGCAGCAACATGGACATTACTAATCCAGTAGAGCAGATAGTAAGTCAAAGTTACCTTTGAAGAAGATTTGAGCAGGCCTAGAGTTAGCTCGGTACTTGGTCTCACATGAGCCCAAGCGATGAGCAAGCGCACGAGAGGCTAAGTTTGCTTAGCTCCACTAGAATTCCATCATAACTCTGCCATGGGCTAACTTATAGCTTCGCCCTGGAGTTTTCCATAACTCCACAGAAAGCTAGCTAATAGCTTCGCTAGACGCTCTGCGGGGCCACACAGAAAAAGGTCAACTTATAGCTTCGCTGAGAGCTTACTCCTAGCTTCGTCAGAAGCTTCCCTTAGCTCCGCTACGAGTTTATTGGATTATCCCCACTGCGGGTCTTTTATGGTCACCTTTGACCAATCAAATCTTCAGATGAGATCATTTTGATTGAAATCGAATTTGGCAGTTGCGTGCCATGATCTTTTGACTCTCCCAATTAGGTGAGAAGATCAGGGAAGATCTCTCAATTAACTGGAGAGAATCAAGGGAGTATCCCTCATTTAACGGAGTGGGTCAAGGGATTAGCCCTACATGCTATCCTAGCCTCACAGAAGCTGTTTCTAGCCTCGGGACGAGACTACTTTCTAGATGCAAAACAGATTGACTCAACCTGTTTCCAAATTTTCATGACGATTATACTCCTGTTCTCCCTATAAATAGCCTACTAGGAGCACACAAAGGCAAGAGGAGGAGAGACAGGCAAGGATAGAGAGGAGATTGGCTCGAGAAACAGAATCCCTAGCAAGAGGGCTCTACCGATCCTCTGTTCTCCGATTCCCCGAACCAAGCGAGAAGGGAGTCCTATTAGGAGGCAGTTCGATCATCTGATCGATCGCATCATCAAAGGGATAAAGTGATCGCGCGCTGATCAGATTCCTACCTGCACATTTCCCCAGAAATCTCAGATGAGATCTATTTGTAAATTTCTTTTTGCTTTCTGTAAAGAAATACTTATAATTTCGCTCCTCGAATACTTTTTTGTAAGTTTTCCCTTACCCAAATCAATGGAAAACACTCACATACCATCATAAGCTTTTTGAGTACCTCCTGTGCCCCTCTGTGTGAAAGGCATCAGGGTAAGATTCCATCATACAACCAGCGATGCAATGTTCGCCTGATTGCATTGTAATAGAATCGAGGAGTTTTCCTTCTGATGGCAACTGCCTCCTTCGTGTTGTCAGGTAATATGCCGTAAAAGATAAAGCCAATGTAAGGGGATCGCCAATCCTAGGTTCGAGACTTGTTGAAGTCCTAAAACCTTTTTAACTTGAAGGTTTCCTCTTGGAGTTTTATTGTCTTCAAGGGCAAATTTGTAATAGTATAAGTTACGACTGTAGATAAGCACTCTCACTGTGGCTTCGGCTGGAAGGGCCAATGAAGCAGCGATGGATGTCAACGCATCTGCATCCGTATTTTGCTGACGCGGTACATGATCAATGTAGAAGCTTTTGAACTTCTCTGCCATGTCAATGGTTGCATTGTGATAGTGCACCAAGTCTTTATGTCAGACTTCGTACTACCCGCGAACCTGGTTAACGATTAGTTTTGAATCATAGTATGCTTTGAGATTTTTGACCCCAATCTCTTCAGCAAGTTGCATCCTGATAAAGAGAGCGTTGTATTCAGAAACGTTGTTGGAACACGGCTCAGTTGATGAGAATGCATGAGGGATCACATAATTATGTGGGAAAATGAGTATTATCCCCACACCTGCGATGATATTTCCTTCGGGACTCGTCCTTGACGCTCCGTCAAAGAATAGTTACCACACTTGTTCTTCTGAGGAGACGTTGATTATGTTAACTTCTGCAATCTCATCTAGGAGATTGTCATAAAGTTTTGAACTTCCTGGAACTGGACGATCGTCCAGGAAATCTGCAATAGCTTGACCTTTGATCATCTTTTGTGGCATGAATTACATCTCGTATTGTGAGAGTAATATGGCCCATTTCGCTAATCTGCAATTCAATAAAGATGATCATGTCATGAGCAATTTTAAGGATTAACTCTTAAAATGACATGAATGCATTGCCCCATAAGGAGTGTCGCATCTTCTGGATGGCGAAGACTAATGCTAAGCATTCTTTCTCGATCGGGTTGTAACGGTGTTCCACCCCAATCATTATTCTACTTAAATAGTAGATTGTCTGTTCGTGATTTTGATCATTATTTTGAGCTAGTAAAGCTCCCAAGGAATGATCCATAACTCGAACATATAACAAAAATGATTTTCCTGATACTGGAGCTACTAGAACGGGGGTGTGTGTGAGAATGCTTCTTGGCAACCGCTGTCCCAAATGAAAGAGACTCCCTTCTTTATTAGTTTGGTGAAGGGTTAGCAACATCCTAAAAGATTCAATATACATATCCGAATATATGCCAATCATCCCTGTAAGCCTCTGATTTTCTTAAGATTTCTCGGAGGTTGCATCTCTTGAACATCGTGGATTCTCTCTGGGTCCAGTGAATTCTTTGAATGTAATGGCAAATCTAAGACATATGCCGCTGGTTACCCCCAGAAAGGACTTAGTTGGGTTCATCTTCAACTGACGAACCCGCATGATATCGAACATTCTTTTCAGGTCTGCAAGATGATCACCTATGTTACGGCTTTTCACAGCGATATCGTCAACATAGCATTCTATGGTCTTGAGTATATGCTCATGGAAGATCACATTCATGGCATATTGATAAGTTGCACTGGTGTTCTTCAAGCCAAGGTCATTACTGTGTAGCATTATACTCCCAAAGGCGTCCTGAAAGATTTGTGCTTTTTACCATCAAAGTATCTTTATTTACCCTGAGAAGCCATCCAAGAAAGACATCCTCTCAAAATCTCACGTATTATCAATCATAACATCTGCGATCGGGAGAGGGAATTCATCTTTTGAACAAGCGACATTTAGCTCACAGTAGTCGGTGCAAATCCGAATTTTTTCATTCTTTTTAGGAATGGAATCTATATTAGTCACCCAATCAGGATGTTACTCTGTCCTGATGAAACCAGAGTCTATGAGTATCTTGACTTTTGATTCGATTGCTCTCATGATCTTGGGACAGAACCATCGTTGTTATTGTTTGATTGGCTTAGCGTTCGGATTGATGTTGAGTTGATGCATAGCAATCTGTGGCTCGAGCCCAGGCATGTCCTCATAATTTCATACGAAGACATCTTTATACTCTCGTGAGATGTATTAAGTCTTCTTTCTCGGAAGATGACAAGCTTTCTCTTACGAAAATGGATTTGGCGTTAGCCTCATCTCCAAGATTTATCCGAGTCACTTTATACTTAGTGGGTGGTTCACATTATTCAAAGTGTACACCCAAAGAGTATTTAAGTATTTAATCCATGGATCAGAGTCTGAATGGATCAATTCTACAGATTTAAAAGTATCTTCTCTGTAATCTTCTAAATGACAGGCAGATATCATGTTTACTGAGAGATTTTGAAGATATCACCGATTGACCTCTGAGTCGATGATGTTGCTAATGAGCTATCTGACAGACCTCTTATTCGGATTTGAAATCTGATGAGACTGGCATAGGTACATAACCGAGTCCTCTTCGGTTCTTGCGATGGTAGTCGGGGTCTTTGCCCTTTAGTATAAATGAAAGAAGTAACCGAAGTTAAGGCCCGATCTTTTGGTAAAATCATACCCCATTCTGTCCATCATGTAATGTGACTTTTGTCCATAATGGAAAATTTGTGGAGACTCAGAATTACCACTTGAATTTTCACAAGAAATTGGCTCAGACTCAACTCTTGCAAATAGAATTGGAATTTGACCTTCCCGCTTGGATAGTGCTTCAAAGAGAGCTTTGTGTGCGTTGATTGGTAGTGAAAAGTGCATTTTTATCATAACATTTACCATCACATTTTCATATTTGTTAATTTAATTCTGCACATTTACTAATATTTTATTATTTATTGTGTGCAGGCCTCGAAATATTTAAAAGAAAGAATTAAAGCCTAAAAAGAGCCCAAAAGCCTACATATAAAGCCCAAGTGCAAAAGTGCAAATATCAATTGTCAAAAATGCAAATACACAAGGGCCAAAGTTGCAAATACAAAGAAGAGGGAAGGATAGACTTCTATTCAACCCTAAATGCTTGCAGGATGAAGATAAAGATACAAGAAGCTTCATTTTATCCCTAATCCTATTCAAAGTTAGATTAAATTGAATACAAAGGAGGAAAGGATTAATCTTCATCTCCTATTCAAGTTCAAATTCAGGAGATAAAGTCCTAAAAGATGAAGGGGATAAAGCTAATCCTAAAGATAAAAGGAGAAGAGTTTAAAGATAAATTCGGATTCAGACTGTACATGTTTAGTATTTAGATCATAACTTTTGCTACAGATATGCAAATCCGATGATTCAAAATGCTCCAGAAAGAAGACTTGAAGACCTAAAACTCTTATGTTAATCAAAGTTTCCAATTCAGTCCGTAGATAAGCTAATTTCGGCGATCAACATGATAATAAGTTGCAGGACAGATTTGATTTGAACTTCTATGGATAAGTGCCACAAGTCTGGAGATAAGATTTTTTGGGAGAGTTGTACCAGGACTCTACATCTTCCAACTCCTATAAATACCCCTGCAGATGTAACACAGAGAGCGTCCAGAGCCAGAGGGCCAAATCTAGGGTTTTAGGCTTTCTTCTTTCTTGTAGTTTAGGTTTTCTTTTCTTTTTTAATTTTTTTTTATGTAAGTGAGGGAGAGGGCTATGTTGAGAGTGACACCGATGTATGCTTCTCTTCTCTTCCATTGTATCAAGTAATAAAGGTAATTTTTATTTTTATGTTATTGCTTTACTTTTTATTTTGTTTTCTTTTCCTTTTCTATTTTATTTCTGTTGGTCTTTGATGAGCATGCAAGTGATTTCTAAAGCACAAGTATAACGAATCTTGGTGGGTGCAACGATATTTCATGGTGATGTTCTCCTCCTCAAGATACGTATCACTTCATACTTGCCCAAGCTTGATGATATAATGCGAACAGGGGACTGAGATCGATCCTATGGTTTATGCGTTCAACGCCTCCAAAGCAAGGTAGAAAGTGTAGGGTTTTCACGTAAATCATCGACCATACGAAGGTAAGTGTTTCTTCTATTTTCTAGTTTTAGATTAAGTCACCAACACTTCGCCTTCAAATTCTTTCTCTTCCATCTCATTGTAATTATCACTTTTAATTCTTCATCTTCTTAATCTCTGCGCCTTCTTCCTAACCTAACTTTAACTATTCTTTTTATTAACTTAAAAAAAAATAATTTTTAGAGATAACTTACAAACGCTTCTATCGCTAGTCCCTCCCTGAGGATCACGACCCGCATAGCCACTGCTACCACGGATTCGAATTGAGAACCTTGCACAACTTATTCTAAATCTGATATTATTTATTTTGTGTGCAGATAAAAGTTCAATCAAAATTTTGGCGCCGTTGCCGGGGAGGGACGGTAAGTTTTTCTCTAATAAAAAAATTAATTATTAACTAATTCTTTTAATTCTTTTCTATTTGCAGGTTTGGAGAACAGAAAAACAGTAGCAGAAGTGGATATATAGCAACTCTGTGCCTCTGCCCTCGAAGGCAGAGCAGCAGAGCCTGCTACTTAGCCGCAGAAACGTGGCAATAGCCGCGGATCCGCGGCAGTAGCAGAGGACTACTTACTGAAATTTTTGCAGGTTGATGCAAATTGCAAATATTGTCTACTGCTCTGTTAAAATTTGTTCTGTGATAACCCTGCTTACTGCTAATTAATTCAACAGTAAACTATTTGTTGTTAAAATAAAAATTGATTAGACGTTTGCATATTAGGTACGTGTCTTTTCAATTCATTTATTTTTACTGTTGAAGAGTGCTGGAGCAAGGTACATACGCATTGCATGTAGAATAGGACTCATCTCTTGGTTGATTTTCTGCCTTGAGTGAATCTTATCTACTTATCTTGTACACTTGCACCAATTCATCTTAAGAGCATAACCCATTAACAAGATAAGGTGGGGATTTCATCACCCTTCCTTAGCCCAAAAATCATATCCCAAGCACTCACTAACCCAAGCCTAACTTAAAAATTAGTAGACGTTGGCCCTAGTGACATCTCGGACTCAATAGGAGATTATCCTAAGGGGGAACAGTGCTGGAAGTTGACTCTTGTCAAATCAGTGTCTAGGAAAGGGATTGAGGGCCGAAAGCCCGAAGATTGGTGGTTATTTAATAAGGAACGTCTTTGACGGAAAACCTCCCACCACTCTTGCCCTGACCTGGCTGATTAACTTGTGGTCAAAGTCTGCACCCTACCTCCTGTGGACAGTCTAACCAGTTAGGAGTCGTCTAGGTCATAGGTCTACCCTAACTTAGGTTAGAATTTTTCTTTTTTGTTTGTTTATTTGTTTGTTTTCATTTTTTTGTTTGTGTTGGTGTGATATGGCATATAATAATAATTCCAATTTAATCCATATTACACACCTAACTATTATTCGGATATTACCAACCCGGCATATCATAACTTTGACCAATCTAATGTGCCGGAATGGTCTTATCCGAATGAATATAGCCACACCCTCCATCTTATGACTATAATTTTCATAATAATTTCAACTCGTCACAGAGTTCATGGGGTTTCGATTCCCCCGAGTCAAATTTTCAACCGACTTGTCCTCCGTCTCCACCTTGTCCACAATATTCCCAAGAGTCATACTCTGATCCACCCATTCAGAATAGAATACCATCTATCGGGGAAATGATAAGTATGCATGAGTCCAAGCAACAATTACCATCAATCGCAGACATGATTATGCGTGAGTCCACCGACTCACAACTTCATCACGATTACACTTCATCCTTTCAAGTCCAATTACAACATGATGCACCTATCAACTATGAAAGGATGCTTGCAGCCATGACTCAGGCTAGATTAGCCCGTGATCGTGAAATAGATCTGATGGTTCAATCTTTACGTTCTCACCGTTCGGCCATTTCTGCTTTTGCTGACCACTCTCTTAGAGCCGACGAACCAAGTTGCTTTGGACAACAAGACACTAATTCAGTGCCATCATGTGAACTTGCCAAAACTTCAAATTTTGATAACTTGGCAAGTTTTTCCTTTCCTGAAATAGAACTTGAGCATGAATATGATCATGATCTTCCACTTGATGATTCAATTTTACTTCCTGATTCAATAATGACTCCGATATCGCCACCTGATTTCACTTTTCCCGAGTGAACATTGGATCATGTTCCAATTCATCATGAAATTGAGTCACCCATTTTTGATGATCATATTGAACTTGACCAATTTTGCAATTTTGAAAGTCCCATGGATAAATTGGCAAGTTCTGATTTTTATATCATTGAACCCAATGAGATATGTGACCTAGATTCTCAAATCTATGATCAAGTTCAAATTCCCAAATCATTATTGACTCCTGTTTTGTTACCCGACTTAGGTAATCTTTTAGAGTCAGTTTTGATTCCCACACCTATCATTCCTGAACTTGAATCACCAATATTGAGTCACATTCCATTGTGGGAGGATTATTGTGGATTTGAGCTTCAACTTATTGATTTGGACCCACTTCCTGAACCTAGCCCGACTCCTGAACCATTACTTGATTTAAGTTTCTTTCCTGAGTCGGTATTCGTTCCCGTATTTCCCATGTCCAAGTCAAGCATTCCATCTTTTCACACTCCATTTTGGGACAAGGCGGTTGACACAATTGACTCTGAAAATAATTATGAATTATGGAAATTTGATGGGGTGGAATTTTAAAAAATGTTAATACAGACATCATTTTAGTGGGTTATACAAAAAAGATTTCTGGTGGGTTCCCCCGAATTCCACAAAAAGTAGATTGGGCCGCATTTCGTGGACCAATTAGACCACCACCGGAACCACCACCTTAAGGTAACTTCTGCCTTCCCTTGTTCTTTTTCATGCATATATGCATTCATTCATATATTGAGGACAATGCATGAGATAAGTGTGGGGGTAGGCTTTACTAACATACTAACATAGGTAAAAACTAACAAAAATCTGCTAATAAAAAAAAAATCTGAAAAAAAAATTATAAAAAGGACAATATTTTGACTTATTTTTTTGAAAGAAATCTAAGTTAGTTTTAAGGATTAGAAAAATCATGATTAGGATTTCTAAAAACTTGGTCAAAATAAATAAATTGTTTAATTTTTAGGTATAGGAGAAGAAATTGAATAATTAATTAGTCTTGATTTTTACCTTAATGAAATTTGCATACCTAATACATATGTAGGATTCTAAGATGAAGACCTTTGTGCCTCATATATAAAAAAAAAAAGAAAAAAAAGAAGAAGAAATCACTAATTAAGCTGGATACATGTGCCTTAAGAAGCATAAGTATTCATGCCTAAAGGTGAGTAAATAAAATAAAGTCCTTAGTTTTGGGGCCTAGTTCACTCGAATTTGAGTCCGCGGAGTGTTTTCTCACCTGGTGCCCTAAAGCCAACCGGTTTGGGAGTCATCGACTTTAAGTTCGCTACATGGGTGGATTAGAAAGCCTAAACTAAGAAATATTATATATGTACTAATACAGCTGATGATCAATTAGTTAGGTATGAGGGCCTCAAGAAGCCTTGATACTTACACGAAAGAAAATTAGATGAGTTATATATATCAAAAAAAATAAAAAAATAATAATAATAATTATGAGGCATGAGAGTCCAAGTTAAGGAATTCCTAGATTCACAAGGGTGCGTATGACTTTTGGTAACGAAAAAGACTATACAAACATTCAATTTTGATCCTTACCTAAAATAAATAACAATTCACTTTATTAAGACTAAGTTTAAAGAATGAATAAAATTGATAATCCTAAAACTTATAGACTACTTAGTCTCTTCAAATATAATTCGAATATTCTCCTTTTTATGGATTTTGTGGGTGTAATCCGCTGAAAACCCTCACGAGACAACACTCGTCCTCTAGGGTAACCTAGAGGTTTAACGGCTTATTGCACATGCTAAGTGCAACCGTGATTCCTACGAAAGTGAGTTAGGTTAGATTAATTTTTCTTTTTCTCTTTGATTTTTACTCGAGGACGAGCAAAAAGATAAGTGTGGGGGTGTGATTGGTAGTGAAAAGTGCAATTTTATCATAACATTTACCATCACATTTTCATATTTATTCATTTAATTCTGCACATTTATTAATATTTTGTGATTTATTGTGTGCAGGCCTCGAAATAATAAAAAGAAAGAATTAAAGCCTAAAAAGAGCCCAAAAGCCCATATTTGAAGAAGCCCAAGTGCAAAAGTGCAAATATCAATTGTCAAAGTGCAAATATACAAGAGCTAAAGTTGCAAATATCAAAGATGAGGGAAGGATAGACTTCTACCCAACCCTAAACTCTTGCAGATGAGGATAAAAGCCAAAGATAAGATGCAGAGATAAGGAAATTCGTTCAAAAGAGATTGGGAGAATTCTAAATCTAGATAACTTGATTTCCAAGTTATATCCATATCCCACGATATAGAGCCAGGATCGAACTTCCAGAAGCAAACGCCCAGATGGACGGACCAGGAGAAGCCACGCGCCAAAGCGCGTGGCCAGCAGCCACTGTAGTGCCGCGGAAACGCGGCCCAAGCCGCGTTTCCGCGGCAATCCTGCCTTATCCCGTCACCTATTTTCGTGGAGGAGTTGTGATGGGACTCTACTTCCTTTTGCACCTATAAATACCCCCTGCAGTGCAACGTACAGAGCGTCCAGCGAAATACAGGGCCAAAAATTAGGGTTTTCTTAGGCTTGTAGTTTAGGTTTTCTTTGCTTTTTGTAATTTCTTTATGTAAGTGAGGGAGAGGGCTATGTTGAGCGTGACACCGATGTATGCTTCTCTTCTCTTCCATTGTATCAAGTAATAAAGGTAACTTTTATTTTGTTTTTATGTCATTGCTTTACTTTTCTTTTTGTTTTCTTTTTCTTTTCTACTTTATTTCTGTTGATCTTTGATGAGCATGCAAGTGATTTCCGAAGCACAAGTATAACAAGTCTTGGTGGTGCCAACGATACTTCATGGTGATGTTCTCCTCCTCAAGATACGTATCACTTCATACTTGCCAAAGCTTGATGATATAATGCGAACAGGGGACTGAGATCGATCCTATGGTTTATGCGTTCAACGCCTCCTAAGCAAGGTAGAAAGTGTTAGGATTTCACGTTTTTCTTCAACCAAGGTTAGTGTTTATTTCTTTTCTTTTCTTTTATTTTATTTTTGTAGACTAAATCACTATTTCCCAACTCTTTCTTTCCGACTCATTGTAAATACCGCTCTCTTTCTAACCTAACCAATATTTTCTTATTAA
Source organism: Agave tequilana (assembly GCA_038442645.1). Taxonomy (NCBI): domain Eukaryota; kingdom Viridiplantae; phylum Streptophyta; class Magnoliopsida; order Asparagales; family Asparagaceae; genus Agave; species Agave tequilana. Next base: position 360,499 of record JAVJIF010002368.1, on the reverse strand, counting down.
TAACTAAAAAAAAAAGATAAATTTTTAGAGAATCTTACAAACGCTTCCATCGCTAGTCCCTCCCTGAGGATCACGACCCGCATAGCCACTGCTACCGCGGATTCGCATTGAGCAACTTGCACACCTTTATTTCTAAATCTAAACTTCTTTATTTTGTTGTGCAGGAAAAGTTCAATCAAAATTTTGGCGCCGTTGCCGGACTCAAGTATGAAGTGATACGTACCTTGAGGAGGAGAACATCACCATGAAGTATCGTTGGCACCACCAAGACTTGTTATACTTATGGTTCGGAAATCACTTGCATGCTCATCAAAGATCAACAGAAATAAAGTAGAAAAGAAAAAGAAAACAAAAAGAAAAGTAAAGCAATGACATAAAAACAAAATAAAAGTTACCTTTATTACTTGATACAATGGAAGAGAAGAGAAGCATACATCGGTGTCACGCTCAACATAGCCCTCTCCCTCACTTACATAAAGAAATTACAAAAAGCAAAGAAAACCTAAACTACAAGCCTAAGAAAACCCTAATTTTTGGCCCTGTATTTCGCTGGACGCTCTGTACGTTGCACTGCAGGGGGTATTTATAAGTGCAAAAGGAAGTAGAGTCCCATCACAACTCCTCCACGAAAACAGGTGACGGGATAAGGCAGGATTACCGCGGAAACGCGGCTTGGGCCGCGTTTTCGCGGCACTACAGTGGCTGCTGGCCACGCGCTTTGGCGCGTGGCTTCTCCTGGTCCGTCCATCTGGGCGTTTGCTTCTGGAAGTTCGATCCTGGCTCTATATAACTTGAAAATCAAGTTATCTAGATTTAGAATTCTCCCAATCTCTTTTGAACGAATTTCCTTATCTCTGCATCTTATCTTTGGCTTTTATCCTCATCTGCAAGAGTTTAGGGTTGGGTAGAAGTCTATCCTTCCCTCATCTTTAATATTTGCAACTTTAGCCATTGTATATTTGCACTTTGACAATTGATATTTGCACTTTTGCACTTGGGCTTCAAATATGGGCTTTGGGCTCTTTTTAGGCTTTAATTCTTTCTTTTTATTATTTCGAGGCCTGCACACAATAAATCACAAAATATTAATAAATGTGCAGAATTAAATGAATAAATATGAAAATGTGATGGTAAATGTTATGATAAAAATGCACTTTTCACTACCAATCATGCGTCTTTGATCTTTTCGCGTACCATAAGGGATGACTTTATTGGTGCACGCAATGATGTCAGGGCATTCATTGTTGACCAAGAGTCACTGTCTACATCAGTACTAGTGTCTGATGATACAAAATCAGAAGCAAATACAAAAAAGTAAAGTCTGATGATACAAAATCAGAAGCAAATACAAAAAAGTAAGTTCAACATAGGCGATGATATTGAAATCGAGCTTATCAATGTTCATTACAAGGGGATTTATTTACCAGAGGTATTCTTCTTCTAGCTTCGTTTCAGCTTAGTTTCCAGAGTCGTGTTCTTCTGGGTGCAGATTCTCGTCAATCTCAAGAGATTTAAGGGAATCAGTGAAGACTCCCTTGAACGGATGCTTTTCTGCAATCAACATTCTTACTTTTTTTATTTTCATCAATATATTTCATCACCTGATGAAGAGTGGATGGGACGATGGAGTTGTGGTGAATCGAAGGTCGTCCCACTAGCAAGTTATACGAGGTATCAGCGTCAATGACATAGCATGTTACCTCAGATCTTAGGTCCCCAATTTGACATCTTAGCTTGATTTTTCCCATTGGGTGTATACCATTGGCATTGAAGTCATAAATGGTTGTCTGAGTGGCGCTTAATAGGTGGGTAGGGATCTTTAAATGCTGCATGACCCTATCGGGCATAATGCTCAATGCGGATCCTGAATCAACTTAAATACGACTCACTCCAGATGATCCAATATACCCTATATAATACAAGGGTCTATCATGTTTTTCTTTAACTTGCATGTCTTCTGGGGTGAAGATGATGCGAGAAAACTGCTTTGAGGTGTAGTGGCAATGGTTGTCATCTTTCTTTCCACATATAGCAGGAATCTGGGTCATAAAAACCTCTACATCTACTAATATTTCTCTTAAGGCATCCTTTGTGGAACTTGGTGAGCCTCAGGAGCTCAAAAAGATTCGAACAAGGATGTTGGCTTATTGAGCCATCACATCAAAACTAAAGGGAGTTGATGACCCTCCATCGCGTTTCTAGAGAGCTTTGACATAACGAAGCTCTTTCTGTTTTTCTATAGATGGTTTCGTGGATTGCTTGATTATCTTCTCAGCTGGCCAGGGGGAGTCTATCATCAGCTCGCCGTACTGTTTCAAGTACTACTTGCCAGATCGAGTCTTTTAAGTGGAAGGCGCGCCTGTGTCAACAGCAAAGGCAAACTCCTCTTCTCCTGAGCAGGTGAGGCAAGCAACATCTTTCTCTGTTTCTCTGGAAGAGATACCCATTACATTACTGAAAGACACTTTGGCCTTGCCTTTGGACTTCCTGTTTGTGATAGTAGTCTACTGTTGGCTTTCAACAATATTAGAATGGACCCACATTATCTCTCCTCGAGGAGTAGGAACAGGAATAAGACCTTTCTCCTTCGATTATGAGGATCAGTTTTGATCACTCTTAGCTCTCCTTTCGGGATGAGAACCACTCCGGTTGGCGCTAGAAGGAGATTCTGGTCGAATTGAATAGGTGACGTACCTGTCATGTTGGTAGTACCTTCTTCTGTTCTAGACGGAGCTTAAGTTCTCTGCATCAATCAGAGGTTGAAGGGCATCCTTGAAGATGTAGCAATTCTTGGTAGGATATCCCCACATCCTATAATATAAATAGTAGCTAGGATCATCAGTCTTCCCTACCTCTTCAGGACGTCTAACCTCCAGCAATTTGAGTTTGTTACTCTTTTGGAGTAACTTAAACAAAGAAGCCACATGCTCATCCTTGAAGGAGTACAGTTTATTGGCACGTGCTTGGCCGGGAGCCATACCCCCTCTGACTGACTGGGTCTTCGAAGGTAACTTGACCTTCATTGCCAGAGTATCTCTTTCTCTTTGGTTGAGAAGATGACTCTGGGGTGCGCCATGTTGATTTTTCGAGTCTTGGTTTGCTGTATTTTTCTTTAGCCCTGACCTTCGCGATAATTTCTTCTTCCTGTTCGCTTTGTAGCATCAACTGCTTCCAAATGTGACATTCTGCCACTTCTATTCGAGCGAGTCGGGTAGTTTGTAGATTATAGTGATACGTCTCAACCAATGTAGGATGGGTTATGCCGCTGGGACCACAGAGTGCCATGCTCCGAAATATTCTGACGAAAGTCTTGATAGACTCTTCTTTCTTTTGCTTGGCTACAAGGAGTGTTGGCACTGAAATTTAGGTATCGTCTTCAAAGAAATGAGCCATAAACAACTTCTCAAGGTTGGCCCATGTCTTAATTGAGCTGGCAGAAAGTTTCATGAACCATTCAAAGGTGACCCCCTTAAGAGTGCCAATAAACAAACGAGCCATAATAGCATCGTTTGCTACTACATTCCCTGTTTGGGACTTAAAGTAGTATATGTGTTGGTTCGGTGACCCTTTACTATCGAAAGTATGGAGGATCGGTGTCTTGAACTTGAGAGGGTAGGGAGCCGTAAACTATTCTACTGGGTAGGGCCGGATTATCCCACGTCTTGAAGGCCGCCTCGGTTTGCTAAAGTTTCAAACGTTGCTCCAATTTACTCATCCTCTTGGAATAATTGCTTCTGTTTTTTGAGTTATCCTTCTCGTCAGATGAAGATTTGGGAGGTTCAGAATTAGAATGCTCTTCACTCTCAGTGTTTATAGAAGATGAGCTCTCTCCTTTCTTCCTTTTGTCCTTGGACTTCTTCGAAGGAGTTCTGCCCTTTGGTTTCTTTTTCTCCTTAAGAAGTGAAAGTATCTGCTTAAGGATATCGATAGATTCTTTCTGAGCTCCAATCATATCGAGTTGTTCCCTTTGGACTCAGGCCTATTCTTCAAATTGCCTGGCCGCTCCTCGGGAGTACCTGTCATGTAAGCAAAGGCTGTTGTCTCTGAAGTAGAATTCGAAGAATGAGATTCAATGATGGCGGAGTGCTCATCATGCACCTTAATTGTCTTGGCCAACAGACAGTAGTCGACTGGGGCAATTGTTCTCATACGGGTTGGTAGACCTATTCAAGTTCGACAAGAATATTCTTCAAATCTGGAGATCGGCCAACATTCGACTCCTCTGGACTAACAGCCAGTTGCTTCCCTTAGGACTTACTTGGTGTGGAACTCGGCCCCACCATGTTTGCAGTCACTTCTGAGTACTCGATGTCAGAGAATGATTTCTTCTTCTGGGATCATCGTATCTTGGATAAATTTGAAGCTGCTAACAATCAGCTAAAAATCGAGGGCTTGGTTATCTGAAAATTGCAATGGCAATCAGAGAGTACTGCTGAGATGAGCCATTTGCAGTGACATTGAGGAGTGATTTGATGGATATTCCTCTTCCTTATTAGGTAGTCCCTCAGGTCTGTCGCGAGGAAGTCTGAGGAACTAGCCTCAAACCTCTAGGGGTGAGGGCTTTTTAGCTTTTTATGTCATAAAGACATGCCATTCTGAATGCGGGTCTCGCGTTTTCTTTGTTGAAACGCGGACCTCGTGTGGTATTGAAATGCGGACCTCAAGCATTGGTTGAGTTAGCCTCGGAACGCGGGTCTTGCATTTAGAATTCGAAACCCGAAAGTCGCATTCTGAAATAGGCAGAACACGGGTCTCACATTTTGGGGCTGGTAGAACGTGGGTTTCACGCTAGACGTGGACCTCGCGTTGTTAAACAACGCGAGACTCACTTTCTGAAATAGAAACACGGTCCTTGCATTACTTGAGAGAAACGCGGGTATGAATCTCGTGTTTTGAATCTGCAGAACTGATTGCCTCTGCAGAATTTTCGATCTGTTCGATGAGCGTGACTTCTTCATCAATGTTCATCATTCTGATTGAGTCTCAAGAGTTGTGGGGAACCCTCGACAGCCTGAAATTGTAAAGTTCAATGAGGAGAGAGATGGAGGGATTGATCTTCACAATCTTTGTAATCGTGTACCGATGCTTTAGCCCTGCGGGTCTCGAGACATTATCGCGGACTGCATGGGCTGCGCGAGAGGTTTTTAGAACCTCATTAGAAGTGGCACCGCTTACGCTGTGAGTAGAAGTGGCCACTTTGGGAGAAATCTCTAAAGAGATTAGAGAGCGAGTCCCAGAAGAGATTTTGCGGTATTGCCGCATTGTCTTGGAGCTAGCGGAGCCTGAGGAAAGGAATTCTTCGAACTTCTCTTGGTCAAATTCAACGATGAGGGATTCCACCATCTTCTCGAGGAGCTGGACATCGGCCCGCGCCCGGTGTTCTCATTAGTAGAGAATGGCGTCTCCCTAGCAGAGTCACCATATTTTGTTTAGTTGAAAAAATAATGCAAAGTAGAATTTCTTTGAGTGGATGAAAGATTACAATGGAATGATTCTGATTATAAAAGAAGGGCGAAAAAATAACTGGTTCTCCCCTTTATTTAAGGCTGGGTTCTTCGTGTGGCGATGGGGAGTGATTCTTGTTCTCTGTTGACTGGCTAAATGACAAGCTTCTCTTTGGGATGCCCTCGAAAAGTAATCAGGAAGGAGCTTTGTTTTTAACACACTAAATATTTAGAGTCTACATATTTCTCCTTTTCTCTCTCTGAACCTTTGAAAACGCAAGAAGCTTTTAGCTTGAGAATTCTCAACTCCCAATCTCTAAAAAGCCTCTCCTTTCTCTTTTTCTGGCATCCCCCACCTTTCATAGCTCTTGAGGCTATTTATAGAGAGGCATAGGAGTATAAATATCCCCTATAATCCCTTCATAATGGGGACTAACTCCCCCATTACGTGGGGAGTTAATTAACCCAGTAATGGGGGTTAGTTATAACAGAAACGCGGATCTCGTGCTGAACGCGGATCTCGCGTTATTTGTGTAGACGCGACACTACATATCCGTGTTTTAGTAAAAATGCGGAGTTGCTCAGACTCGCACGAGGCGTGAGACGCGGAGTTACTCTGAACCGCGTCTGAATTGAGATGCGGAGTTACTCTAACGCACGTGTGAAGTGAGACGGATAGTTGCTCAACCCGCGTTTGAAGTGAGACATGGAGTTACTCAGAATCGCGTTTGAGGTGACATGCAGAGTTTCTCAATCCTGCATTTTGAAGTTCACGTTTACCCATGGATGTGGGTTCGCGTTTTAGTTGAATTGTGACTTTCACGTTGGAGTAAGGCCCGCAGCTTGAGGTCTTGTCTCTTAAAGATTTTTAGACAGCCTACAACAATGACCTTATGTAATCAATAAAAGAAGAGTACTAATCAAATTAGAAAACCTTATCAAACAAGAAAAATAAAACAAATCAGAGTTCAATTCACAATTGAAAACCGAATCCTATTCAGAGTCGGATACGCAGATACGGGCAAACCTATCGACAGCTGATCTGACCTTGTCAACAAACTGTAAAACCCCAACTTTTGAGAATGCCTCTTGCAGACAGTATGTCGACAGCTGCAGTTAGTCTGTCGATAGCTGAGCTTGGGCTATCGATAGCGGTTGACTTGTTTTTGCCTTGATCTCCTACATTAATCCCTCCCTCTTAGAACTTGTCCTCAAATTATAATTTGGATATAGCTGCTCAGTAGGGTGATTTTCATAGAGATCCACCACATTGAATATTTTGAACATTGCTTTATCGCTTGAAAGATCCACAACATAAGCATTATCACTAATCTTCATTACGACCTTGAACAGTCCATTATTTTTGGCTTTAACTTGTTGTATGCTCCAACTGAGATTGTTTTTCTCCTTAAGTACACCATCACCATATCTCCTTCCTCAAAGAGTTTCTCCCAGCTTTTCTTCTCAGCTGTCACTTTATACTCTGCATTAGTTTTCTCTAACTTCAATTGAACCTTCTCCTTTAGAACTTCATTTTCTTTGAGATTCATCCAGTAGTATGGAAAATTAGATAGATTTGCTCTTAGAATAAGATCAATAAGGTACTGGATATTTTCATGGTGGTAATCCTTCTGGAAGCTCATGCACAACTCCTTTAAACTCTGCCAACAATGATCTCATCTTCTCGGAAATTTCAGCGGGTGGAGTAATTTCTTTCTTGATCGCTAAAGTAAATCTTTAATTTATTTTCTTCGATTCTAATAAAAACTCACCTCTATTGCATATGGATATAAAATTAGATTCCTTTTCTTTTGTATACATTGGAATACGTGAAATTGGTCTTATCAACTCTTTTGCCCTTCAAATTGAACATATAGATGTTCATTTTACCTCTATGGTTGCATCAACATCGTGTTGCCATAGTCTTTCTAAAAGAATGTGACAAGCGGCTATATTAGCTACATCACAAGCAACAAAATCTTGATAAAACTTGCCAAATGAAATAAGAATATGACATAGATCTGTTACCTTAATAAATAGGCCCTCTTGATTTAGCCAATGGTATAAAGATGAGGGTGCGGTCCAACTCTAGCTTCAAATAGTCCACAAGTGCTCTACAAATGATATTCTCGCAACTTCTGTTGTCAATGATGAAATTGCATACTTTGCTCTTGATCGAACACCTAAATAAAAGTTTGATGTTGATGCGTAGTGTCGGGGCCTTCTGGTTGCACAACAATCTCTGAACAACATAAGTTGTAGATTCTCCATGCTCATCGGCAAAGTTGAAATCATTTGGTTCTTCAATCTCGAATTCTTCCTCTTTGTCATCTTTTAATCCACCATATTAACTTGCTTTTTTAGGGTATTAATTGGACTTGTGTCCAGGCTCTCCACATCAATAATACTTGTCAACCCCAAGCTTGGTGTAGGAAATCTCCTTGCTCTTTGCAGCTGCGACAATTGTTATTTCTAGTGCTGATGTGTAGGCGTTGGTCGTGTCACGCCCCGCTTCCCAAAATACGCTGGAGCGGAGACGCGACTTGAGTCGGAGATGCGCATACGCAAGGAAAATCCCTCACGTATACGCGCTAAGCCTTAAATAACCCGAAACAAGCTATAATAAATCCCAACTGAAATAAATCATGAATACTGCAATATCACATATAAGAAACCACGCATGATATCATATGAATCAAGAGCTAGAATAACGACTGGATCTGATATAACAAGAATCAGGAAATAATATGAAGGTAATAAGGATAAGAATACCGGAATCGAATAGGGAGAAGCTCCAGCTCTTCGCGGAGCGTACAGTCTTATCGAACACCTGTACAATAGAAACAAAGCGTCCAATATCTGGACGTACAAATCCAGGGTCGTCAGAAAGTGACCTGGTAAGTGTGTGTGTAAAGGGGAAAGCTCGTGCAATAAACAATGTGCATAGAATAATAATAAGATAAACAGCAGTCATAATATAACTAAATAAGATGATCAATAGCTGAACTGAAGGATAACTGCATAACAACATGAATGAAGATATAAGGCAACTATTACAATTGTAAACAAACAACTGATAACTGAATGTGTAACCTAGCATATGTCACTAGTCTGGTTGGTTATTATTAACCTAACTAATGTAGTACTTAGCTGTGTCCCATACCACAGCCGTTTTCCACATATCAAACAAAGTTATCGTTATTGTAACTACCTGCCAATGTAGTGCATGTGTTTTGGAAGAGTACCGTGCATACCCGGTACCACGGTCTAACACCCCTGGCGCTGAATCAGGACAAGCCGCAAGGCTCGACAACTGAAGACCACAGCCCCACACGACTAGTGTGGCGCCGTAATCCGGGCATAACCCTGACAACTGACGACTGAATAGGTAGCCAGTACTACCTTGGTTCCCCATGGTTGGAACCCACAACTCGGTACCATAAGAAGTCCTTCCAAAATACACGACATGCATCATCAGGCAATTACCCCTGTTCCCCGGGTTATGATATCTTTTATTAGCAAACAACAATATGAGTTATTATTAAGAGTAACTGATATCTCCAATAACTGCTGATGTCAATACTAGCTGATAATCTGACAACTGACAACTGAAAACTGATATCTGACAACTGTGATATCTGACAACTGTGATATCTGACAACTGAGTAGCTGGCAACTAATATCTGACATCTGAAATAGAATACTGGAGATATAGCCACTAACACAATAGTGTCACTAACAACTGGTAACTGATACAGATATCTACCAACTGCTATAAACTCTGAACACATAATACGATCACCAACAAATAGTCTCACCAATAACAGATAAACTGATAACTGCTATCTGATAATTCTGAAATACAAGATCACTGATATCGAATAGATCACTATCACAATAGCTCAATCTCTATTACCGAAGTAATCAATAACTATACATGAAGCACATGGTAAGTCCTCGAGATCAACAAGCCAACACATACTGAAATCATATCTAAAGGTGAAACATTCTCAAAGAACCGCAATCTAGAATAGTTCACTTATAAGTCAATACCAACAACTCATCCTTACTCAAATGATATAATCAGTTGATACATCCAGGAACCCTTGCTTCTAATAATCCAAAACCAATATGATATCACATATCAAAGTTAAAGGTAAGATACCCACACATCTGGTTGCAATCCAACAAAATCAGTCACATCTAAATATTGATCAATATCCAATAAAATAACATAGATCCCAGATCAATCCAAATCGCGGTCCAACTTTCCTCACAACTATCTCCGAATCCAGATTAATAAACAACTAGTAAGAGCTAACAAGAATATAATATCTAATATAAGTAACATAAATTCCAGTTCAACTCAACTCTAACTAAGTCCATATACTGATCCAAGCATCAAGGAATCCAATCTCTTAGTAAAGTAACATCATAACAAGTCCGTCATCAATACCCGAATGAATCATCACCTAAGTTATTACCAAATAAAAGAATAACAAGTCTAAGAAGTACTTTACATGAAACAAGTCATCTATTCTCAAATATGATCTAGGCCAACTAACCAGTGGATCGAAATGAGTCACTGTTTAAGGTACATCAAAACTAGGCCTAAACCAACAACGCTAAACTACCAACACATGAAATAACGCTGATACAAGCAAATATCAACTACATAAATAAAGTGGACAATCATGAATGTCTCATGAAGTGGTACAAGTAATCAAACTAATAAAATATAGAAGAAAGTCACATGAAATGATAAGTGTAACATGTAAACGCAAACGGACAACGATAAGTAAAGAAATACACAAGAACGAACACTCACATGAAATGATGCAGTTTTGGATCCGAATCGCCATCTGGTCTTCACTGCACGAACCGGTACTGATCTACGGATCATCCCATGGGTCGGTCTTCGAATCACCATTGTATCGGGTCCACAACGGCACGAATCCAGATCAGATCCGGGTCTCCTGTAGCTGGGTTTGGATCTCACCGAATAAATCTGAAATGCTGTAGTATGTAACCAACACATACAAATAAATATAAATGCACGCTAAATACCCACACGTGCATACGGACACATACGCGTATACCCACACACGTACATATACAGTATACATATACATACATACTATATGCATACATACCCACACTTACATACATATTATATATTTATATAAATAAAACACATGCATGATTAATTAATTAAGACATATATAAATAAAACACATTAATTAAGACCCACTAATTAATTACTAAACTAACACACATAATTAAGGTACAAATTCAAGATTAAATACATGCATATACATGCATGCATCCACATCATGTACCAAGCACACTCACTCACGCACACACACAAACACACATTTATATCAACTTCCCAATTATTACAAGATTGCCCTTATACATGAAAATAACACTAACCTCGGGGCAACTTGCGGCGCACCGATGGAGGCTCCGACGGAGGCGTCCGGGGCCGCGGAGGGTGTCGTTGGATAGAGCATCTCGCCGTGAAAGGCGTGGGTGCGTTCGCGCTCGCCTACGGTGATCCACGGCGACTCACGGAGAGCCGAAAAATGGCTCAGAGTAATATATTTCCCGCACACAATCGAGCACAAATGAATTAAAGTACACATTCTTAGCATAACTCCAACTCACGTAACACACTCCCATGCATCCAATTTCACAACTCACATTAACAAGATGAAGTGCACATTAATAAACACTACCCTTACATGACTATAAATACCTACATGAAAAATGAACAGAGAAGGGGGGAAAGGGAGCTCACGGCTAATGGATTGCTTGGACTGCCGAGCTCGGTGTGCCAGGGAGAAGAGGCAGCCAACAGGGGTGGAGGAGCTGCTGGTGGTGCTGTTGGCTGTCGCTGCTGCCGTGAGTGCGCCGAGGAGGAGGGAGGCGGCCAATGGGGATCCGGTTGCGCTGCTGCTGGAGTGCTGGTCTGCAGGGGCGGCCTGGGCGTTGTGCGTGCCCGTGGAGCGCAGCAAGGGGAGATGCTTGGACGCCTGGTGCTGCCATCTGCTGGTGGAGTGAGGGGCTGTCATGGGGGGGTGGTCTTCGAGATGTGGGGCTGCCGTGGTGCTGGAGTTTGCGCAGGGCCTGGAGGAGGCCACTGCTGGCTGGATGACTTTGGGTGTTGGCTGGTAGGTGAAGGCCAGGCCTGTGTGGTGGCTCTAGCGCTGGACAACAAGGGGGAAAGGCCATGGGCTGCCATTGGTGATGGGGGCAGTCGACAAGGGCTGTTGACGGCCGTGAAGGAGGAGGAGGTCCATGACGCGCACGCAGGTTGAAGGCCGGGGAGGTGTGCGCGCTCGTGGAGTGGGAGATGGGCGTGACGGCTGGATTGGGAGAAGATGGAGATTATATTAGGGATTTATTAGGATTAGGTTAAGGATTAAGAAGAGATTATATATAAGGTGATATTGGGTTTCGGGTTTTGGGTTGGATCCAAATAGGTAAATGGGTAATAGGATAGAGGGTATGCTATTGGGTATGGATGAGTATGAACAAGAATAAAAGGGAGTAAGAAATAATGCTACTACTAATAATAAAACAAATAATAATATTAAATAATAACACTAATAACAACAACAACAACAATAATAATTACCACTAATAACACTAATTAGTATAATAATAATTTAGAAGCATAGTAGCAATATTAATTAATATTGATCATAAGAATAACAATTTAGAAATAATAGAACTAGTAGTTATTACTAATAATAGTTATGACCTATACATGTAACAAAATACAATTATGAGGTACAACAATAATTTAATAAATAATAATAATCATAGTAATGGCAAAAAAATTACTAGTTAGTAATTAAAATGCTAACAAGTCATAATGGTAAATATAAAATGCCAAATTACCATTTACTATCTCAAAAAATAATTTGCATATTTAATAATAATAATCATAAGAAAGAAAATAATAAATTAAGTTAATTAAAAAAATTAATCAGTAAATCAAAATAAGTACTTAGAAAAATAAAAATACTGTACTTCTAACTAAGGATCTTACAGGTCGACTGATGGATTGGTGGTTGGTCAACCGTTTTATACATCCAATCCAAGAAGGATTCAACAACAAGGTTCCCACTAAAAGAAGAAATCTAAACTTTCAACCGATACTCATTGATTTGTTGATAATCAGGTGGAAGGAATCTACCTTGAAGTAATCGTTTCACGCGCTTCTATCTCATCACCGGTGGCTTGCCTTGATATCTTTTATGATTGGCAATTGGTCTGACCATGAGGCCGCTCCTTTTTTGAGTTTGTACGCTACAAACTCAACTTGTTTCTATGCGGAGATATAAACCATGTCAAAGAACTTCTCCACTTAGAACTTGGGTATCCTCTTTCCTTACCATGATTAGAATAAAGAAATATGCCTCCTCTATTTGGCTTAGGAAATCCGCCTCTTCTATTTGTGTTAAGATTAGCGGATCTTTCTGGTCTTCCATAGGCAATCCCTTCATCTTCATATTCATCTTTTAAATCATCATATTGATAGGTCAGATTGTCCACCTATTTTTTCATCGAAGAATTTATCAAATTGAGGATTTCGTAGAGGATGCTTCAGTGGTAGATGATGTAGGGGTGATTGATGTGGGAGTAGTTATAATGGAAGTGGTTAATCTGGTGGTGGTTGTAATGGAGGTAGCTGATGTGATGGTGATTGTTGTGGTAGATGTAAGGGTGGAGGTAGTGGTGGAAGTTTAGTTTATGCCCGTTTAATTTGGTATGTACCATCGGCTAGAGTTCGGTCATCGATCTTAAAGGATAATCTCTTGAGTTGTTAGATCACGCTGTCTAAGATTGACCTGATAGCACTAATGTTGACACTCCAAAAAGACAAGCTCCCGGGCAGCACTTCTATCGGTCTGAATGACTTTCACACTCAGCGATATTTACAAAAGTCAGAACTATAGATAAGCTGATGATCAGTCCTATACTTGCTCCAGAGGCCAAAGCAGGCCTACAAGGCCAGGTACGTTCAACAACTAGCCTTGCATGAGCCCAAAAGGGGCTAGTTTTGCTCATAGCCTTGTCAATAAGTCGAAGCCACTAGCTCTGCATGAAGCTTCAATCAGCCCTGCTGAAGGCTAACCTTAGCTTCGCAGGAAGCTTTCTCATTAACTTCGCTGAAAGTGTGGTTCAGTTCCACTATGAGCCAACCTTCTAGCTTCGCCTGAAGGTTCACCTAGCTCATCAAATGAGCAAACTTCTAGCTTCGCTTGAGGTCTTGAATATATCTTCGCCTGAAGAATTTAAGATGAACTTCGCATGAAGCTCTCCCCTAGCTCCACCGCGAGCTTTTCCAGGTCATCAGTTGACCGTTTTAAAATCCCACAAGGGATTAATAGGTGAACCCCACTACTTTAGTGGGGTTAATGTCACTTTAAGTGGGCAGTTTCACCCGCCCACTTTGTTCCACATTAAGTGGAGGTAATTAAGCCATAATGGCTATCAGTAGCTCGTACGAACCTCCCAACTTAGCCTGAAGCTTGCATTTATCCTCGCGGCAAGGCTATTTCGAGCCTCGCGCGAGGCTAACAGGATGATTCAGCCTTGCTGATTTTTAGGGGCGATTACACCCCTTGCTTGCCTATAAATAGCCCTAATTGAGAATTAGGGCGGATGGTTGTTTGTGGCTAAAAAGTTTTTGAAAATCTATGAGACCTTTAGCCCAAAAGTATCCTCTTACTTTTAAGCTTTCAAAACTCCAAAGACTCAACTCTTTTTTATCCAGGGTCTCAGCACTCTAAGTCTGCTATCTTCAGAGGATTTTTGGAACCAGACGAGAAGAAAATCCCCCGAGAAGGCTTGAACATCCGACCGATTGCATCATCAATGGGATAAAGTGATTGTGCGTTAATCAGATTCTCATCGACATAGTTTCTCAGAAACCTCAGAGGAGATCTACTTGCAATTTCCTTTTTCTCTTTCTTTAAAAAGAATTACTTGTAATTTGGCTCCTCGATCCTTTTGTAACTTCTCCGCATGATCAATGAAAAATAAGATGGCGACTCCGTTGGGGAAAAAGTCTTCTTCCATAATAAGGAGATGATGTCGCAATGCAACGGTCAGAGTACTGAACCCATCACCGTCGAAAATTTGGTCATCCACTTTTAACCAAGAGAAGTTCGAGCAACTCCTCTCTAGGGGTGATCCAGCACTCCATGGACGGAAGCACAGGAAGGTCTCCATAGCCAAAGCTTCACTGACTATAGATCAAAAAGCAGCTCCCACTGAGGTCGTGTCCAAGCCTATGCCAGCTGCGTGCCCAGTTAAGCGAGCCTCGCTCTAATTTCCTTCAGCCTCACCAAAGCTAAGTTGACATCATGTCAACACAGTGGCCTATGCATAGCCAAGCATGTTCCACATGAACCTAGAACTGCTCAGAGTAAGCGAACTTGGAGGATGAAGCCAAGAGCCCCTCGGTGTGAGACTTTAGGCGAAGTTGAAGTTCAACCTCGCCTCTCACGTGAAGAAAAAGGAAAAGTGCCCCTAAATGTCGATGGCATTGCATACGCAGTTTCGACACGGGGTACTCAAAGTACCCTTAGCCGTGAGGCTGAATTAGGTGTGCAATGCCAAGTTAGACGCGAAACCTCGTTGGTTTCGCCTAACCAGAGAGCGCTTGTTTCCAGCGCTAACTTCGCTCTTTTGAGCGAAGTTAAGGGCGTGTCCCTAAGTGCTGTTATCATTGCTTATGCAGCTTCAGCACCAAAGGGTACTAATAAAGTCCCTAGTCGTAAGGCTAGAACTAAAGCACTGTATAGTGCTAATCACCTTCGTCATAATGCGAAAATCAAAGCACCATTGTGTGCTAAAAGCGAAGATACTACAACTTCTCTCCCAACGCTTTCTAGCGCTAAGCTCGCACTTGGGGTGGAGCTAAAAGATTAATTTCGTCGAGTGAAGCTAATGCTACAGATGGAGTTGTTTTAACTTCACCTGTAATTAAAAAGAGAAGCTTCACTAGGGCTCCCCAATTTGAACAACGTAGTACATGACCTCCTCGAGTCTCTGTACTGGCCCGTTTAAGATCGGTTAGTCCTGATTTGCAAGAGTTTTTAAACAAACGGAAGTTCAGTTGTGAAGACCTAAGCCATACTTCTCCCTCCCACTGTAAATAAGAAAGGTGCCAGTTGGTGATGGTCCATTCAATCCATTATTGGCTAGGGCCAGTCCCCACCATTCTTCTAGCCCGACAATCAATTTTCAACCGACTATCGATTCAAGCCCCTGTGAAATTCCAAAAAAAGAACAAAGCACAAAATGTGCCAGATCTTTCTTTAGCATCCGTCCACATGATAGGAAGGGGATACGAACCGCTCAAGGCCAGATGAGGGAGACATGATACTAACTCTCCATTGTTCAGTTCCCCAGATTCAGACTATAGTCTCAGTTTTGGGCCAAGTCTTAGTAGGACAAGAGGGTGCATTATGAGACACAAGGTCCAGGGTAGCAATACCCTATAATTATGAACAACCGTCCTCTTTAATGGGGATGATGTCACAAGAACCATTGAAAAGTCTCTTTCAATGATCTGATGATGAGGGAGAAGCTAGTGGATATGCTTCTTCAGCAACAGTCAGCTCTGTGCAGACAGGCAGAATGTCGGCTAACATGGCCGACAACAACATAGATGATCTTCACCAACAGATGGAGGCTCAAAAACAAACTTCCAGGGCACAACAAGGAACTTTGGACAATATTCAACAGATGCTAGCTCAGCTCTTGACCAACCAGAATAACAATGAAACTGGGAGCAATCATAATGAGGAGGAACTTAATAATGATGAACGTCCTAAGACAGAGAGGTCGAAGGAAAGTTCTTCAATTGATGCCGGAGTCATTAAAGGTATCATGGCTCAGATTGCATACCTAACCCAGAGGGATGAGCTCAAAAAGGTAGGTATGACTCGCCCTTACCCGCTTGAATGGGATTCAGTGCCATACCCGTCGAAATTCAAGTCACCTATGTTATATACGTATGATGGTAAGAGTTCACCGAACCAGCTTATCTATTACTTCCGGTCCCAGACTGATAATATAATAGATAATGATGCCATCATGGCCAGATTGTTTATCGGTACTCTCAAAAGAGTGGCCTTCGACTGGTTCAGAAGCCTTCCACCAGGTTCCATCAATTCTTGGATTGATTTAGAGACTCGGTTCCTTTCTCGCTTCTATGATGATGACACCGAGGTAACCATGGATAAACTTCTTTCCACAGTGCAAAACAAAGGAGAATCAATCTATGACTGCATTGAAAGATTTAGGAATCTATCTCTGATGTGTCCAGTAGGTATGCCATTACCTATGTTATTGCAGATATGTAGGCACAACTTCCTGAACCAAGTAGAGATTTGCATGGGGGCATTTAAGGCCCACACTTGGAAAGAGCTTATTGAGCAAGCTGAAATAGCTGAGAAGTCGGCTAAAAAGTTTAAGCCTTCCATGCCTAAAGGAAAATGGGGTGTGAACAACAAAGGACGTGGTGAAATGGCAAAGTCTTTTCAATCAAAAGGAAAAGAAACCATGTATGTGGAGTTGTCAGGAGAAACTCCTCCGAAAACCAAAAAGAGTGGTGACAGTAATCAGGAGTTCAAGCTTCCTCTAAAACAGTACTCCTTCAAAGATGAGCAGGTGGTTACAATATTCCATTTGCTCCAAAAGGGTAATACGTTGAAGCTGCCAGAGGTTCAATGCCCTAATGAAGTGGGACATACGAACGATCCTAGCTATTGCCTCTTTCATAGGATGGTTCATCATCCTGCCAACAAATGTTTTATCTTTAACGACAAAATTCAGGCTCTGATCGATGTTGGAGTTCTGACTTTGAAGTCAGAACAGAAGAAAGTCACTGCGAATATGGTGACTCTCGAGTTCGGTACTTTTTCGAAGGTTACTATCCCCAACAGATATGCTCCAGCCTCAAAAGCATGACTGGAAGTAATTAATCCTTCGGCAAAGCAACAGGAGGCTAAAGGTCTCATTACAATGACGATGAAGTCCAGGGAAATCATGTGGGTGGCCCCAGATCTTACCAAAGATGAGCAATGGGACTCAAGGGAACCCAAACTCAAGGCGAAATCCTGCAATGTCATCTCTGTTTTACAGATGATGATAACATAACAGTAGCTTCTCTCAGTGACTCTGAAGACGAGAAGCATGCTTTGACAGCACAGGATGCTGCACCTCAACCAACAGGTACTCGGTCTGAAAAAGCTTATCTGAGACAATACGAGAAGACCACTGACGAGATATAACATCCAATGACATCAGTAGAAATACATGTTCCGGCTTCAGCTCCTGCACTTGAAAAAAGCAGAAAGAAGTCTGATTTTACTGAATGTTGAAAAAAACTTCTGATCTGGGACTTGATACCCCTTTCCGCTTTGATATATTGGCGCAACTAGCCTATATTCTAGCTCGAATCACTATACACGAGCTGCTTCGCCTCTCGAAGAAGACAAGAGAGGCACTCAGGGATGCGCTAGACAATTTAAAATCATTTCTGATACATATTCCAGAGGCCTTTGAAAATGACACTTAACCCTTGTGTCCTGAATGTCATCATGTACAACTAAAAATGCCTGCCATCATCTTCACTGCTAAGGACTTGCTCCTCAAAGACAATAAACATGATTGACCCCTGTATTATACTGAATACATAGGCTCGACATGCACTGAGAGAGTACAGGTTGATCCAGGGTTTGCGCTCAGCATCATCCCTAAAAGGCTCCTCTACTTTCTTGATACCACTGAATAGATTATCCACAATGACTACTATAATATATGGCTTCAATGCAGGAAGTAGTCATCCACTGGGAAAGATTTGGCTTCACTGTCGAATTGGGGATCTAAAATCAGAAGTGACATGTTACATCATCGATGCTAACATGTCATACAATCTATTGCTTGGGCGACCTTGGATTCACACCAATTGAATGTTCCTTCTACTCTACATTAGTGCTTCAAGTATGTGGAGGATAATGTAACAGTACGAATGTTGTTTGCTGAAAAGCAGTCATTCAAGAGAGTTGAAAACTACTTTACTAATGCTCTCCTCTACCAAGAAGCTAATGAAGTAGCAAAAGAACCATTGCTTGAAGATGACGATAGCGGCAGTGAAGCGGATTCAGAGTCAGAGGAAGACACGCCAGCTACTTTTGCTTTCAAACCAATTGTAGCATAATTTAACGATCCTAAATGTAACAATCCCATTGATGATGTGGTGAATGGGTGATCAATAAGAACGTCACTTTTGACTATCCTATGAGTATTAATTTGTTTAAATCTGTAGACAACACCTCCCTCCATGTTAAGCGTGACAAGTACTCCTGTAGAGAACAGTGAAGGATCTGTCTTTGTGGTCCCTCCATCTAAGAGGAGTCAATCACTGATAGTATTCGGTAGGATTCAACCCGAATATCTGCAATTACAGATTCAAGTTCAGACCTAGAGCCTCCACAATTCTTCCATTATGCATTATCAGTGCATCACATGATAAGAAGAATGGGGTATAATCTACAGCACGAAAATGGCTTGAACTTCAGAAGGGGACGACGTAGTCTTCTACTGACTTTCGTACCGAAAGGGAAGCTAGCAAATTATTACGATAAAACACGCAGGGGGTTGGGATATGTTACACCTCCCGCTTAGTTTCAGTCCAAAAGAGACGAATCTCTCCCGTCACATTCCTCCAGCTCATCTGAGTGGGAATCAGATGTCATTGTGGGGGTGCTCTTCAAAAACCTCCCCATCAATATGACTTCATTAAATCAATTGGAGCAAGAAGAGGCTATTGAAACATTTGACGTTGAGCCATGGGTTCAGCAACTCAATCTCCAATGGGAGAAGCGATTTGAACATTGTAAATCGCCAACTGAGGATAGGGTAATTTAGGTTGATGTGGGTAGTCGAGATCACCCTAAACCCATCTCAATAAGTGAAAGTTTATCACTTATAGAAAAAAAGAATTGATAGTTCTTATAAAAAATAAATCGATGTCTTTGCATGAAATTATGAAGATATGCCCGGTCTTGATCCGCAAATAGTCATACATCGATTAAACATTAAGCCTGGCATGAAGCCAGTGAAACAACAGTAACAGCAGTTTTGTCCTGACATCATGGAAGCTATTAAAGATGAAGTTCATAAACTCATCGAATGTGGTTTCATACGGGAGGAGCAGCACTCAGATTAGATTGCTAACATTGTCCCCATTCTTAAAAAGAATGGAAAAATCTGAATCTGTATTGACTACAGTGATCTTAGTCTGCCCTAAAGATGAGTTCCCACTGCCCATCACTAACGTCATTATTGACAACACCTATGGCTTTGAGAGAATGTCCTTTATAGATGGCTTCTCAGGGTACAACCTGATTAAGATGTACCCGGAAGATGAAAAGCATACTTCATTTCGGACACCGTTAGGGGTATAGTGTTATACTGTTATGCCCTTCAGATTAAAGAATGGCCCTTCAGATTAAAGAATGCTGGAGTAACCTACCAACGTGCAATGAGCACAATTTTTCATAACCACCTCCGAAAAATGGTAGAGTATTATATCGACGACATTGCTGTCAAAAGTCACGATAAAAATGATCATCTTCGCGATTTAAAAACAATGTTTGATATAATGCAAACCTATCAGCTGCAAATGAACCCAACGAAGTCTTTCTTGGGTGCAAGTGACAAGGTCCTGGGATTCATTGTTACATCGAAAGGAATCCATCTTGACCCAGATAAGGTCAAAGCTATTCAGAGCATGCAACCACTAAAGAATCTAAAGGAACTTAGGGGACTGCAAGGTAGGTTGGCCTACATCCAAAGATTCATCGCAAATCTCTTAGGTCATAATCAACCATTCACCCGACTTATGAAAAAAGATGTCTCTTTTGTATGGAATAAGGCCTGCCAGAAGGCTTTTGAAGATATTAAAGAGTACCTCACTAAGCCTCCAGTCATGGTGGCTCCCGCATCAGGAAAACTATTCTTTCTTTATGTAAAAGCTATGGACCATTCTTTGAGTGCTCTTCTTGCTCAAAAGAATGATGAAGGCCATAAATAGGCCATTTACTATCTGAGCAGGACCTTGATAGGAGCTGAGTCTCGGTATAATCCTATTGAGAAGGAATATTTAGCTCTTGTCTTCGCAGTTCAAAAGACGCGACATTACTTGGTTGGTCAAACCATACATGTCATTTTCAAAGTTAATCCTTTGTGTATCCTCATGACAAAACAAGGATCATTGAATTCGAGGTTAGCTAAGTGGGCCATCCTCCAGTCACAGTATGATATGCTCTTTGTCTCTCAAAAGGCGGTCAAGGGTCAGGCCCTTGCAGACTTCCTGGTAGCTCATCCGGTTCCGGAGAGCTCAAAGCTTCATGAAAATATTCCAGACGAGGTTTTTGAATCCAATATGATCTCAGAAGTTGAAGTTGGCAGATGTTCTTTGATGGAGAATCAAGAACAGGACCTAAAGGCAAGATAATTATTGATGTAGGGATGGTATTTATCTTACTGTGAAGTCATGTCCTTCCTCGGGCATTTCCATTAACAACACCCTGTTCTAACAATGTAGCGGAATATAATGCTCTACTTATCGGCCTCAGCTCACTCATGAAAGGGGGGTACGATACCTTGAAGCTTATGGTGACTCAAAGCTGATCGTCAATCAGGTCAAAGGAGAATACAAGGTTCGACACGAAGACTTAGTTCCTTATCACCATGCAGTCATCGAAATGGCTAATTCATTTGATGACTTTTACATTGGTCATGTGTCTCATTTCCAAAATACTAAGGCAGATGCTTTGGCTGCACTAGCGGCTACATTGGCCCTACCCATTGATGCAACTTATCATCTTACAGTGGTCGCTCGACGCCTCTCCTGCCCCAAGCATATATTGGAAACTAATGAAGTCCATGCAATCTCAATAGGCTTCCCATCATGACTATGCTTTGCATGACATATTACCAGACGACCCTATGGAAGCAGCTTCTATCTGATGAAAGCCTCTCCGCTTTTATTATGATCCGATTGTAAAGACACTCTACCGCCACTCATATAATGGTATTTTGCTCCGTCGCCTATCTAACTCTGAAGCGCAAGAAGTGCTTAAAGAGGCACATGATGGTATATGTAGGGCTCATCAACCAGGTCTGAATCTCAAGGATCAATTGCACAGACTCAGTTATTATTGGCCAACCATGATGGCTGATGCAATCAAACATGTACAAAGGTGTAAATCCTGTCAAATCCACGCAGACTTCGTACATCAACCTCCGGAGCTACTTCACCCAACTGTGGCTTCATAACCATTCAAGGCATGGGGAATCGATGTCGTAGGATCCATTAGCCCCTCATTAACGAAAGGTCATTGGTTCATCTTAGCAATAACCGATTATATTTCAAAGTGGGCAGAAGCTATACCACATATTGAAGTCAAAATTTTCAACATGGTTAACTTCATTAAACACCATATCATCCATCAATTTGGTGTCCCCAGGCGGATTATTCATAACCACGGTCCTCAGCTTGCAAGCCAAGTATTCTACCAGTTCTGTAGTAAGTACCAAATTCAAAATGTGACTTCAACCGCTTATAACCCTGCTGCAAATGGTTTAGCGGAGGTATTCAATAAGACAATTATTAAGCTACTCAAGAAATTCATTTCATCAAGCAAATCAGATTGGAATGAGAAGCTCAGTGAATATCTTTGAGCCTACCGAATTACAGTCTGAGCCCCAACATGCACCACGCTATTTTTCTGATATACGGGTGTAAGGCAGTCATGCCTCTAGAGATTCAGATGTCATTACTATGGGTCGCCTTAGCAACTAAAATGACTAAGGAAGACAACGATCTATTACTCCTCCAAGAACTTAAAGCCCTAGACGAGAATCGACTATAAGCTCAACAATGCATTGAGTTGTACCAAGCTCGAATCTTGAAAGCCTTCAATACAAAAGTTAAAGAAAGGGTGTTCCAGAAAAGAGACTTGGTCTTAGCTGTCAGACAACCTATGGTCATGACACACAAAACTAAAGGCAAATTTTAACCCAAATGGGAAGGGCCATTCGTGATAGAAACAGTCTACTCAAATGGGGCCTATCGCGTAGTAACTCTACACGACGACATACTTATGATGCTGGTTAATGCAAATTCCTAAGGAAGTACTATCCATGATCAAGTTAACACCTCACCTCTGATAAAATAAGCATTCATCATGACTAAGTTAACATTAAAGCTCTGCTCATTCAAATTAGGATCACTTGATTGTTTCTCCTTTCTCAAAGGAGTATCTTTTGCCCTCAAACGGAATTGATTTTGATTCTACTCCTGATCAGTCAAAGATGATATTCGAGCAGGGAATGTCAACCTACCTGTCTCATTTCCCACGGAATTTCTTTTTACTCTTCAATCCCTGGTTGATTTTAGAGTTTATCAGCATGCATGTAAGTGTTCACTGCATATGATGCAATCCGAAACCTTCGGTAAATAAGACTAGAGGAAAATTAGCTTTTAAGTCCAATATAAACTCTCAACAACTCATCATGCTGAGAGGAATAGCATGGTTAGCCCAACTCAAATGGTGGTTGGTAAAGGCATACAAATCCGTTGACAACTAAGGATTTGCTAAAAATCCTAAGGGGCCTGATCCCATTTGATTCCCCTCCAAAATCTCTTACCAATTCCTGTCCATGGAATTGTGGAACCACACAAAATGATATTCATTTCCCCAATGAAATGAATCACAAGTCAAATCTATCATGTTAACATTAAACCTCTGATAGTGAGATTCTGACATATTCCCCGGCGGATAAAATCAACATCCCCGGTGGAAGATTCTAATTTTTCTCCAAGCTAACCAAGGCTGCACTTGTCTTTCCCTTCCATAGAATGACATGCCCACTTAAAGTCACAAGGCAAACCTTATCATGTTAATAGTAAACCTCTGAACAGCAGATTCAGACCCAACCTGTTATATCTGTAAAAGATCCCTGAATAGTCAAGTCTACTTCAACTTCTTTATTTTACCTCTGGATAAAGAATGCTTGTTATACTATTCGGTCTCTAGGTCGGTTATGTCCAGTCAGTCACCACTGAACTGACAAGTCCCCGTCTTTAGTCCAGTAAGGACTTTTTCATTCTTGCCGTTATGTCCAGTTCGTCACCTCTGAACGACAGGATTTTAACCTTGGCAGCGTCTCAATCGGTCATGTCCAGTCAATCACCTCTGAACTGATAGACAACTAGGTTTTCTCTTTGTGCCATCATGTCTAATTTGCCACCTCCGAATGGTAGGGTTCTGAATTCGGTAATCTCCGAACGGTTATGTCCGGTTCATCACCTCTGAACCAATTGGATCCCGAACTTCATCCTTTAGTTCTTTGTGGACTTCTCTTCTGTTATCATGTTAACATTAAACCTCTGAATAGTGAATTGTGAGCCTGGTGTCTCTTAGTTGGTCATGTCCTGTCAATCACCTCTGAACCAACGGGTGCCTAGATCTAATTCACTTTGCCGTCCCTTGTGGGCTAGCTGCAAAGTAAATACAACTACCTCTGGCAGCGGATTCAGAATTTAGCATATTTTAGTCTATCATGTTCAGTCAATAACCTCTGAATAGACAGTTCTCTAAAATCGGGTTTACCCTTTTAAGCTTTGTTGTCATGTACAATTCGTCACCTCTGAACAGTAAATGCTCTGAGATTAGCGGTTTCTCAATCGATCATGTCTAGTTTATCACCTCTGAGTCGATGGATAGCTAAGTCTCATTATCCCAAGTCCAGTAGGAACTTTTCATTTTTGTCGTATATCCAGTCCCTTACCTCTGAACAACAAAATCCTAAGTCTGGTAATCTTCAACCAGTTACGTCCAATTTGTCACCTCTGAACTGACAAACTCTGAACTTTATCGCATTTTTGTGGTGCCTAGTTCGTCACAACCAGTTCATTATTCGATGGTCTTTAATCTGTTATGTTAATATTTACCTCTGAACAGGAAGATAGTCAAGTTCGCTTCATTTTATTTTCATCCCAACAGGATTTGAATCGAGTTATCACTCAAACTTATTAGTGGTGATTATCAAATAACTAATTCTATCACGTTTTCAACCTCTGAATAGATTAGTTGATATTCTTATGGTATAAGTTGGAAGAAATACCATTATATTGTTTCTTTTGAGAGCTAAATTTAAACCTGGACTTGCTGCAAACTCAGAAGATAAAGAAAGCAGAGGCATGACAGAAGAGTAAAATAAAGTTATGCTTTTTCATTAATTCAAAAAAAAAGAAAAAAGAAAGGGATACATGGATTACAAGCTACGATTGTGTTTCGTAGGACTTGATCCGTTCTCCAAGTATGGCCAACCTGATCTTTCTTTCTTCAATGACTCTGATGAAAGCCTGCGATCTGAGCTCAGCTTCGTTGAAATTCACCATTTGGGATAAGCGAACTCGATCTCTGTCAGAGTTGCCCTCTTCGCTATCTCCTGCTGCAGGACTTCATTGTTCTTGGCTTTAAACTGCTCCAACTGAGTGATCTCCCCAAGACGCACCAGTTCAGCCTTGGATAGGAGAAGATTGGCCCTTTTGATCATCTCTTTGGCATTTTCAATCTTATCCTTGGCATCAAGAAGAGCGTTGTTGGAGGCATCGATAGAATCACCTATCTCTACCTTCCTTGCTTCCAAGACTTCAAGTCCGAATATACCGCCTCAGATGCTTCCTGTGTCTCTAGGTGAGCTTTTTGTATCTGAGCCGTGAGACATTAAGCTCTTCGTCTACCGATAGAGTCAGGTTTGAGCTACTAAGGTGACGCCACTCACCCATGTACCTCTCGGATTTCTCCACCAACAGCTCCATGGCAGTAGCTTGGTCATCCCTTCCAAAATCTTGGATACTCTTAATATTATGATAGAGGACCACCTTCACAGCTGCAAATGAAGTGATCAAGCGCATCAAAATCAAGGCAATAGATCATTCAAGCTCTTATAGAGGCTATCAACCATTTCCGCCATGAATTCCCTCTCAGCTTCAATTACTCCCGGTGAGCGAGTAATCCCAAAGATAGACCCTCCACCGGTTTCACCATCATAACAGTGGAAGAAGTGGTAAAAAAAACTTGTTGGAGATGGACGAGGAATCGCTGGCGATCGAGGGAGAGTCTTCATCGATACTAATACACTGGTCACGAAGGAAGTAGGGTTGATGACTACTCCAGAAAGAACTGGCTTGACAATCAACATTGAAGATGTCAGGCTGGTGATTACCCTGAGACCGGTTGTTGCCAAAACTAGTGGCATCATGGAAGCAACCGTCATCTCACCGGCCGATTCAGGTGGAAGTGCGCTCGGTTCTGTCGATAACGTAGAAAGGAGAACAACCCTCATCTCTTCAGTCGTTCAAGATCACCAACAGACTCCGATTGGTAAGAAAGTAGGTCGCGATATAGGACATCCAACTCCGTGACATCTACAGTAGCCGAGGTCGTTGTCTCCTCCCTAACCTCTCTAGAAAGGCCCGCCAGCTCCTTCGAAGTTGATGCGGCCAGAGATGGAATACCTGCAAGAGTATTTTGTTAGGCCAAAGGTTAAAAAAAAGAGAGCAAGGGTCATTTATAGGTTACTATAGCAATACCAGAAAGAGTGAAAGTCATGGTCGCCATGGCCCCAGATTTGATCATCTCCTCGGTAATGTCCTTTGGAGATCCCTCGACAGCGGTGTTTACTTCGATTGGCTCAATAGCAGAGACCCTGACAGTAATGGGAGAAGCACCCATTTCTGCCAAATCACCAGAGGTTGGCTCAGGAAGAAGTTTATCAATCCTGAGGGCCACAGTAATTATGGCAGCACCCGGTCCTCCTTCAACCATAGCACTCGCCACAGGTTCTGTGACCAATCCTCTTGAGCTTGAAACCATCGGTATTTCTCTGCCCTCGCCAGCACCAGAGGGACCAACATCGGTTGCGCAACTCTCAGGTTCATCGGAGAAAGCTTCGTCACCCTTCCTGTAGGTAAACAACGGATCATAGTAATCTTCTTGTTCCCCCGCGCTCTCGGTTCCTGCATCCCAAATTAACAAGGTAGTTGCACGAGACAAGAGAATAATTAGAAAAAATATTTCAAACAGGAACTAATCTTACCCAAGTCTGGAGTGGCCTTTTCAGGTGCTTTCTTCTGCGCCGATAGTTTTATAACAAAAAAGGCAGAAGGAGAGACGATCTCAACTGATTCGATCTCCGCAATGACTGGAGTGTGGTGGCGAGATTTTTTCACCTCGCTCTTCATGCGAGGTTTGCCCTTTCGCTTCTGCTTGAAGTGAACATCCGAGTTTTCCTGTTCCTCCTCTTCTTCTTCCTCTTCCATCTCCACTTCCTCCATGGGAGTTGTGCCTACCCCCACCAGGAGCATCCCGTAGTACTTCGCGCCAGCAATATCCTTAAAATGAGGGCTTTCGGCATCAGAAGCTTCACTGTCAATGACAACGATAAACTCAGGAAGGCCTAGTACTCGAACTTTTTTGCCTTCCTCTTGTTCAGTTGCCTTATGCTTCATCCACTCAGAGATCCACTTCAAGCCAGAGGAGTTGATGTTAAACCCAGTTGGCGTGGAATTGGAGGTCTTGTACCACTTGCAAAACCCCAAAGTCATCAGCAGGTTTTGGGTTCTCAATGGCATGCATAGGCGTGGCTCAGAGCAACCGGCAATAAAATATCGCCAAGCTCGAGCACCATCAATCAAGCTCCCCATGAAAACGAAGTTGGTGTTTGGATTTCTAACATAGAGCTGGTTGTATCTGAATTGGCGAGAAAAATAGCTGGGGACGTACGGTTCCAGGTAGCAGATGTCTCCGCTCTGGTATACCAAGTGGGAAGGCTTGATGCTTACTAGCCACTCGAACTCCGTGGCTTAGTGATGTTATACCATCTTTCGCATCCTTGAACTCTTCACCATAACCAGCATCTCGGATGGAGGGGAAGCATTGGAAAAAACTATACACATCATGGCGGCACAACAGTTTGCGGACCGCGGCCACTTACATTCACTCCCACAAAGACCCTTCAAACCGGCGGAGATGTACGATCTAAACACCATCTAGAGGCTCTTCCCCGGGTTGGATTATCACCGGACAGTGCAGGGTAAACCGTGCCATCAGATATGTGTATGGAATTTCAACCCTAGGGTTCGGCCCGTCGCGAGGTAAAATTGTTCCTTTACCCTCTTCGTTGCGAGTGGCCTACAGAAGGCCTTCGTTAGTTCACGAAGATCTCACTGTATACAACACACCATAGCCGAAAGTAGCTCAAGAGAGTGACCGTGCACCAAGCGGACGGCTGAAATCAGTGCCATCGGTAAAATGGCATCGTTGGAAGGAGATGGGACAATACACCTCTTCAACCAAACTAACAGAAAGCCTGCCAAAAGCACTTTTTGGGATATCAGTTGACGAGCCTGGTGATGAAAACTCTTAAAGGTATCTCTCTTTTCGCAGATCTATCGTCTTCTTTCAGAACAACATCTCCGTGATCGTGCTCCTTCATCATTTGAAGAATGTCCTCCTCTACCATCCCGAATCGAGCTTCTTCGAGAGCTTTCTCTAGAGTGAGAAATAGATAATCTGCCCAACTCTTTAAATTGTTCGAACTTCCCTTGTAACCACCGTGCATATCCAAGCAAATGTAGAAGTGGCACATCAGCTCTCTGTAAGTCTCTAACAAGGCAGGCTCCTATTTCTCTAATAATACCAGCTCTGATTCGCAAAGAGAAATACTCCTCTATGGGAGAGATCCCATTGGTAAGGCAGAGACCTCCCACATCTCATGTAAAGTCATACCCAGTTCACCTACAGGAGTGAAGAAAGTCCCTATGGGCGGGTAGTATAATTCAAATATGGTGTAGAAGTTTGCAACGCTCATCTGAATGTCGTAGCATGTAGCCCTAATAGCTTCGCAAAGTCCAAGTCTTTCTAGGTCCTCTCTGAAGTGAGCCAGGACGTACAAGATCAAGTTCTTCCACCAGGTCTTCGGAGGATGAATTCAACCCGGGGCTCTGAAATCCGTCGCAGGATAGTTGCCGCTAAAACCGGTTGCCGAAAGTCTGGGCGATGGCTGGGTTCTCCCCCACAAGGGTGTCTTGTAGGATATTCCCGAGGTGAAGACCCAGTATGCACTGAGGGGGACCTGCCCTGGTGTACCCATGAGAGGAAGCTATCAGAACTCCCATGTAAACTAAGTCGTTTGGGTTACCTGCCAGTTAATCTTCCTAGGCCTCATCACACACTGGAAGAAGGATAGCGGGAAGTGACGCTTGCTCGATGGAAGGTAATACTTCTCGCCATTTAGGGTGAAAATCCATTGCCCTTCCCCGGCTAGCAGCTGCTGATCCGTGTCGGGCGCCGCATCCCCGAACATAAAGCGAGGCTTCCGGTAGATCTTCTGATCACGTCTTCTAAAGGAGCAGTGGTCAGTATACTCCTCATCGTGCACTGGTCTCCAGCTTGAATTAAGGTATCGCGATCAAGAGTGTTCCTTTCACTGAATAAAGATGCCTGCCCTTGGAACTGCAGACTGATATTCCCATCCAATCCCTTGGCTAACCGGAAGAGGCTGTTCAAAAGTCCGGGAGTATAATGCACTGAAAAAAATGGAAAAAAGAGGCAAATACGTTGGCCTATGGACAAAAAGGGAAAAGAATGAAAAGAGATTCTATGGCACAGCTTCGCTTTTCAAGCGAAGCTAACTCTACAGGCACAGCTTCGCTTTTTTAGCCAGATTAGCATCAGCTTTGCTCTGAAACTTAACTTGTCACTCTGTACAAAGGCAGAGTGCAAAAAGCCCCAAGGGCTAGCTTCACTGGGAAGCTTAAAAGGCACTTATGCCTAAAACAGTTCAAAGGACTTAAAGTCCTCCAATCAGCTTCGCATGAAGCTTAGGTTCCTTCTACAAAAAAGCAGAATGTAAAAATAACCCTAAGGGCTAGCTTCGCATAGAAGCTTGGGAAAGAAACCCTTCAGTTTCTGATTTTGATTCACGAAATTAAAGGGGAACTAAATCCACTAAAATTTGATAAAATCAAAATTAAGGGAGTTTGACTCCCTAAGATCACCAAATCATGGTGAAATCGCGACGGATTCACCATGAAATAAGCCAAAACTTTGCTTTAAAAGAGAAAAAAATTCTCTAAAAGGGAGAAATCCCTACCCGCAATGGGGCGTTCGATGGTCGGAGGCGGCGGTGGCGGCGGCGTCGCAGAGGTGGTAACCTCTTTCCTTGCACGCTTTTTGGGTGCCATTAGAACTCGTAAGAAGTTTTTGAGTGATCTCGAAAGAAGAAGATAGAGATTTTCTATATCTCTGAAAGTTCAAAACACTTGAGAAAATAATTTCTCTTTCAGCCAGTTTGATTTTTATAGACACAGAAGTGTCTAGCTTCGCCTTCTCAGAAGGAGCGCAAGCAGTCATTTCAAATTAATTTGAAATGACGGTTGGAAAACCTGAGGAAGAAGCTAGCCAAATTCACTTAGACATCTTCTTTAGCTTCGCAGGAAACTTCATTAGCTCATTTGAGAGCTAATTTTTAGCTTCGCTTGAAGCTTTACTCCAGCTTCATTAAGAGCTAATCCTTAACTTTGCCTGAAGCTTCGTCCTAGCTCAGCTGAGAGCTTATTCTTTATAAAATTTTGAGGTTAAAACCAATCTGGTTACTTAGTTCAGTATATAGTGGCACCCAGTGGGTCTCCCTGACCTGAGCGATGTAGGTATCAGGGTTGAAAATTCAAACTATTTCAAAATCTGTACCAATCCATTACAGATTCATGAAAACTTTGAAGGGAGTTTTTTTGACACTCCAAAAAGACAAGCTCCCAGGCAGCACTTCAACCGGTTTGAATGACATCCACACTCAGCGACATTTACAAAAGTCAGAAACATGGACAAGTTGATGACCAGTTCTATACCGACTCCAGAGGCCAAAGCAGGCCTACAAGGCTAGGTTTGTTCAACATCTAGCCTCGCATGAGCCCAAAAGGGGCTAGTTTCGCTCATAGTCTTGTCAAAAGGCCGAAGCCACTAGCTTTGCATGAAACTTCAATAAGCCCCGCTGAAGGCTAACCTTAGCTTCGCTGGAAGCCTTCTCACCAACTTCGCTGGAAGTGTGGTTCAGCTCCGAGCTAACCTTCTAACTTTGCCTGAAGGTTCACCTAGCTCATCAACTAAGCTAACTTTTAGCCTCACTTGAGGTCTTGAATATAGCTTCACCTGAAGCTTTTAAGATGAACTTCTCATGAAGCTTTCCCCTAGCTCCTCTGCGAGCCTTTTCAGGTCATCAGTTGACCGTTTTAAAATCCACGGGGGATTAATGGGTAAACCCTACTACTTTAGTGGGGTTAATGTCATTTTAAGTGGGCGGTTACACCCGCCCACTTCGTCCCACATTAAGCGGAGACAATTAAGTCACAATGGCTATCAGTAGCTGGTACAAAACTCCTAGCTTTGCTGGAAGCTTGCATTTAGTCTCGCGGCAAGGCTATTTTGAGCCTCGCACGAGGCTAACAGGCTGATTGAGCCTTGCTAATTTTTAAGGGCGATTATATCCCTCGCTTGCCTATAAATAGCCCTAATTAAGAATGAATTCGGGGCGGATTGTTGTTTGTGGCTGGAAAATTTTTGGAGATCTAAGAGACCTTTAGCCCAAAAGTATCTTCTTGTTTTTAAGCTTCCAAAGCTCCAGAGACTCAACTCTCTTTCATCCAGGGTCTCAACACTCTAAGTATCCTATCTTCAGAGGATTTTCGGAACCAGGAGAGAAGGAAATTCCCCCGAGAAGGCTTGAACATCTGACCGATTGCATCGTTAACAGGATAAAGTGATCGCGCATTGATCAGATTTTCATCGGCATACTTCCTCAGAAATATCAGAGGAGATCTACTTGTAATTATTTTTCTCTTTCTTTAAAAAGAATTACTTGTAATTTGGCTCCTCGATTCTTTTGTAAGTTTTCCCGCATAATCAATGGAAAACAATCTCCCCTTCAACAATGTTCATCCTTGTAGAAAAGCCTTACAATTCATCACAGTCTCCTGCCATCAGCAGAAAGTGGCTAAAGCTCTGATACCATTTGACGTAGATAAAGAAGCGAACAACATCGGCTGGATCTCATTCTAGCACCAACGAACCCTGAAGGATATCTTTAGGTAGGATAGAACACTCGAATCCACGAGCAAAAGATGAATAACTAAAATTCACGAGCAATTGAAAAGAGAAACTTGATTTTATTGATGATTAAAACTAGAATACCAAACACCTAAGATACAATGACTTTATATAGGCAATAAAAAGAATACTAATCTAATTAAGGAATCAAATCAAATAAAAAAACAAAACAAATCGGAGTTCAATTCAGAATTGAAAACTAAATCTTGTTTAGAGATGGATATGCGCAGGCCTATCGAGAGCTGATCTGGCCCTATCAACAGACTGTAAAATCCTAACTCTCGGGATTGCCTCTTGTACGCAGTCTGTCAATAGCTGAGTTTAAGTTGTTAATAGCTGCAGTCAGTTTGTCGACAACTGAGCTTGAGCTGTTCACAGTTGCAGTGCTAGCTTGTTTTTGTCTTGATCTCCTACATCAAGCAAGACTTTTGCCTTGACACCCCTAAGGCCTCGGCCATGTTATTCTCACTTTTTTGCAACAATTTGGTCTAAGAGTAAAAATCTAATTGATTGTCCTCAAAATACTACATTAAGGGACTGAATTGAACTGTCCCAATCCCATGTTTGCAGCACCAGCTAGCTACACCATCTTGTTAGACTTCAACATTGGGCGTGCTTGGATTTATGGAAGTGGGAGGAAAATGAGAAGTGGGAAAACTCATTTCCCACTTCCCTTGCTTGTTTTGAACCGGAAATAGGAAATGGAAAAACCCTTTTTCCTTTTTCTGTTTCCTTTTGCACCTCCTTTAGACACTACCATATTCTAACTTTCAAAGTGCTACAGTTACTTTTGTGGTCATAAAAATTTCACTTGTAATAAATTGTAACTTAATGCTATTGGAACTTGCCCCTACTTATATATCATATCAAATTTTGATGATAACAAACTTATATATATATATATATATATATTTATATATATATATATATATATATATATATATATCATATCTTTTGCGCATATATACACACACACACACATAATCATACCTGTTTTATAGTTTATTAAACAAATTTCTCTGAAGATGTGACTTAAACATGGAGTAATGAAGCACAAGTTTATAGAAGGATTTTTACTATTTTTCTATATTTTTTAATATTTTTTAGAAATATGTAAAAAGCTTGAACACGCACACACACTAATACATAGATTAGCAGACTTATCCCATATCTCTAGTTTTCATCTAGTCGACTAATTCTTGACCTAGTTGACTACATGTGTTTTACAGAGAGTTTAATTTTCTCTGTTTGTCAGATTGGTCGACTGTACAACCTTATTAGTCGACTACAACTTCTGATAACTGTTTTATTATCCAAATTAATCACAGTTCATTAAAGTTTCCGTTAAATGTATTCTTGACCTAGTTGACTAATACAATATATAGTCGATCAATTCTCTTTTACATATACATATATCTCTGATATTTGTCAGTGTAAGTCGAT
This sequence comes from Agave tequilana, assembly GCA_038442645.1. Lineage (NCBI taxonomy): Eukaryota > Viridiplantae > Streptophyta > Magnoliopsida > Asparagales > Asparagaceae > Agave > Agave tequilana. Next base: position 327,342 of record JAVJIF010002368.1, on the reverse strand, counting down.
TACAACTTCATTCTAGTCGACTAACTTAAGCTATACACTATGTCTATTCGACTAACCCATATCCCTAGTTGATTATAGAAGCAGTTCCTGACTGTTGAACAATTTGAATTTTTGGTGTTTTTCCCACTCATTCCCATTCAAATTTGAAATGTATAACTACCCCAATAGTCTTATTTCTTTAGCTTTATATATAGGGGTATTGTTCATGGGTTCAAACACAACTCTTGTTCATATAATTTTCAGCCAAAATTCTTAAATTTGTGAGCTTCAGAAAAATTCTATATTTTCTATCTTTCTTCACCCCATTTCAAAGTTTAGCGAAGAACATTGAGAGTTTCCCTATAAGATCCCTATAGATTCACTCACATACAAAAATCAAGGCTTATATGACAATTTGTATTCATTCAAAGAAAGGTCTTCTTGGTGATAAGAAGAGGTATACAGATTTGGTGAAGGAGTTTGTCAAGTAGGGTACTGTTTTTGATTTTGTGGGTTTCAAAATCAGGTTAAGGAAAATCTCAAGCGGGTTATTTGGGGACTAGATTTAGGTCATGAGAACCGAACCATGATAAAATCTCTTATGTTTGCATTTATATTTTCTGAGATTTATTCTGTGCATATTAATTTTCTTGCAAGTTATTTTCATTTCTTGTCTAGATTTTTTTTTTAAAATACTATTCACCCTCCTTTAGTGTTTGTGTTGTTATACTTTTAGATCCTACATTTAGTATCAGAGCGAGGAACAATTATGGCAATGAATTTTTCTTCATCACAATTCCGGGAGGGGCATTCCACATAACTCCACCATTGTTCAACGGTTCAAATTACAATTATTGAAGTGCAAAATGAAAATTTATCTATAATTAATAAACTATGAACTTTGGAATATTGTAGAAGCACATACGTAAAGCCTAGTGCCAATTATGACGCATGGAGTGAAGAACAGAAGAAGTCAGTCAATCTTGATGCAAAAATAATGAACGCATTCTTCTATGCCTTGAATAAAGAAGAATTCAATCGTGTGTCAACGACCACATTAGCGCATCAAATATGGCAAATACTACAGGTAACACAAGAAGGTATAAACAAAGTAAAATAATCTAAAATTTCTATTTTTGTCCACAGGTTTGAACTATTCAAGATGAAAGAGAATGAAACCATTACAGAAATAGATACAAGGTTCACTGATATTACAAACTCTTTAGTAGCATTTGGAAAGGAGTACACATATGTAGAGAAAGTTTGAAAGATTCTTCGAGCACTCACATCAGATTGAGAAAAGAAAACTACTACCATAGAAGAAGCAAAGAATATGTCAACATTGTCATTAGAAAACCTTATTAGAAACTTAATGACATATGAAGTCCAAATTGAAGACAGAAAGAAGGATGAACAACAACATCAATCCAGGAAGAAAGTCCTCGCATTTCATGCATCTTCAGACACAGAAAATACAAATGATGAAGAAGAGAAAATGTTCATGATTTCAAGAAAATTTAGAAAATTCTTAAAATAAGATGAGTTTAAATAGAATAAGGATACTAATGACAACCCTCTATATTTTAAATGTAATAAATCAGGCCATATGAAAAAGAATTGCTCATTGCTTAAACCAAAAGGGAACTTTAAAATTTTCAATAAATTCAAGAAGAAGAAGAAAGCTTTTCAAGCAACTTGGGATGATAGTGACACATCTTCCTCTGACGAAGAAGAAGCCACTGAAACAACCAACATTTGTTTTATGGCTCAGGAAGAAGAGGTACAAGAATTTTCAAATTATGATGAATTGTTAGATGTTATTAATGAATTATATTTTGATTTCAAAAATAAAAAATTGAATAAATTGTTAACAAACAAAAATGAAAAAGTTAATAAAGAAAATTTGTTTCTTATTTCACAAACATCTTCTTTAAATTCTCAAATATCTGACTTGGACAAAATTATTTCATCTTTAAAAAAGAAAAATGAGAATGTGATAAAAGAAAATGGTTTGCTCAAAAAAGAAAATATATCTTTGAATTCTCAGATTTCGATTTTGGATAAAGATATTTCATCTTTTAGGATTAAATATGAAGAAATCTTGAAAATATTGCAAAATTTAATAAAGAAAAAGAAATTTTAAATAATTTCTATATCTTTTCAAAAGATTCAAAATAATTGTTTTGGTCTTGGATTTTCTAAAAAATTCAAAAAGACTACAAATGTTAATAAAAAGAATAATTATGTTACTCATACTTCTTTTGTTAAGAAGAATTATAATGTTTTTTTAAAAAGAACAAAGTATAAATATATCTGGATTATTAAGAATTTAAATTTCTTTGATAAAGATGCTCATCTTACATCATACATGAATCATGTTTCCAATTCAAGCAATTGTGTTTATGCTAATAAATGAAAACTAAATTCTAATTAGATTTGAGTTCCCAAAGGCTAATCTTTTTGGACCCTATCATAATGGGTACCATACAAAATATTTTATTTTTTTAGGTACCTCATAAAAATAATGGATACTTGATAGCGGTTGCTCCAAATACATGACTGGCCACATTCAATTACTTTCTTCCGTTCAAAACAAGAAAAAAGGAATAGTAACATTCGGAGACAATAACAAAGGAAAACTTATTAGTATCGACATGGTTAGTAATAAATCAAAGCCTCTTATTGAAAATGTACTCTTGGTAAGGGGTTTTAAATACAACCTTTTAAGTATAAGTCAGTTATGTGATAAGAGTTATAAAATAATCTTTGAAAAAGATGCTTGTCTTATATATGATTCTAACATGAAGGATATTCTATTTAAGGAACTCTTAATAATAATATTTATGAGTTATCAATGACTTGTCTATCTTCAAATGACGATTTATATTTAATTGCCTCTAATAATGATTGTTCTCTTTGGCATAAAAGATTTGGTCATTTAAATATGAAAACAATTTCAAAATTTTCAGAATTGATTTAGTTAAATGTCTTCCAAAAATATCTTTTAAAAAAGATTATTTTGTGATGCTTGTCAATTAGGAAAATAAGTTAAATCATCTTTTAAATCAAAATATTTGGTTTCTACACATAGACCTTTAAAATTATTGCATTTAGACTTATTTGGTCCTACTCGTATTTCATCTTTAAATAAAAGTAGATATGCTTTTGTTATTGTTGATGATTACTCTAGATTTACATGGGTTATTTTTATAAAAGATAAAAATGATACTTTTGATAAATTTACAAGTTCTTGTAAAAGAATTCAAAATCAAAAGTCTCTAACCATAATATCAATCAGAACTGATCATAGAGGAGAATTTGAAAATAGATATTTTGTAAATTTCTGTGACAAGTTTGGTGTTACACGTAACTTTGCTTTTCTAGATCATCTCCTCAAAATAGTATTATTGAAAGGAAGAATATGAATTTGCAAGAATGTGCTAGAACTATGCTTGTTGACAGTAACTTGCCAACGTATTTTTGGGTTGAGTCAGTTGCTGCTGCATGCTATGTTTTAAATAGAGTTCTTATTTAACCTATTTTTAATAAAACATGTTATGAACTATTCTTAGATAGAATTCCAAAATTTCTTATTTTAAGGTTTTCGGATGTAAATGTTTTCTTTTATATACTAGAGACGCTTTGGATAAATTTGATGCTAGATCCAATGAAGGTATTTTTGTTTATTACTCTAATCACAGTAAAGCTTATAGAATGTTTAATAAGAAAACATCTATTATTGAAGAATCTTTATATATTAAGTTTGATGAATCAATATCTAAACCTTCTGTTGTTAATTCAAATGATGATGATATAGTAGATTACTATTCCTATTGATAACATTATTACATCTCATACTAATACTGATATTTTTAACAAGAATGAAAGTTCTACTGATTTACCTAAAGCATTTGTTGAAGTATGAAATTATCCTTATGATTTGGTGATTAGAGATATCTCTCAAGGTGTTTAGATTCTTCGAACCAAGTTGAATTATATGATAAATATTGCTTTCATATCTTTAATTGAACCTAAGAATGTGAAAGAATCATGTGTTAATAAATTTCAATGTAAGAAGAATTGAACCAATTTGTTAGAAATAATTTATGGGATCATGTACAAAGACCAAATGATCATCCAGTTATCGGCACCAAATGAGTCTTCAAGAACAAACTTGACGAACTGGTCAAGTTGGAAAGAATAAAGCAAGATTAGTTGCATAAGGCTATAATCATAAAGAAGGTATTGAATTCGATGAAACATATGCACCTGTAACTAGACTTGAATCTATTCATATTTTAATTATGCATGCTTTATGAATTTCAAACTTTACCAAATAGATGTAAAAAGTGCATTTTTAAATTGATTTATTAAAGAAACAGTTTCTGTTGAACAACCTCTGAGTTTTGAATATGAAAAGTTTTCAAATCAGGTTTTCAAACTTAAGAAAGCTCCATATGGTCTTAAAGAAGTACCCCATGCTTGGAATATTAGACTCAAAAGTTTTCTTTTGAATTCCAATTTTGAAATTGGTAAAATAGATACAACACTCTTTATTAAACATGAAAATTAAGATATTTTGATTATTTAGATCTATATTGATGATATCTTATTTGGTTCTACTGATGATAATCTTTGTCAAGAATTTTCTAAGAATATGCAGAGTAAATTCGAGATGAGTCGAATGAGTGAACTAAATTATTTTCTCGGTCTGCAAATCAAGCAAATGAAAGATAGAATCTTCATAAATCAATGTAAATATGTAAAGGAACTTCTCAAAAGATTCGGTATGAAAAATTCTAGAAGCAAGAGAACTCCAATAGGTATTGCTACATTTCTGGACAAAGAAGAGAATGGTAAGAGTGTTGATTAAAAGGTATATTGAGGTATGATTGCTCACTCTTCTATAAAACTGCTAATAATAGACCTGATATTATGTTCAGTGTCAGATATCAGTCTAATCCTAAAGAGTCACATCTTAAAGCGGTGAAAAGAATTCTTAGATATATTCATAACACTATCAATTATAGTTTATTTTACCCAAATCAAGCACATTTGATTTAATGTCATATAGTGATGCTGATTTTGCTAAATGTAAATCTGACCGAAAAAGTACTAGTGATACTTGTTGGGACATTCACTAGTATCATAGTTCATCAAAAAATAAAACTTTGTGTCATTGTTTACAACCGAAGCCGAATATATTGCAGCCAGTGTTGCATGTTCACAAACTTTATGGATGAAATAAACCCTATTTGACTATGGTATTTCCAGCATAAACTCACCTATAATGTGTGATAATACCAGTGCTATCAACTTATCTAAAAATCCTATTCAGCATCCACGTACAAAACTTATTGATACCCGACATTATTTTTTACATGGTCATGCTATTAAGGGTGATATATCTTTAAGTTTTATATCTTCAGACAATCAAATAGCTGATATTTTCATAAAGCCTCTTAAAGAGGATATTTTTATGAAATTTCGAAGAGATTTAGTAATTTGTACATTTTTTGATATTTAACTTTATTGAATATAATATGCATCTCATTTTTGTACTCTTACTCAACTATAGCATTAATAGTCGACTTATAGCCCTACATAGTCGACTAGTTACAGTGTAGTTAACTAATAATATTTAACAGAAACTTGATGTTTTCTGAGTCTCCAAATCAGTCGACTAGCATAGAAATTTAGTCGACTAACATAGGTATTAATCGACTATGTTTTGGTATTAGTCAGCTATTTAAATGGGTTATTTATTTGCAAACCCGACTCGTTTGACTTAATATTGGATCTGATCTCTTCAAACTTCAATCTCCACCATTAGTTTAACTTTAGTCTACCAAATTACCTTCTATTCTTCTCCAAATTGGTTTTTACCTTATTTTTCCCCCAAACTGTTGCTGCTCTTCTGTCAAATGACCAGAATTTGAGTTTCTCTCTTATTCTACAAGCTCTCTCTCTCTCTCTCTCTCTCTCTCTCTCTCTTCAATTCCTGAGGATTTCAGTCTCAATTTCCTTTGTAAGCTTCTTCTTTTTGTTGTTCCTATGTCTAGATCAAAGAAGACAGTTTTTAGTTTCATCTTCTTCTTCTCAAACTGATTTTAGGGTTTCTCTTAAAAACCTACTTTAGAAGATGATTATCTTAGATTATCTCAATTAGAGATCATATCTGAACGTTTTGTGAATTATTTTGACTTTACAGAGTATGATATCTTTTCTTATTTACTTCAAACTAGTCTTCATGACATGTTTTCTTTTGACTCTAGACAAGATTATTATCTTTCATTGATATATCTCTTTTATACTAACCTTAGCTGTGAATATAATAATGAAAATATTATGTTATCTACTTTAGTTAAGGGTGTTGAAATTCAGCTAACTCCTAGATCTTTAGGTGGTTTTTTTCATATTCTTTCTCATGGCCTAAATCTTAGTGAAATAGAGATGATCGATGATGAAGTTTTTTCACGGATCTATCTTCCCGGTCAAGGTCCTCGCATGACAAATAATAAATTGCAACCCATTCTACGGCTTATTGGTCGTATTTTTACTTACAATATTTGTTCCAAAATTGGGAGTTACAACTATTATTCATGTGATTTAGCCGCTTGTGTCTATGCCATCATGGTTGGACTCGAAGTCAATTGGGCTAAAATTATGTTTGACACAATGGTGAAGGAGCACTCTTCCTTTCTTCCTTATGATGCTTATATCACGCATGTGTTTCGCAAGTTTAAAATTGATCTTTCTTCTGAAATTTATGATGTAAAACTCTTTGAACCTTTTGATCGATCTGTTCTTCTTCATGTGAAGTTACCTGAAACTCCTCCACCACAACCTCCTTTGCTTCCCAAAGTTTCCAATGTTCATCTCAATCTTCTTCTCAACCACCTCCATCTCATTTCTCTGATGTTTACTACAATACTCTCACTGCTGAAGTATTTGAGATCAAAACCCAATGAGCTTCAAGATGGAATCCCAAATTGTTCTCCTCAACAATCAAAGTATGCTTATGCACATTAAGATAGATACTTTTGAGGCCACTCAATAAGAAATACTTGGCATTCTTAGAACTCAGCTTCCTCCTCCACCTACTCCATCCGGATCCAGCATGTGATGATCAAATGGGCCATGGTTTTTCATCTAAGTTGCATGAACTCTCTTTATGTTTTCTACTTTTGTATTCAAACTATGTTTGTTTCTTTGTTAACTGAACTGGCTTGTAATAACATACCTTCTCTTTTTCTTTTCTCAATGTCATTTTTCTTTTTTCTTTGTTAATGATCGAGCCAAACCTGCACAAAAATTACAAACTTTTATAACAGTGCTAGGTCTTCGATGCTACCGTGTAGCCTAGGGCTAACGGGTCGTGATCCACATGGAGAGACAGCGATGGAAACAATTAAGTAAGTTTCTTCTTTTAATTCACCGAAACTAATTAATACTTATCTTCTCAGTTTTATAAAAAGAAAACAAAAATAGTTAAGTTAAGAAGAAGATGGTAGAAGAAGAGATTGTGGTGTTATTGTTTTATTTATAAAAGAACAGGAAAGACTAAAAAAAGAGAGTTGTAACTCTAAACTAATGAACTGAAAAAGAAAACAAAAAGAGTACTTACCTATACCGTTGAATCATAACAAAGACTTACCTCAGTGTGAAGTAAAGCAAAGCAATTAGAAATAGTAAATTGAACAAGGTGCTTGACCAGATTGAGTACGATGAAGAAAAGTAGGAAAACTCCATTTATGTCACCTTCAATATAAGTCTCTTGAAAAAGAATTACAATAGTATCACTCTACAATAATTCTTCTTCTCTTTTCTCATGTAACTCTCTCTAACCTAAAAGAAAATAAAAAATAAAAATTACATTGAAGAAGAAAAGAAAAACCTAAACTAAAGCTCTCTTTGAGATGGTGCCCTTTCTGCCTTCAAGGTATGAGGGTATTTATAGGAGAAAACCAGAGGAATAGAAAGCGTATGAAGATAGGGGAGCTGGCTATTTCTAAATTTGAATTCTTCCCTTATCTCCAAACTTTATTTGATTTATCTAAAATTTTATGTAGAAATTCAATTTTGATCTGCATATTGTTATCGTGTTGATTGCTAAATATGACTTACCAAACGATATAATTGAAAAGAATAATCAACATAAGAATTGTAACCCTTTATGTCTTCTTTCTGGATCATCTTGAATCATCGGATTTAAGTTTCGACAGCGAGCGTTATAATTAAAATGCAAAAATATATTCAGTCTGAATTCAAATCTAAATTGCTTCATCTCATCTGTTGATCTTCTCTCTATCCATTCATCCTCTTGGATTTTCAATTTGTCTTCTAAAATTGATGAGATATCCATTTATCTTCAGCGAAATTGATAGGGTCTTCAAACAATCCATTTTTCTCTTGAAATTAGATGATATTATCTTATCTGATATATCTAGTTTTCAGATTAGATAGCTTTTAGAACCTTTGGATTTGAATCGATCTCCTTTGATTTGAACTTTTGATTAAATTGGATAAATCTGTTAATATCTCTTTTCTTTCTTAATTATCCTACATGTCACTAGATATGAAAATACATTAATAGCACAATTTTATTCAAATATAAATGCAAAAATGTGACACATATGATATGAAAACATGTAATGCAATATAATCACTCTCACACTTATCTTTTGCTCGTCCTCGAGCAAAACAAAGAGAAAAGAAAAAAAACTAAACTGACCTAATCTGACACACTTTCGTAGGAATCACGGTTGCACTTAACACGTGCAACAGGCATTAAACCTTTAGGTTACCCCTAGAGGACGAGTTTTATCTCATAAGGATTTTCAGTGGATTACATCCACAAAATCCATAAAGAAAAAGAAATCAAGTGTTAGTATTTTCTAAAAGGCATTTTGAAGTAAAAAGTATTTGAAGTATTAATGTAAAAATTCAAGTAATAAATAAGTCATAGAATTATCAAAACTTAGTCATTCCTAAACTTAGTCTCTATTCAAAAACTTGTTTTCAATCAAGGTGCGGATTAAAATTGTATTTCTCTTCTAGTCTATTATTTTACCCTAAGTCATATGCACCTTGTGACCGTTAAAATTTGACTTGGAATTCTTCAACTTTAACTCTTATGTTTTTTCTTTTTACTTTTATGTACGTAATATCCTTAGCTCTATTAGGCTTTCTAATTCGTCCATGTAACAAGGCTTAGTCGGTGACTCCTAAACTGGACGGTTTTAGGGCACCAGGTAAAAAAACACCCAAAGGACTTTCTCTTTCTTATTAGCATTTTTACATGAACCACAAAACTAAGGATTTTATTTATATGAACCACTTTTAAGCGTGAATAATTATGCTTCATGAGGCACAAACACTGAGCTTAATCAGAGAATTTTTATATAATAATTTTTTTGCTTTTTTGTTTTTCTTTATAAGGCATAAGAATCTTTGTTTTAGAAGGCTAAGTGTGTATATAAAGTGTGCATATTTTATCAAGGTAAAAATCAAGACTAAATTACTTTTCTAATATCAAAACCAAACAAATAATTTTATTTTGACCAAGTATAAAAAATCTTAATTATGATCCTCTTATTCCTTAAAATTAACTCAATTTCTTACAAAAATAAGTCAAAGTATTATTTTCCTTTTCAAAAAGTTTTTAAAGAAAGGATTTTTTTTTTTTAGATTTTTTTTAGATTAGTATAGTTAGCATGGTAGTAAACCCTTTCCCACACCTAATTCATGCATTGTCCTCAATGTATGAATGAAATACAATAATACATGAAAAGGAGAAAGGGAAGAAAAATTGTCATCTTAAGGTGGTGGTTTCGGTGGTGGTCTCATTGGGCCAAGTGTTTCTGCCCAATCTAGATATTGTGAATTTTCATGAAATCCACCTTTTATTTTCTCTTTCTTATTAGCATTTTTACATTCCCCAACATGAATAGGATCGTGCAAGATCCTATCATGAAATTTTTTCGGGTTATATGATCAATCTTGGGATATCATCACAGAGTCATATTGATCTAAACCTTGATCTAACAGTGTAATGTGATTTTATCGAATGGATGATTTAGGCTTAAGAATGAAAGAAATAGGAATTGACACTGACTTGGGAATAAAACTCAAATCAATTTTAGGTTCGAAAGTCGGAGTTGGTTCATGAGTTTGGTCCAAATTATAAAATTCAAGTTCACATTCATTTCCCAATAATGAAATGTGACTATCCAAAATAGATGGTTCATGTTCAAGCTCTATAGGGATAGAAATCAGTGTTGACTTCAAAATTGGGTCCAAATCGAGTAAGGATACCTGAGTCAAGATAGATTCAAAAAGTTGAACAAAATTATAACATTGAGAATCATGTCACATTCATCTTCAAGTTCAATCTCATTGAAATGAAAACTTGCCAATTTGTCAATGGGTTGATATTAGTCAAGTTTAAAATTATGTGGTGAAATTAAATCTTGGTTAAAATCTTCAAGATACCATGATTCTTCATTAATATGGTTAGGAGAATCAGGAATGATCGAAAATGTGTTAGGTAGAGTTTCCTCATTCCTATCATTAATTGTGTTGACCAAATGACTCACTTTTGCTTCTAGCCTATTGATAGATTTGGGACAATCTATTTTGGATTGGATATAATCATTTTGGGACTAAATTATAAATTACATACTCTTTTCTAAGTTAACAGGTTCTTCTTGTTGTGGTTGGACCTGAAAATTAGAGTAAGGATCTTGGATTTGGAAATTGCTTGGGAGAATTGAGTCCGCTATGATTTATACTTGTCGTGTTGACTCAAGAAAGGCTTCAAAAGTCTTTTCTAAAGAATATTTTTCTTCTATAGGTTCTTCTTAGTATGGAGTATTTGTTGGTAAGGTTGTTGATAGTAAGACTCGGGAGAGTTGTATCTCCACTGACTCGGTGAACAGTGGTGATGATTATTCCATTCTTGTTCATAATACTGGGATTGGGGTATATATTTATTCGGATAAGACCAATCTGGCATAATTGGTTAGTTAAAGTTAAAATTAAAGTTATGTAATGCCGGGTTGATAATATCTGAATTGAGAGAGGTTGGGTGAAATATGATTTTGAGTTATAGCCAGAATAATTGAATTATAATCCATTTTTACAAGAACAAATAAAAACAAACAAGAAAATAAAGAAAAATCTAGCTTATGTTAGGCTAAAACTTAAACCTAGACGACTCCTAACTGTTGATTATTCACAGAAGGTATATTGCACAAGCTGACCACAAGTTAATCGACCAAGTAGGGGCAAGATTGGTGGGAGGTATCCGTGCCTTAACAAAGGGCCTAATTATGCCAAACCACCAGTCTTCGGGGTTTCACCCCTCAATCCCTAACCTTAGACATCGATTTAGCAAGAGTCAACTTCTAACAACTTCCCCTTCAGGTCAATCCTTATTTGAGTCCAAGATGCCCCTAGGGCCAACGTCTACTCAATTTTAAGTTAGGATGAGTTGTGAGTGAGGAGATGGTTTTTGGGCTAAGGAAGGGTAATGACTTTCCCACTTTATCTTATTTAAGAATATACCCTTAAAATGTTTTAGTGCTCGTGTGCAAGTATATAGCAAAATAACACCCAAAAATATAACATACAAGTGCGCTTCCTGAGTTATATGCAATGCAGACATACCTTTTCCTCCAGCACTGTTCAACAGTAATGCAAAGAAATGAAATAGACATATGCCTTAAGATGCAAGAGTCTAAACGTTTTTTAGCATTTACAAAGTAAAAAGTTATTATTGATTGGAAACAAGTACAGAGTGAGTTAAACAGATAAACCAATAACTGTAGATATTTAAATCTCTGAAAATCAAGCAATATGTAAGAAACTACAGTTAATAGTACATCACAGTTGTGGGCTCTGATGCTCTGCCTTCTTGGGCAGAGGCACAGAGTAACAGTATATCCACTGCAGTTCCTAGTTTTCTGTAATTAGCCCCTGTACATCAAAACAAAGAAGAAAAAGAGTTAAATTATTAAAGTAAATAAAGAAGAAAGAAAACTTCACGTCTCTCTCTGGCAACGACGCCCAAATTGTTAATGATCAAGCCAAACCTGCACGAAAAATACAAACTTTTAGAACAATGCTAGGTCCTCGATGCTACCGTGTAGCCTAGGGCTAATGGGTCGTGATCCACAGAGAGGGACAGCGATGGAAGCAATTAAGTAAGTTTCTTCTTTTAATTCACCGAAACTAATTAATACTTATCTTCTCAGTTTTATAAAAAGAAAACAAAAATAGTTAAGCTAAGAAGGAGATGATAGAAGAAGAGATGGTGGTGTTGTTTTATTTATAAAGAAAAGAAAAGACTAAAAAAAAGAGAATTGTAACTTTAAGCTAATGAACTTAAAAAGAAAACAAAAAGAGTACTTACCTCTACCGTTGAATCATAACAAAGACTTACCTCAGCGTGAAGTAAAGCAAAGCAAATAGAAAGAGTAACTTGAACACGGTGCTTGACCAGATTGAGTACGATGAAGAAAAATGAGAAAAATCCATTGATGTCACCTTCAATATAAGTCTCTTGAAAAAGAATTACAATAGTGTCATCTATAATAATTCTTCCTTTTTTCTCATGTAATTCTCTCTAACCTAAACGAAAATAAAAAACAAAAATTACATTGAAGAAGAAAAGAAAAACCTAAACTAAAGCTCTCTCACTGAAATGGTGTTCTTTCTGCCTTCGAGGTATGAGGGTATTTATAGGAAAAAACTAAAGGGATAGAAAGCGTATGAAGATAAGGGGAGCTAGTTATTTCTGAATTTGAATCCTCCCCTTATCTCCAAACTTGATTTGATTTATACAGAGTTTTATGCAGAAATTCAAATCTGATTTGAAGCTTGTTATCGTGTTGATTACTGAATATGACTTATCAATGATAGAATTGAAAAGAATAATCAACATAAGAATTGTAGCCCTTTACGTATTCTTTTCAGATCATCTTGAATCATCAATTTGAATTTCAATAGTGAAAGTTATGATTAAAATGCTAAAATGTATGCAATCTGAATCCGAATCCAAATTACTTCATCTAATCTGTTAATCTTCTCTCTATTCATTTATCCTCTTGATTTTCAATTTGTCTTCTAAAATTTATAATATCTCCATTTATCTTCAGCAAAATTGATAGGGTCTTCAAACAATCTATTTTTCTCTTTAAATTAGATGATATTATCTTATTTGAAATATCCAGTTTTCAAATAAGATAGCTTTTAGAACCTTTGGGCTTGAATCGATCCCTTTGATTTAAACTTTTGATTAAATTGGTTAATCTGTCAATCTCTCTTTTCTTTCTTAATTACCCTAAGAGTCATTGGACATGAAATTATATTAATAGCAGAGTTTTATTTAAAATATAAATGCAAAATGTGACACATCTGATATGAAAACATGTAATGCATGTGTATGATCATTCTTGTTTTCTTTTCTGTTAATGACAAAGGGGGAAAATGTATCATGTTGTGTTATATGCAGGGGGGGTACATGAAATGAATGTTGATATTTATATGGATGTTCTCTGTAGGGGGAGTAAATGAGATTCTGACCAAATGTTGCATATATATATATATATATATATATATATATATATATATATATATATATATATATATATATATATATATATCCTTGTTATTCCTATGTTATACACACACACTCACACATATATACATACTTGTTTGTCATCATCAAAGATGGGGAGAATGTTGGAACTTGCCCCTCCTCATATATCATATCAGATTTTCATGATAACAAAACTTTCGTGTGTGTGTGTGTGTGTGTGTGTGTGTGTGTGTCATATCTTTGCATATATTATACATACTCACACTTGTTTGCAGTTTTTTTAAACAAATTTCTCTAAAGATATGGCTTAAACATGGAGCTAATGAAGCACAAGTTTATAGAAGGTTTTATACTAGTTTCTGTAATTTTTAATATTTTTTAGAAATATGTAAAAGCCTTGAATACACACTGATACATAGATTACTCGACTTATCTCATATCCCTAGTCGACTAAAACCCTTTCACTTAGTCGGCTGATTCTTGACCTAGTTGACTATATGTGTTTTACGGAGAGTTTAGTTTTCTCTGTTTATCAGATTAGTTGACTATACAACCTTATTAGTTGACTACAACTTCTGATAACTGTTTTATTATTCAACTTAATCACAGTTCATTAAAGTGACAGTTAAATGTATCCTTGACCTAGTCGACTAATACAATATACAGTCGACTAACTCTCTTTTACAGAAACATGTATCTCTGATATTTATCAGTATAAGTCGACTACAACTTCCTCCTAATCAACTTATGCTATTACACTATTGCTAGTCAACTAACTCATACCCCTTGTCGACTATAGAAGCAGTTTCTAACTGTTGAACAATTTTGATTTTCTGGTGTTTTTCTGCTCATTCCAATTCAAATTTGGAATGTATAACAACCCCAACAGTCTTATTTCTTTAGCATATATATATATAGTGGTATTGTTCATGGGTTCAAACATAACTCTTTTTCACATAATTTTCAGTCAAAATTCTGAAATTTGTGATCTTAAGAAAAATTCTCTACTTTCTATCTTTCTTCACCCCATTTCAAACTTTAGTGAAGAAAACTGAGAATTTCCCTATAAGATCCTCGTAAATTTACTCACATATAAAAGTCAAGGCTTATAAGACAATTTATATTCATTCAAAGAATGGTCTTCTTGGTGATAAGAAGAAGTGTACAGATTTGACGAGGAGTTTGCCAAGTGGTGTACTATTTTTGATTTTGTGGATTTTAAAATCAGGTTAAGAAAAATCTCAAGCAAGTTGCTTTGAGACTAAACGTAGGTCAAGAGGACCGAACTAGAAAAAAATCTCTTGTATTTGCGTTTGCATTTTCTAAGATTTTTTCTGTGCATATTTATTTTCTTGCAAGTTATGTATATTTCTTGTCTAAATTTTTAAAAACACTATTCATCTCCCTCTAGTGTTTGTGTTGTCATACTTTCAGATCCTACAAATGCATTAAATTTTAATGTCATGTAAATCTCACTTGCAGTTTAATTATAATTCAAAAACATCATTTCAAAAATAATATTTAATTTAATATTATTTTGTGATCAACTTTGTAGCAAAATTTTCAATTCCACTTCCACATTACTAATCAAACATCAAAAAACACAATATACTTTTTCATCTACACTTTCACAATACAATTAAACACCGAAAAATTTATTTTCATAGACACCAATTTCTCACTATACTTTCATATTTCTCACTCCCACTCTCTCTTTTCCTTCCACTTTCAAGAATCCAAATACGCCATTGTGAAACTATGCTCTTTAGAAAAAAGAACACCACCGGTTACATGTCATAAAGTAAAATAATTGCAGAAAAAAATCATCAGCTTCTTTTTACTTTACTTTTTCTCTTTTATTTATTATTTTGTTTTTTTGGCACTCATACTTCATGTCTTTTTGCCACTACAACTCTTTGTTTCCTATAATCATGAAAACAAGGACTGTGGATGCAAGTCTAGACTTTATAATTATGTGATCCATCACATGTGAAATGCTCTTATTTTGCGCTCTTACCATTTTTTTTTTGGCATGTAAATTTAATCAAACTCACACTTTCTAGATAAGAATAAAAAAAATACATTCTATTTTTTTTTCTTTCGAGGAACAAATACACATAAGCCCTCTTTTACTCTCTACTATCAAGGCGAAAAAAAAGTAATAAATCAATCATGAGTATTTTCCTTTACAATACTACTGTGAAAGTAAATAGAAGTCGTCTGTATAAGCTATCTTGTTTCAGTCTACAGGAGGCTCATCACCCATTTTTCTAAGATATAATTTTGTTTGCATTTTCAAATATATATCAGGAAAACAAGATGGAAAGAAATGAAATAAGAAACATATGCATATACATGGAAAACTTTCATGTGCATAACTCATCATACCCTTCGTAATCCCATAAAAACCACACAATACATGAAACACATTACGAATAACACAACTCTGTTATTAATACTACTAATAGACCTCGTGCGTCTAAACCTTGCAAGTATAGTAAAGCATGCATCTAAAACACTTGTGCCTCGCTACACCAAACCATGGCTTCTCAAATTCGAGAAAAATCAATTTACTCCAATACTCCGCTAGTATATGGTAATTATAATTTCTTGATGTATCAAACATGAAAAAACAATTATCACAGCTATTGCTGCCAGACCTGTATCTTTATCTTTCTCTAAGGAGATCTTAGCTGATATATAGATTAATGCAAACAATATGAACTATTCTCACATTTGTCTCATGTCATTACCCACACACTTGACATGCCTCTGCATAAGATCAAGAGGGTCAATATCAATATATGCATGCCATCACACAGCCTTGTCCAATTAGTTTACCTCTGAATCATGAATCCAGACATGTTAATATCCAAGGCAAAAAAGCGAAGAAAACATGAAGTGCAATAAAGAACAGCGCAT
The DNA here is from genome assembly GCA_038442645.1 of Agave tequilana. NCBI lineage: Eukaryota > Viridiplantae > Streptophyta > Magnoliopsida > Asparagales > Asparagaceae > Agave > Agave tequilana. The sequence goes on along the minus strand of JAVJIF010002368.1, from coordinate 310,838 downwards.
AGTGATCCCAATATCAAATAACTTAAAAGAAGTTGGAAATTGTTACCTCTTTCTGTTTTCTTCAGCACTCTTCTGTTGAAGAAGCTCTAGTATGCGCAATAGCCCGCGAGTCTAGTGAATTTCACAAGGACATGATAAGCTATGCAACCATTACTTTCATATTGCTATGGCAGCAACCTCACCTAGCTCCTACAGGGAACTAATACTCTGAAAATACGAAAGTTAGACCCATTATTTTCAACAATGCTCAACATAAAACTCCGGAAAATTGTCATTAAAACCCCATCTGGGGCCAATCAAGATCTCAAAATGAACAAGAAGGACATGAGAATAATTTTCAAACACTTTTATTCGTGGATTATATTAATTTCCAATCAAGGAGCGAAGAAGATATACAAGCATTACACAGAACTGCAATTTGCAGCACCTCCTTCGAGTTCCAACCTTCATATATATTTCGCTTGTGTTAACATAAAGAAACAAGCATTGCCACTTCTTCAGAACTAGCCTTCCAACACCAAAGATGGTGATGAAACAAACTGCATTTCGTTGATATAATGTTAATATAGAGTGCATTCAGAAAAACAGGGCACCAAAAATTAAGCAATGTAATTGGGAACTTCACCTCTGACCTTCAAATGATACAGAAGATAATCTGTGACCTCAGGCTATCACATACTTCAATCTTCAGAAGTTATGCTGCAAAAATAAATTTTCTTGCGGAGAAGCAGGCCCAATTTCTTCTTCCAAGCACCTCAGGCTATCTCCCACGGTGCTGGTGTTCCCCAAATTCCTCCCTTCTGAAGTTTTCCCATCGCCATCTGCATCTGAGGCCGAAGATTTCCGCCTCTGTGATGAAGAGGTCACACTCGGGAAAGTAATCCAGGAAGGAGCGCGATACTCGAACCTTTGGTCCTCCAACTCCCCCGTATCATTCTCCGAGATAGATTGATTAGAAGACCTTTGTGATGTCGGTTTCTTATGCAGCCTGCTGCTTCCCAAGACCACCTCAGTAGGCAAGATTGGCTGATCATTACATGGGCTGCCCATCAACAAAGCTAGAGCTCTCTCTAATGCCGTTGTCACCTTATCCATTGAAGGCCTGTCCTTGCCCCTCATTCGCACACATTTGCATGCTATGGCTGCAATCTTCTTAAGAGCCTCGATATCAGATGGAGGTTTCAACAATGGGTCTAAGATTGCTGAAATATCCCCAGCTTTAATCAATGGTACTGCCCATTCTACTATATTACCTTCTTCCAATTGCATGTTAATAGCTTTTCGACCGCTTAAAATTTCCAACAGAAGAACACCAAAACTGTAGACATCGGATTTTGTTGTGAGATAGTGAAGCCTGTAGTACTCTGGATCAAGGTAACCGAGAGTTCCAGCAGGGAGCTCTGACAATGGAGAGCTGCTATCGGTCGGGCCCAATAGAGAAAGACCAAAGTCAGAAACTCGAGCATTATGTTCTTCATCAATTAGAATGTTGGAAGACTTGATGTCTCGGTGAATTACAGGTGGACAGGCATATCCATGCAAGTACTCAATCCCTCTAGCAGCTTGAACAGCAATTGTGACCCTCCGGACCCAATCCAATTGTTCTTTGAGGCTTGGGACCTTTCCATGGAGGTGTTGATACAAGGACCCATGAGCCATGAACTCATACACCAAGAGCCTCTCACCACCTTCTTCACAGTAGCCAAGCAAGCTGAGCAAATGTGCATGGTTCAGCCTCGAGAGCAAGTCCAGTTCAGTACGGAATTCCTTTGAGTTCTTCGTATCTGATGACACCACTATTGATCGCTTCACTGCAACGACGGTCCCATCCTTTAAAACCCCTTTGAAGACGCACGAGAAGCTACCTTTTCCCACTTGCGATTCTTCTTTGAAACCGCCCGTTGCCTTCTCCAACTCTTCATAAGTGAACATTCGAGCCCTCTGCAGCTTGAGCTCCTCCATGTCAGGCTGGATTTTTACCGACTCCGTGTGAAAAGAACACGCTCGGCCTGTCCCATTCTTCAAATGCCTTTTCGAGCACTGACATTTCCGCAACTTGTACCGGACATAAAGGCACGCAACCAAGGAAACTGAGCTTACCAAGACAGCTGCGAAAACAATCTCTGCAACAAAAATTGGCAACTGAAGTGCGGAAAACTTCCGAGCCCTGGACTTGTTTTCTGAATGGCAGGATGTCGAGCACTCGGGCGAGCCACAGCTTGAGCAGTTGAACTGGCAACTACGATCCGAAGTGGCATTACAAGAGGTGAACTGATAAGTTCCTTCCGGGCAGTCATTGCTACATGGCAAACAAACTCTAGAATTCGTGGGCTTACAAAACCTATCCCCCAAGCTCTCATGGTTGAACTCAAAGTAGCCAGGGCTGCACGGATTCGAACTGCAGACCCCAGGAGAGACTGCCATAGGCAACGACCAAGGGCCACCGATGCCCCAACAGCGCGTTTCCAGTGACGCATCAGCAACAATGCCACAAGTGAAATAATCCCCTGCTGCCATCCCATAAACCTTCAACTCTTTTGGAGGCGGCACACTGTTTGGAAGGTGTAAACCCCAGCAACTCACTCCCCGGTCCACGCTCTTAATCCCACAAGCATGAAACTTTCCACCAACAACTGAAACCATCGGATCCATCGGTACAAGCTCAACATCATCTCTATTCATCCCCACACTCCTCCCCCAACAAAACACCTGAAAACTCTCCAAGATCCCACAAACATGAAACCCACCAGCCGATATAGCCTGAAAACTCAATCCCCTGGGAATCAAGCTTATAACATTGCTCCCGGTTTCATCCCCGAAGCAAAATGCAGACAAATTGTGTTCAAACAGGCCACAATTGAACACCGAACCAGCCGTGATCGATGAAATTCTAGCCCCAAATTCATGTGAAGAAGTCATATTGTAGCCCCAACAATCAATCACAGAAGTTCCCTCACGGGATTCTTCGGTGGGATTCTCAGGCCACAGAGATGATGGTCACCAGCACTGATGGAAGAGTACGCAGCACCTTCTTCCATAGGCTGAGGGATACCCATTTTGACATAGAAATTGCTTCCCCAACAATAGGGTTGCTTTGAATCCAAGAGAAGGCCACAAACAAAGCTATCACCAGCAGTCAGCCCGAAGAGAGGGAGCCTTGAAGGAGCACCATAGACTATGGAGTTATCGGCACCGAGGCAGGAGACTGAATGGGAGCCATCTGAGCTCAGAGCACAGAAGACTGGGCCATTCTCACCATAGGAGACAGCAATGGAGGACATAGAGCCAAGGGAGAAGACCCTTGATTTTGTTGAGTGAGAAGAGAAGAATGCCAACAAGATCACAACTTGGATCAAGAAACAGACCATGCTTAAGACCCTAATGGACAAAATCTATGCCACCTCTCTTGGATTTTGTTACAGGGAAACAATGATGTGTTCCTTATCCCTTTTACATAGATTGCAACAGGGCTGGTCCATAACCCAACATAGAAACTAGATTCACAGAAAAAACCCATCTAAGTTATTGCACATCTTTAAGACCCAAATAGAAAAAAAACAAGACTAACTTTCCAGAGTTAGTAAGAAGAACTCACCAAGATTGCAATTTGAAGAAGAGCCAAGATCAAAGACTATAGCAAGCCACCCATCTCTTCATGGAAGGCAATGAAGCAACAGTAAGAGCGAAACAGAGCTCTTTGTGACCCTTCACTCCTTTTCTGAATGATTTGGTAGAGAGATTGAAGAGTGGAAGAAAGGTTTGAGAGAAAGAGAGAGAGGTGAGAGAGGAGGTGGGAGCAATGAATGGCATTAAATCCAGCTCCCGAGGTGTAGGTGAAATGGGTAAATGAGCAATAAATGCTCAATATGTTTTTAGGCCTGGATCTTTGCACACTTGTCCATCAATTCGAATTCTTCATTTTTATGGGAACTCAAATACACTCCTTTTAGAGAAGATATACTCCTGTGATCCTCTCTCATCATGCAGTGCATTTTGAGTGGCTGGTACAGAGAATAAAGAGGGTGTTTCTATCAACCCCCTCTGGATCTTCCTCCCATTTCCCTGTCAACTTTTGTGTACGTAGAGATTTTTTTTTTTTTTTTCCCAATTTAAATACTTGTTGTCTGAGTGATGGTATTAGTACTCTTGTAGTTTATTACACTACACTTGTTTGTTGTCTTCTACAGCTTGTTGTTCCTTGAAAATGTACAACAGATACTATCCATTTCTTCTGCTGGCTGGTTCCTTGTTGTTTATCAGTAGAATAATGATTTTTTATGTTGGAAAACTGGTGATTATATCTCTTATTTTGTTTTTCTCTCAAATATGTAATCCAAATTGAATTGATTGTGGTGTTTGACAAATTAGAAGTGAGATTAAAAAACTGAAAATAAATTTCTTTTTTTACAGAAGTTTTTTTTTCCTTACAAATAAACTAGCAAAAAGTAATAAAAAAGAGTTTTTTTAATACAAGTAAAATTGTCCAATATACAACAAATTACTCCTAAGTAATGAAACACTTTTAAAGAAGGAAGGAACTTCTCTATTTTGAATCAATGGGCTTGTGTACGTGCGAGCACCCCCTAGTTTTTAACCCACACAACCCATCATGAGAGGGACTCCATATATAAACACTAAAAAATTCTTTTCCTATCCAATGTGGGACTAAAAGAACTTTACTTAACTTTGAAATACCTTCAAATACTAACATAAAATAAGAGGGCAGTACAAAATATCGTACTGCCTTTGCTATTTTATTTCTACCCATCCAATAATAAGTCACTGATCACTGCTGCCATAAGCATTACTCAATTCTCATAAGTATAAAAGAAAAACTCAAAAAAAAAAATAATGTGGCAAAAATATTTTATTTGTTCATATAAATTGTCTCTTTGTTATTCTCTCTCTAAATAATCATTTTAAACTTCTAGAAACGTGGATAAGACCCCCTTTTTTTAACTTTCAAGATAGTGAAAGAAAAATACTTCACTTTGGCACTTCCACTCTTGCTCATAGTTGCTAAACAAAGAAATATATCACATGTTTGAGAGATAAGCTCCCTTCCTATCAAATAAATAAATTAAATGAGAGAGAAATTACAGCCTTTCCTTTCTCTCTACCTGCTGTATTATTTACTAATGTAATCCCTTCACTGCTGGCATTGACTTTACTGTGTCATCTGCTTCTATAATTTCTTCACTGCTGTCAATGAGCTCACCCAACTTACCAAAACAGTGTCAGGAGGCCAAGTTGCCAAAAGTGTACAGTGCAAAGCTTTGTCTCTGCCTTCATTGATTCTTTTCAGAGCAGCTCATGAGTTTTTGACTGTCTGCACTCTACAGCTAGAAACTGGGGTGTTCTCTGTTGGCTCTATCTTCAAGAGTTTCTTTTGAGTAAAATCTTTCAAGAGTTTCTTGTTTTTGTCATAAGAGAGAGGGGGCAATCTTTTATGCACTTCTATGTAACTTATTTTTGACTTTGTGTGGTCACTTGGTTTTTCTCATATTTGTGTTTGTGTGGTGTACTTTTTATACTGAAACATATTCTTCTTGTTTATGATGAGCTCTCTTGAGGTGTCTCATGTTTAAAATAATCTCACATGGCCACCATATTTAAAACAAGGGCACATACATGGCTTTTATTAGGGGACAGTGTATTCATTTCTCAATTGCAGTGCATCTCTGTGTGTTATGAATGTTGGCCTGATAGTATATGGAACATAATTATTAGTATGGGAGCCTAGGGATGACAGTGTGCAAGGATCTTACCTTTTGTTTTTTTTTTTTTATCTTTACTATAAGAAATATCTGATTTAAATTCTTATTCTTAAGAGGTTGTTCACAAATTTAAAGCACAATCATATATGTGCTTTAATCAAACTTGACCATATATGTGACAAAATAATTCCTTATGCCTCCTCTCCTTGGAGCCTGCAAGTGCAAGGAAACTTTCACTACAGAGCTTTTTACTCAGGCAATGCGGTGGGACTCATATGAAAATTTGTAAAAATCACCGGTCTAACGACAGGCCCCACACTGTATGGGCAGAGGCTCAGTCACGATTTGCACGAGCATATGCCTAGGCAAATTGGTTTTTTAACCAAAAAAGTTATGTTGTGCGTGTTGCCTGGGCACAGCGGTGGAAATACCCTGACAACTGAACTATTTTCACTAAATTGTCTAACCACCACGGTCTTATTGATCGATGTTATCTCCCACTCTATTAGGTTTTTCTATATCCACCGTCCTACTATTAATGATCTCGGATTGAACGTGGATCCACCATTTTCATGATGGCATCAGCATCTGACTATACATTCAGTTATATGTCAGATGTTTTAACTCGATACTAATTATACTACGTCATGACTAACCACTACCTAAACTTTGTCTCCCATTGTCTTTGTGATGGTTTGTCTTGTCGCAATCTTATTAATGTCTCGGATGATGCGTGAGTTGTGATTTCTCAGAGCCTAGATTTGTGGTTCTTATGCTCCACCTGATTTTTGCTATGGGTTTTTTCTGCATTTTGCATCAGGATGCATCCGATATGTACTTTGCTTTTCCGCATTGGTTTACATGTACTTCTGTATCAATTGTCCTTTTGCACCTGCATGTGTTTTCATCAACTTCTTATTAATGAAATGCGGGGGACCTAGTATTGGGTTCACCGTTTACTCTAAAAAAATATTATCAATGTCATAACTTTCACCTTCTATCTCTTGATAATCTTTTGGCCTTCTTTTGCTTTGTTCTTCTTCATTGTTTGGATGCTTTCAACGCTTACAAAGAAACACAATCCTCAATGATAACCCTACCCTTTAGTGAAGAAGCCATTGATGTAAACTATCACCATCAAATGGTATCTTCCTTCTCTTGATTTAGGGGTTTGAATCATGAATCTTCCACTCGAACTTAATTCTTGTATCTTTTTGCCATCATCCCTAGCATGGAAGTCTTTGTCTAACTTCACCAACAAGCACATTAATTATGCTCCAAAAAAACCTTGATCATTTGTAGGAAAGGTCATAAATCATACCAATTCACTGGAATTCAATAAGAGAGATCTACTATAATTGTAAACCTATGACATATTTCTTATGATTATCAAGTTTCTAATCCTATTTTATTTTGATTTCTTCTTTCATTGGAAATTAGGAGACCCTTCAACCTGAGAATACTTGCATATATAGCTTGCCTTTCTTTTCATTATTGATTCTTATAGGGATTTCATCAAATATCTTATATACTCTTAAGTGCTCTCTATTTTAAACTGAAAATGGTACAAATATTTCTTTCTGTGATGTTTTATATCTGTTATTTTCTCGTCTCAAATGTAAGATCTGCGCCGCCGTTCAAAATGATCACTTGCCAACACATTGAACTTTCATAGTTTCATTCTACTGATGACTTGTGAGGGAGATGTCTGTGACCAGCAGATTCACAGTCTTTTGTCTCTGGCATTATGAAGGCACCCCAGCCCTATAGCTCTTCACATGCAGAGGCACCATATACAGTAATGAAGAGCTCCATGAGTTTTGCTCCTTGGACCACTCACTATGGTTCACACAAGCTCCATGTGGGGAGGAGGAGAATTTAACCTACTCTACCTATGTATTTATATATATCCCCACCTATTGAAGAGTATCAAACAGATTCAGCATCACTTGCTATTGTTGCACTGAGAAGCTCACAATTGCAATTTTGCTATTCTTCTTCCTAACTGTATTTTACTTGTATTTTGTATAATCTAATGAAATCATCCATGTTTTATAAAACCTATTTGTGGGGGAGAAGATAAAAGCTTGAAAATGAGTTTTTTTTTCTTTCTAAACTCTATTGGATGGCCAAGAGTGAGCAGCAGCAGGAGCACATACACGGGCTCGACATGGAGACGCGGAGGAAACAAAGCTGGGCGATCGACTGCACGGTCGACCGACCTGGACTCTGTGATTTAACATAGAGTTGTAGTGGTTTTTGACGGACATGAATTGAACTAGAGGTCGATCGACCGATTGACTGCAAGACGGGTTCTGTGCATGTCCGAGTTGGTTTCAGAGCTCTGTTTTGATGAGGATTTCATATTCGATTTGATTTCTTTCAAGTGGCTCTCTCCTTTGGCTATATAAGGAGAGTCTATACACTAAAAATTTTATCGGTTGTTGAATCAATTGTTAGACAATTATATTGAGAGTTCTAAGGTTAGTTTGTTTGAGGGAATTCTACGACTGAGTGAATAGTTTCTCTAATTTGAATCTTCAAATCAATTTATAACCCTTATAACTCAGTTGTTTGAATAAGATCTTCTCCCTTCTACCCCTAAGGACGTAGATAAGTTGTCGAACATCATTAAAATCGTTTGTTTCTTATTTTCTCTCTTTGTGTGTGAGTTCATGTTAATTGATTCGTAATTGATTCGGCATTGTTATAATGATCTTAACAATTGGCATGTTTTTGGATTCCTTGTAACGCCCCGATCCCACGGATACGGGGACGTCACTGCGACGTATATACGCAGGTCAGAAAGTGCCCCCACGTATATACGCTAAGCATTAAGTACAACAAGGATCAGAGTACAACAAAGCGTGGTATTCATTCATATGCCAACTTAAAAGTACAAATACAAAGTTATCACAGGATATGATAAAATATTACACATTACATATGTCTTTTATCACAACCAAGTCCAAAAGTACAATATACAATAAGGACACAAAAGGCTCACGAGTTGGATGAAGACCCCGTGAGTCAAAGAGAGAAGTTTGGCACAAAAGAACAGGAACTAGTCTGTCTGCTCACTAAGAAAAGCTTGATCCTCTGTGGATGGTTCCACTTCGATCCAAGCTTCGGAACCTGAACATACAAATCTAAGGGAGTCAGGACCTCCCAACAATGAACAGGCTATAGCCAAATGGCTAAGAGACAAGAGTAGGAGGTTAGAACACAAGTATAACGGGTATGAATAAGTAAAACATAATATCCATAAAACAGGAAATCCAGGTAAAGTTGATTACAAGCAAGATTGATTATATACACTTAAGTCACGGTCCCATGGGACTAGTACATCGAAGGAATAATCCAAACAAGGAAACCCTCATCTATATACTTTTATCTCATGCCACCGAAATCCAAGCGTATAGAATCAGAGTTTCAAATCACACGATAACCATAACAGGATTACATGACAAAATAACAGAAGTACATAATAGGAATCATGACAGGGATCACTGTAGGAATCGTAACATAACAGGTATCTATTATTATTATTACTCGTCTGACCCATATATCTAGGTATGTGTTTTGGTATATATCCCAACACACATACATCCATATATAAGAAAGTCGAGGGTTGTTACCGGAAGTAGATGGAGAACTGATAGAGCTTCTTATAGTAGTTCCCATACACCTGGGACCAGCTTGAGGGCCCTAAGTCCCCCTAACACGTATCTCCTGTGGGCCCTGAGTCCCACTAACACGTACCGTCAATATTTTATTCCATTACTATAAGCAAGGTATCATTCCGGCATCCATCACTTCCTCCCATTCCCCATACAAGTTGTCCTTTTTATGGTTTATTAACATAATTATCAGATTAAGGGAATGAGCAGGATCATAACGAGTCATAACAAGAATCATAACTGGAATCATAACTGGAGTACATAACAAGAGATCAGGTACTACATTCCCCTAACGTGATAATCAAGAGGTCAAGTGTATCATGCCTTGGTTTAATAGATAGCATGATAAGAGGGTGAAATGGTTCATTAACAAGTCATGAAGTACAATATACAATTACATGAACTAAGTATAAGATCCACATTTAAGATAGTAATTAATTATAACAGACAGCCAAAGTTAGTCGACTAGGATAGATGGGGTAGTCGACTAATAGTGGTCTCTAGTCGACTAACAGTATGATCTAGTCGACTAAAACTGGGTTCCAGAGAGTTGGAATCTGATTTCAGGAAGAGTTAGTCGACTAGGATGGAAAGAGTAGTCGACTAACAGTGATTTCAAGTCGACCAACAGACACTCTAAGTCGACTAAAACTGTGTAACAGAGAGTTGGGTTTCTGATTCAGGAAAAGTTAGTCGACTAGGGTCAAGGGAGTAGTCGACTAATCGAGGTTTCTAGTCGACTAATAAATAACCTAAGTCGACTAAAACTGTGTTCTAGAAAAGGTTACGTTTCAACTAAGGGTTTCAAGTCGACTAGTCCTTAGGTCAAGTCGACTAATCGTGGTCTGAAAACAGAGTTCAGAACAGAATCTGATGGTTGTGTTTGATAGTCAAATAACATGATTTAAAGACACAAATGTACAAGATATGGAAACACAAACATACTAAGAATTGTATGAGTCTTGGTGAGTAAAAATACTCACTAGGAATGATTAATTGAAGCTTTACGAGTTCGGAAGGATCGCGGTCGACAATTATCACCAAATGATTCCACGGCGATATTACGGACGATCACAATCCAAAAGTTGTCGTGGTTGAGGTGGAGATGAAGGCCTTGGTGATGTTGATGAAGAAGGAATTAGGTGGAAGCTATTTCTTTGGTGAAGTGAAGTAAAAAGGAAATAGAAATGAAAGGAAAAGTTTATATAGGGTTTGGATTTGTAAAGGAGATGCAAATAAGATAGAAGAGAGGGGGGTTTTTGCAAATGGGAGAGGATGAGGTGTCCCTCTTTTGGCCACTTGGCCGGCCATGGAAGAGAGAGAGAAAGAGAGGCATTAATGAGGAAGTTGGTGGAAGAAAATGGAATTTTGGAATTGTTGGAATTTTGGAAAATGGAATTCTTGTGGATTGTGGAGGAAGGAAGAGAAATAAGGAAAAAGGAAAAAGGAAAAGAATTGATAAAGAGAAGATATTCTCTTTGACTAGAAAAATGAAAATATTGGAAACACAGATTCCCGGGTTTAAGTCGAGGATACGGAAAACATTTCGGAAAATACCGAAATCGTCCCGAAATCAAGTATCTGGAACGACTCGTAAAATTTACCAAAAATCAAGAATAATATTCTAAGTCCCATGGTGAAATCCGTTTTAAGAAATACTTTATAGTTTTAAAACTAAAAATCCCGGAATCAATTAGCTACCGACTCCGGTGGAATTTTCATAAATTTATAAAATACTCATAAAAAGTATTTAGGTAATAAATGTGATTCTAAGAAATAATGTCTAAAGGACCATCTAGAAATTCCAAGCTGTTTGCAAATTAAAAATCCGGGAATCGGTCAGCAGCACTGGTCGACACCGGTTTGAAGATTTTCTTCTTAATCCAAGAAAATTCCAGAAAATCATAGAAAATATATAATATTGGAAAATGATATTTAAAATTAAAATCGGTCAAATACAGAAGGTAAATCGAAAGATACGATCGAAAAACTGAATACGCAACTAAGTACGTATTCCGGGAACGGGGTATTACAATCCACCCACCTTATAAAAATTGCGTCCTCGCAATTTTGTTAAGGGGTAAATTGAACACAAAGAGGACAAGGGTGAAATCAAAAGCTACGAAAAACCAAAACAGGGTTAAGATGAACACAGGAAGGACTAGGATGAACAATGAGAGAATGATAAGGGAAATATTAGAAAGATAACTAACTAAAAATACGAAAGATCCAGGATGGTTGTTACCATGATATCCTTGAGGTTCCTGATCTGGATACTGGTCTGCACATTCTGCTGCATCTTCTGATGCCTCCGCCGCCATGATGTGAACTTGGCCTCTGCCGTAATCTACTCTAGGTCTTGCTCTTCTCTGTGGATTGTCATACCGCTGAGGTGAAAATGGAGCTCTTCGGTCTATGGGTTCTGGATTCCTCCTTAGTGGTGGAGCTGGAAGAGGTGGGGCTGGAAGTGCTGGTCTGATTGGTGCCACATGTCCAAACTTTCTGTGCGGGCAATCCCTTAGCGCATGTCTCCCTGTCCCACATGCCAAACATAATCCATTGGCCATTCAACAATCTCTCTTATAATGTCCGGGTCTGTGGCAGAAATTGCATATGATCTGAGGAAGAGGAGGTCGGAATGGTCGCTTCATCATCGGGTCATGGGTTGTCCTAGCTGCATCTTCCTCATCCATCAACTGAAAAGGCCTCTTCATGGCCTGGTTCCTTATCAGGTTCGCTTTCTTCTTCTCCAGTCCACGCTCCACTTCTCGAGCTATGGTGAGGACTTCAGAATAGGTTTTCAGCTGTTGGGGCATTAAGAAGACTTGAATGTCCATTTGTAAGCCCTGTTGAAATCTACTTGCCCGCTTCTCTTCGTCAGTCACCATGTATGGAGCAAAACGGCTAAGTCTAAGAAATTCCGCGGCATACTCATCCACGGACCGATTCCATTGTTGAAGTCGGATGAACTGTTCTTCCATGTCTTTCTGAGCAGTGGCAGGGAAGAATCTGCTATAGAAGCTCTTAGAGAATTGGTCCCATGTGACCGGTTTCTCCAATCTTGCCTCCTCAGCTAGCCACCAAGTTCTGGCTACATCTTTCAATTGAATCTTGGCGACCTCCACTTGATTTTCCTTTGGAACTCGGGCTGCATTCAACAGGTCTGTGGTGTCCGTCAGCCATTGTTCAGCTTCTAGGGGTTCTCTCCTCCCGTAAATGTGGCTGGTTGCAACCGTCTAAAGTCCGATATATTCCCCGGCCTTTGTCCCTTTGGAGCTGCTAACTCTTGCCGAAGGAGTTCCGTCTGTTGTTGCTGATTCTCCATCATCGCCTGGATAACCCTCAGAATATCCACATTCTCTCCCGTGGGTCCATTCGACACTTGTCCAGAGTTGTTACGACCCGATCTTCTATCCATACCTAGTTGGTGAAAGATGACTGGAAAGAAAGAGTTGGAAAATGGAAGGATTTTAGGACATGAGGGAAGGAATCAAGAAGGACTAGATAACTTTGTACATTGTAGTTGGCAATAGCAAATTACTAGAATTTGTTGCTTGATTGTACTGTAGGAGTGAGAGCCTATGCTCTGATACCATCCTGTAACGCCCCGATCCCACGGATACGGGGACGTCACTGCGACGTATATACGCAGGTCAGAAAGTGCCCCCACGTATATACGCTAAGCATTAAGTACAACAAGGATCAGAGTACAACAAAGCGTGGTATTCATTCATATGCCAACTTAAAAGTACAAATACAAAGCTATCACAGGATATGATAAAATATTACACATTACATATGTCTTTTATCACAACCAAGTCCAAAAGTACAATATACAATAAGGACACAAAAGGCTCACGAGTTGGATGAAGACCCCGTGAGTCAAAGAGAGAAGTTTGGCACAAAAGAACAGGAACTAGTCTGTCTGCTCACTAAGAAAAGTTTGATCCTCTGTGGATGGTTCCACTTCGATCCAAGCTTCGGAACCTGAACATACAAATCCAAGGGAGTCAGGACCTCCCAACAATGAACAGGCTACAGCCAAATGGCTAAGAGACAAGAGTAGGAGGTTAGAACACAAGTATAACGGGTATGAATAAGTAAAACATAATATCCATAAAACAGGAAATCCAGGTAAAGTTGATTACAAGCAAGATTGATTATATACACTTAAGTCACGGTCCCATGGGACTAGTACATCGAAGGAATAATCCAAACAAGGAAACCCTCATCTATATACTTTTATCTCATGCCACCGAAATCCAAGCGTATAGAATCAGAGTTTCAAATCACACGATAACCATAACAGGATTACATGACAAAATAACAGAAGTACATAATAGGAATCATGACAGGGATCACTGTAGGAATCGTAACATAAAAGGTATCTATTATTATTATTACTCGTCTGACCCATATATCTAGGTATGTGTTTTGGTATATATCCCAACACACATACATCCATATATAAGAAAGTCGAGGGTTGTTACCGGAAGTAGATGGAGAACTGATAGAGCTTCTTATAGTAGTTCCCATACACCTGGGACCAGCTTGAGGGCCCTAAGTCCCCCTAACACGTATCTCCTGTGGGCCCTGAGTCCCACTAACACGTACCGTCAATATTTTATTCCATTACTATAAGCAAGGTATCATTCCGGCATCCATCACTTCCTCCCATTCCCCATACAAGTTGTCCTTTTTATGGTTTATTAACATAATTATCAGATTAAGGGAATGAGCAGGATCATAACGAGTCATAACAAGAATCATAACTGGAATCATAACTGGAGTACATAACAAGAGATCAGGTACTACATTCCCCTAACGTGATAATCAAGAGGTCAAGTGTATCATGCCTTGGTTTAATAGATAGCATGATAAGAGGGTGAAATGGTTCATTAACAAGTCATGAAGTACAATATACAATTACATGAACTAAGTATAAGATCCACATTTAAGATAGTAATTAATTATAACAGACAGCCAAAGTTAGTCGACTAGGATAGATGGGGTAGTCGACTAATAGTGGTCTCTAGTCGACTAACAGTATGATCTAGTCGACTAAAACTGGGTTCCAGAGAGTTGGAATCTGATTTCAGGAAGAGTTAGTCGACTAGGATGGAAAGAGTAGTCGACTAACAGTGATTTCAAGTCGACCAACAGACACTCTAAGTCGACTAAAACTGTGTAACAGAGAGTTGGATTTCTGATTCAGGAAAAGTTAGTCGACTAGGGTCAAGGGAGTAGTCGACTAATCGAGGTTTCTAGTCGACTAATAAATAACCTAAGTCGACTAAAACTGTGTTCTAGAAAAGGTTACGTTTCAACTAAGGGTTTCAAGTCGACTAGTCCTTAGGTCAAGTCGACTAATCGTGGTCTGAAAACAGAGTTCAGAACAGAATCTGATGGTTGTGTTTGATAGTCAAATAACATGATTTAAAGACACAAATGTACAAGATATGGAAACACAAACATACTAAGAATTGTATGAGTCTTGGTGAGTAAAAATACTCACTAGGAATGATTAATTGAAGCTTTACGAGTTCGGAAGGATCGCGGTCGACAATTATCACCAAATGATTCCACGGCGATATTACGGACGATCACAATCCAAAAGTTGTCGTGGTTGAGGTGGAGATGAAGGCCTTGGTGATGTTGATGAAGAAGGAATTAGGTGGAAGCTATTTCTTTGGTGAAGTGAAGTAAAAAGGAAATAGAAATGAAAGGAAAAGTTTATATAGGGTTTGGATTTGTAAAGGAGATGCAAATAAGATAGAAGAGAGGGGGGGTTTTTGCAAATGGGAGAGGATGAGGTGTCCCTCTTTTGGCCACTTGGCCGGCCATGGAAGAGAGAGAGAAAGAGAGGCATTAATGAGGAAGTTGGTGGAAGAAAATGGAATTTTGGAATTGTTGGAATTTTGGAAAATGGAATTCTTGTGGATTGTGGAGGAAGGAAGAGAAATAAGGAAAAAGGAAAAAGAAAAAGAATTGATAAAGAGAAGATATTCTCTTTGACTAGAAAAATGAAAATATTGGAAACACAGATTCCCGGGTTTAAGTCGAGGATACGGAAAACATTTCGGAAAATACCGAAATCGTCCCGAAATCAAGTATCTTGGAACGACTCGTAAAATTTACCAAAAATCAAGAATAATATTCTAAGTCCCATGGTGAAATCCGTTTTAAGAAATACTTTATAGTTTTAAAACTAAAAATCCCGGAATCAATTAGCTACCGACTCCGGTGGAATTTTCATAAATTTATAAAATACTCATAAAAAGTATTTAGGTAATAAATGTGATTCTAAGAAATAATGTCTAAAGGACCATCTAGAAATTCCAAGCTGTTTGCAAATTAAAAATTCGGGAATCGGTCAGCAGCACTGGTCGACACCGGTTTTGAAGATTTTCTTCTTAATCCAAGAAAATTCCAGAAAATCATAGAAATATATAATATTGGAAAATGATATTTAAAACTAAAATCGGTCAAATACAGAAGGTAAATCGAAAGATACGATCGAAAAACTGAATACGCAACTAAGTACGTATTCCGGGAACGGGGTATTACATTCCTTCAGAGGACGCAACAAGTGGTATCATGGCTTCTCAGATTCGGTCGGGGTTGTGTGTCAATTCAAGAGCATCGTGGTTTGTTCGACAGGGAACATATGTCGATTTCGGAGCGGTGTTGGACTGTTCGTGAGATCGTGTGTCGATCTCCAAAATACATTGGATTGTTTGTTGGGATCAAATTTGATAGAGTAGATCATTTGGAAACTCGTTTAGTGTTCATTTTGAGGTAAAGTTCTGATCTTTATCTATTTGGATCTAACTCTGATTGTTTTTCCACATTGTTATTGACGTTTTCTAGAGGAGATATGGCTGAAGTTAATCAATCCATGGTAAAGCTCAGGAATATCCACCAGTCCAAGATCGATATTGTAAAATTTAATGGTGCAAATAACTTTGGTATATGGAGATGTGAGATGATGGATGCACTTAATAGGCAGAATTTAGAAGACACGCTGCTTTTACTAGAGAAATCAACTGAGATTTCAGAGAAGGATTGGAACTAGATGAATCGATGGCGTGTGATGTCATTAGATCTTATTTGACACAAGACATCAAGTATCATGTGATGAATGAGACTTTCGCAAGGAAGATTTGGGAGATCCTTGAAAGTAAGTATTTGACAAAAAGTATCGAGAATTAGTTGCATCTGAAGAAGAGGCTTTACCGCTTTCAGTTGAAGAAAGAAATCTCCATTGGTGAGCACAGGAATAATTACGTGAAGCTTCTTGCAGACTTAACTAACGTTAATGAGGTGATTAAGGACGAGGACAAGGCATTGATTCTTTTGAGCTCTCTTTTAGATGAAGAGTATGAGACCTTCGTTCTAACTTTGATTAATGATAAGACTTCACTTAGCTACAATGATGTATCAACTGCTCTTTTGAATCACTTAGGTGAGGAGGAAAGACAAGGAGTTTTCTTTCAATAGCACAACAGCAGTGACAAAATGAATTCCAATCATCGAAAGGGTAAGAGAGATGTTAGTAAGTCCAAGATTGATAATTACAAATCGAAAAAGAACTAGTGTGCTTCCTGAAAGAAAGAAGGGCATTGGAAGATTGACTGTCTAAGGGCTCAAGAAGGAGAAGGGACAGAAATCAGAGGCAAACTTCATACAGGTGGATGATGGTACTTATTTTGACTCTTCAGCGTTGTCTCTCTATTAGTCCTAATGTTTGCTATTTAGAGGAATCTTAGTGAATTTTAGATACGGGTACTGCCTATCACGTCTGTCCCAACTAGAGTGGTTTGCTAGTTTTGAAAAACTAGATGGAAGCTTGGTGTCGTTTGGAGATGGACATACATACCAGATTGAAGGGATAAGTACAATTCGTATCAAGTACTCTGATGATATGGTAAGAGAGTTGAAGAATGTTAGATACCCTAGATAAATAATCATCATTTAGGGTACTCTTTATAGCATGGATGGCTTTTGAGTTAGCCTAAAGATACTTGTCATTACTAAAGTATGAATTTTTAATGGTGACAAGATAAACATGAATACCTAGGGCCTTAAGGTGCATTGACATCTTAACTTTTCAAATTTGGATGTTAAGAATATCAAACATGAGAGGCGTCATGAAATCCATGTATGTATGCAAATATTATGATTAGATAAAATGAGGATCTTTAACTCAAGATTATTAGACCAAAAATCAAGAGTACCAAGCTCTGATACCAATTGTAGGTCACCTAGAGGAGAGGAATAGGTATGACGAGTTAATCAAATGCAACACTAATGCAGAATTAATATTAATTATGTAATCTTAAAACTATTAAGCAAAAACGCAACGTATAACCAAAGAGTGTAACCGAATTCTCAGTGAAGGTCTCTGGACTATTTCCTCAAGGTTCCTCTAGATTAAGAGTTGAGATGCCACTATGACTCTCTTGGTTGAATGCAAGTGTGAGCAAATAATCCCAACCATATATCAATTAAGCATAAGAAATATCAAGTAAGTAAAAGATATAAACAATGAGCACATGCAAGATATAAAGATAAGTAAGAGAGAGAGAGAGAGAGAGATGAGCAATCGTAAATACGGGAGATTTGTTTTGAGATTTGAGCACACTTGCTCTACGTCCCCACCTTCAATACTATGAAGGATTTTCACTATAATCGATCCCGCAAGATCACCTAGTGCCGCAACACCTACAACGAGTTCACACTAGAACTCTTGAACTCATAAGTTCCTCTCGTGTTCTCGTAAGAACAACACACGCAAGCACACTAGCTTGTCGAGGTAGCACCTCTACAATGAGCTCCCTCAAGAACTTTACACAATGCGAACCCACAAGTTCGCTTCCTCAAATACAATGATGAAACCTTGGTGATCTCTACACTTTGATCACCAAAAACACTCTCACAACAAAACTCCTTAGGATAGTATGGCAATAGAAAACTCAAGCTTTTGTGATAGAAACTAGGATAGATTTGTGGAAGAAAAACTCAAAAAATCCTTTTTAGAAAACACAAGAGAATCACTCATGTAAACACTTTTTTTGATATCGAATTTAAGCTCTAAAACTTGTTAAAAAACCTTTGAGAAAGGTGAAAAAACTGGCTCAAAACCCTCTTCAAATCTTATCTAAAATTGGCCAAGAGAACCCTTATTTATAGGGGATCAAAAACTAGTTGTTATAGGTCAGAATCTGGCCAGATGGCCTATCAGTCGACCGACCAACAGTCATATTTATGACCATTGGGGTTGCCGGTCGACCGCCTGGTTGACCACACCCAGGTCTTGACATGTCGGTCGACCGACCGATCGATCGACGCAAGAACAAGAGAGCAAAGCTCTTTGGCCAGTCGACCGGGCGGTTGACCGATCTAGAGAGTTCCCGATTAACCGAGCGGTCGACCGGCCCTCAAGCCAGGACTTGTGCATGTTTCTGTGCACATCAGTCGACCGCTCGATCGACCGACTTCTAACTCGGTAGACCGGTTGGGCGACTGCCAGAAGACCAGGTCAGGGACAATTAGGGATTTAAACTTAATCTTTTAACATCCTATAAAATGCCATAAAATCACATAAAATTCACAAAAATCAGTTTATTGAATACTTTGAAATCCAAATATGTGTGATCAAAAATTAACACATATTACAAACAAGTTGAACTATTTTTGCGATATAGAAATTCAGCTTTAAAAAAATCGGTATTTTTAAAAAATCAACTTTGAAATGAAAAACCGATTTTTTTCTAAAACTTGTTCAAATACAAAAATATGATATTAAAAATCATTTGAAGTATAGTGTATATGGATATGATCCAATACACAGATAAGATGAAATATCTATGTTTTTGACAATAAGCTCTAAACAAAATTTTGATAAATATAAAACTTAAAAACTTTGAACTAGAAATAACAAATATGTTTTTCTAAACATTTGAACCATCAATGTGTATGAATGAAATCCAAAACATATATAAACTATGTAAACTTATTTTGATGAACTCTATCCATGAAACATAAAGATAACTTCTTTGAAGCTCAAAATCAAAATGGTATTTTCTAAAATCAAAATTATTCTTATGAAAACACTATATAAATTTTGTGTGTGTGTATGAGCATGAGCAATTCAAAACTAATTTATCCTTTATATTTTATTTAAAGACAAAAAACTTAACACTTACAAACATAAACTCAAGTCTTGAAAATCTTCTTCATCTTCTTGACTTGGTCCAAACCTTTATCCAAAGAGCTAGACTCCTCTTGAGTATTTGATGCGATCTTGATGCGCGAGCTCTTGAATCAACATATGCTAGCTTCAAAACTTGTCTTCGAATCTTTTGTTGAAACTAAACACCGACTAAGATCTTAATCAAATACTGAAACTTATTAAATAAAATATCATTGGTACAATAACTACATGAGTTAATCATCATCAAAACTAGAGTGGTGGGCCTTCGGGCCAATAGATATCAGGAGTTCTCCGGTCCCAGGCTTGCTTTTCGGTTGCATCGGTATCAAAGTGTCCTTAACGACAGCAATTTGGGGCTGGAGTTCGTCGTTGAGCTGCCTCAACGCCTCCTATTCAAGGATGACATTATCACAAACTCCTGTTCACGGATGGCGTTATCGCCATCGCGAGCCACCTGTTCCCAATCACGATTTAACTGGGCTTGTTGTTCCTTCATCTACTCTTTCATGTCGGTGAGCATATAAAGTATCTGGTCTTCGTTCTGCGGCGAGGATGCTTGGAGAATGGTGACTGCCCCCTGAGGCGAGGAGGAACCGATGTCTTCGATAGTGTGAGGCTGATCGATGGCTGGTTGGGGATCATGCCCAATGGTGCTGATGGCCCTGCCTTTAGACGTGGTGTCGTTGAAGGTAAAAGTTTGTTTTCTTAGGGCCAACGGCGCTGTGGAAGAGGCCTTTTGAACATGCTTTTTGAGAAAAGTTTTGTGATTTTTGGGATAGAGTATTGAGTGTAAGGACTCAAATCTTAATGAAAACACCAGTTTGTGGTGATAATTTTTCACCATAGGCGATTGGACAGTCGATCATCACCACAAGCGAGAGATATAGTGGGGTAGTGCACGTAAATAAAACACAACACAAAAAAGAGAGGGGCACATGGGATTTTATGTGAAAA
Source organism: Agave tequilana (assembly GCA_038442645.1). NCBI lineage: Eukaryota > Viridiplantae > Streptophyta > Magnoliopsida > Asparagales > Asparagaceae > Agave > Agave tequilana. The sequence goes on along the minus strand of JAVJIF010002368.1, from coordinate 290,271 downwards.
TCATTAATTGGGAAAAACAATGAGAGGTGGAAGAGCTTAACTATAATTCTCAGATGACAGGAATTATAGGAATCTACGGACGTCAAATATCAAAAGTGTCAAAGTATCATAATCTTAAGAGGTCGTCTCAAAGGTCCAGAAATATCCATTTTTCAGCCTTTTTCTTCGTTGGAAGGGGTGGTCTACTTATACTTGACTGGATTGTAGGCATGGAGGAAGACGGTTACAGGTGAGGTCTTCGTGATTGCATGTTTTATACATTATAACGGTCACGATCAGTGTTGCTGGTTTGTTCAGATTGCATGCAAGAAAATCTACCACTGTCCAAAACTGCTCACGCTGAGTAACGTTATACGTTATGAACATGAAAGATAACAAGGTTGTGTAACTGTTACCTGTTACTGGAGCTATTTGGTTTAGAGTTGAAGTCTTAGAAGCGGAGAAAGCCTCAGAGCAGAGAAGATTTTAAGAAGGTCGGGAATATCTTAGAAGCTCTGATTTATCTCGGAGAGTTGGAAGGTGAAAGATATCGCCATCTTGAACATGATCAAATTCTACAATTCTAAAGGAAAGTAGAGAGTAGCTCAAATCTTTATGACTCTAGATCATAGGAGGGATTTTCTTGCTCTCATAACTTTGGAGGAATAATCAACCATCATCTGATTTGATGTGAAATATTAGGCTCAACTACCTACACAGCAACATGAGAGGGAGGGAAGGCCCCTCCCTTGACTCATTGGCATTTCTATGATGTGAAATGTGAGTCCCAAGCAATCAAACAAATTAAGATGGTGAATGTAGATAACATAGTTCCAAATTCGAATTGCAACAAATATAGCATGGAGAAAATCTATAACCTGCCTTACTAGCTAGGGGAAAAAGATGAAAATAGTTCATCCCTATGGGGTAGTATGTAAAGAGGGTCAATTTTAGACATTTCTTTTATTCAAAAGAAATATGAAAAAATTTATATTGGAAATATTGTGAATTAGTTTAGTTTCCTTCCCATGCCTTCTTCTTTTCATTTCTGAATTTCATTCTTCTTGCTAGGTTTTCCTGTTGACAGCAGATTTTATACAATAACTGTATACTATTTTGCAAATGATTGTTATTCATTTATAATGTAAGTTACATTATTTATCATGACTTTCATTAAAATAGTGAACGATCATGATGATGCATTAAATAGTCCGGAAGTGGGTGAAAGTGAGGAAGTGGGTAGTAGGATTTTTTTTTTTTTCTTTTTGAAAAATGAGAAGTATTATTTTTTTCGGTACTTGGATAGTAGTTGGGAGGTGTAATTGAAAAAATGAAATGTCTTTTTCAGTGTTTTTAAATGTGGAAGTGGAAATGGAAAAGTTGACTACAAAGTTGACAACAAATTAATATTAAAATAAATATTAATTATGAAAAAATTAGACTGTAATTATACTGCAAGTGAAATTTACATTAGCACAAAATTAACTATTTTGCGCTACAATTTATTACCAATGAGATTTACATGATCACAAAATTAACTGTAACACTCTAAAAGTGAGAAAATGGTTGTGTAAAAGGAAAAAAAGAAAAGAAAAAAAAATTTCTCATTTTTTTTTTCCCTTTAGATGAACAACAGAAGTGAAAAATAAGACCTCCCACGGGCTCACTTTCACCTCTAACTAAACAATCAATTAAAGAACGACAGTGATGAAAATATAACAAAGTTTTGTCACTCCTTCTCTAGTATTGGGCTTATGGCCCATCCCTCAAACTTGTCTTTTGGATATTGACAACTAGAAGCCTATTTACTAAATTATTGTAAATTTCAAAAAATATTGAAAAAGCCCAACTGTATAAATCAGTTATCATTTGGGCTCTACTGAAGATCACAATAAGGCCCGCCAATTCTCTCTTAAGCGGGGGTCATTTCTGTAATTTAATTACAGACGGCGGCCTAAACCCTAAAACCAACACCATCAATAAATACCATCCCTGTCGCCAGCTCCCATCGTCTTCTCCAGAATTGTAGCTTTTTTCCTCAGAAATTTTCTCTCACTTCATTTTTTTTTTTTCTTTTTCTGCATCAATCAAATTTCTATGTTTTTTTGCTTGTTTATATTTGAATTTAAGCAAGATCAGCTTCTTGATTGGTTCTCGATTTTGAATCCGATCCAGTCAAATATTATTTACAAGCTTGCGATACTAAAAATTCTGCCAGTTTCACTCGCCTGGATCTGATCGGTTCGCTGCCATGATTTTTCAGGCCCTTTATAACTGGAACAATAATTTTTATTTTGTTTCAAATTTTTGTCAACATTTTCCTTTGAATTACTGCAAAGCAAACGCACTCTGTCCCGAAACAAATTTAATGTTTTGAGGCAATTTCTTCGTTTGCGAAATTATTTTTCACTTCCAATTTACTCGGCCGAGGGTGAGGAAATTGCTTGTGATCCCCCGAGGGAATCATTGGATTACATTTTATATATCAAGATTCTTAGAAATTAAAATTGTTTATTGCTAATTATTCCTCCTGATTTTTTTTAGAGTTCATTCTCTTCAAAGAAAACATGTTTTTTTTTATTTCAGCGAAATGATTTGAAAACAAAAATTCGAAGGATTTGATACTCTTTTGTAGTCCCCTTTAAATTTTAATTGGGAAATTTTTAAGCAATTTATCACTGAATTTATTAGTGCGTCATATTGTGTGGAAGCCACTGCAATAATTTCGTTATCATTATCAATTAGAGAAAATACCAGGGGGAAACTTGCACAATGTGCAAAGAATAGATAAATGAGTAATTCTAAATTTTCTTTACATTTATGAGTTACACAATATGTTGAAAAATACATAAGCTATAAATTTTCTTTTGTTCATCAAATATATGACACAACTAACTTTCTAATATTTAAAATTTTAACCTAGAAACATTATTATATTTACATACTATTTCAAAGATATTAAATATTTAAAAAGACCCCAGTTTCTCTACAACAAGTTCTCTCATTTTGTAGTAGTTCTTTTCTTGAAACAATTAAAAATAGAGGTAACATTTTTAAACAATTATTTCTAAGCTTCAATTTACTACCTCTTTCGGCAACAGCCCTCTTCTCTGATTTCTTTCAAGAGTGTGCAACTATTTACTACATAATCCATGCATGAAGCTTGCAGACATTAAAACCATAATCATAAGATACAAGAGTTTCAAATCACTTTGAGAACCATCTCTTCTATCTTTTGAATCACATTGTCATGAATGGAAACAAAAAATAGCATATATATTTTTAAAATTTATTTAAGTTAAACTAAAAAATTATTTGATCATCAAAGTACACTTTCATTTATAGTACTTTGAAGTTTCTCAGTGGCTGTCCTTATAAGAATTTCGTCATTTTTTTGTCAAATATTGTAAAAGATTGTTTTGTTCTCCTCGTCGATCTTGACATCAACAGTTAGAAACTCATTGATGATCTTATTGAAGAAGTTTAGATGCTCCAACACCTGCGTCTCTTCGTTCATGGGTAGCCCATATACTTATTTCTTAAGATACAGCTTTTCGTTATATATAACGTTTCTAACTTTGAGTACAATCCTGTAGTCATTTCTTCACTCATCACATTGTACATCAACTTGTTTGCGAGACATAATTTGATTGTGCTTATCGCTTTTAAATCCATTTCCTCCCAATTCTCATCTGACGTATCTGCAGGTTTTGATGATTTATCCAGAAAGGTCTTGTGATGACTCTGTTGCACCAGCAACTCCTTCACCCTCTTTTGTCATAAACCAAAGTTTTCTTTGTCATTGAGCTTCTCGACCTTGAACTTTGTCGTAAAACTTCATATCTTTGACATATCGCCCTTCTTCAACTTTTAGTTTTGATAACAATTGTTGCGAAATTGATATGTTTTTATACTAACAAATATAAGCATATCATCAACATATAAACATATGATAACACCAACATTATCTTCAAATTTAGTATAGATACATTTATCAGCCTCATTAATCTGATAACTATAAGAAACAAAAACACTATCAAATTTATCATGTCATTATTTGGGTGCTTATTTTAAATCATATAAAGATTTTACAAGTTTACAGACTTTGTGTTCATTTTCAGTTGTCACACAACTTTCAAGTTGGTCTATATATATTTTTTCTTTCAGTTCTATATTTTTTCTTCCATTTCTCCATTTAAGAATGCAGTTTTAACATTCATTTGATGTATCACAAACTTATGAATAGATGCTAAAACAAACAACACTCTAATAGATGCAATTCTAGTCACAGGAGCAAATGTATTAAAATAATCAAAGTCTTTCTTTTGAGTGTATCATTTAGCAACCAATCTAACTTTAAATTTCTCCAAAGACCCATCAGGTTTCAGTTTTCTTTTAAATATCCATTTGCAACCAATTGGTTTTGCGCCTGGTGGCAAATCAACAAGTTCCCAAGTGTGATTCGATAATATGGATTCTAATTCATTATTAATAGCCTCTTTCTAGAGTGGAGCATCCGAAGAGGAGATAGCCTCTTTATAAGTGAGAGAGTCATCACCAACAAGAAATGTAAAGAAATGTTTACCAAAGTCAGTTCCTTTTCTAACTCTTTTACTTCTCCTTAGTTCAATCTCTTCATTATCATCAGATTCTTCTGCATTGGCTAGATGATGAAGCATGAGAAGATTTATCAACATGAGTTTTCAATGGAAAAACATGCTCAAAGAATTCTGCATTTTTAGTTTCAACAATAGTGTTCATCTTTGTAACATTATTATCACTTCTATTAACAAGAAACCTATGTGAAGCACTATGATGTGCATAACCTATAAACATGCAGTCAAAAGTTTTGGGTCCTAGTTTCTTTCTTTTGGGTTCAGGTAGAAGAACCTTAGGCAACCCCACACTTTTAAATTGTTTAAGTTTGGTGCATGATCTATTCAGATTTTATATGGAGTTATGCTGGTTTTCTTAGAGGGTATTCTATTTTGAATATGACAAGTAAAGGGTATAGCCTCCCCCCACAGGTTCAAAGGTGCACCAGAACTTATAAGCATAGCATTCATCATATTTTTGAGTGTTTTTTTTCAGCAACACTATTATATTCAGGTGAATATGGAGGGGTAGTCTCATGAATTATGCCATATTGTTCACAAAATTCATTAAATTGTTTAAGTTCATATTCACCACCTCTATTTGATCTCAATCTCTTAATTTTCTTATTTAGTTGATTTTCAACTTCTGATTTATATTTCAGAAATATTTCAAATGCTTCATCTTTAGATCTTAACAATAGACTACTGTATATCTAGAACAGTCATCAATAAAGGTGATATAGAATCTTTTACCATCTCTTATTAAGTTATTTTTTAAGTCACTAAGATCATTATGAATAAGCGTAAGCAATTCAGATTCTCTTTGTACACTTTTACATGATTTTTTAGTGGATTTATATTCAACACATATTTCGCATTTGTCATGATCAGATATAGTTACATTTGCAAGAGACCTATATCTTTCATTTTCTTAATGTAAGAAAAAATGTCTTAAAGTACCATGCCAAATATCACAACAGTCAATCATGTAAGCAGAAGAAGTAGATGCATTTTTACTCATGATTTCAAGTACATTCAGCATAAATAAACCCTGACTACAGTACCATTTACCAACAAATTGTCCATTTCTAGTCATTATAATTTTATCAGATTCAAATGAGACCTTAACTCCAGCTTTTTCAAGAAGAGAAACAGAAATGAGGTTTCAACGAATCTCAGGAACATGAAACACATCTGTAAGAGAAAGGATCTTCCCAGAAGTGAGCTTGAGAAGAGAGGAAATATCTTTTTCTTCAGACATGACAAAATTCAGAAAATTTCCAATAACAAATTTTTGAGTTCCAGCATCTTCAAGAATGTATTTCTTATTAAGACTTCCTAAATTTCAGTTGCAGTTTTATAAGGACAGTAAACATCAAGCAATGCATTACTAAGTGTGCTGAAAATGATGTGTCAACAATTTTGTTGGCCTTTTTCAGTTTTGCAATTCTTTTCTTTCTTTGGTTTAGAATCAGTTATAGTAAAGACAAAACCAGTTACATCAAGTATAAACATAACTTTTTCTTGCCATCTTTTATAGTGAATTCCATTAAATGGTTCAGTGCTAGAGGTGTCAGGCAGAGACTTAACATTAGTAGCAGCAACCATAGCAGTATCTAAAAAATACACCTAGAGGGGGATGAATAGGTGTATGACTAATCTAATGACAAATGATGCGAAATTAAAAAACTAATTGCAACACACTTAGTGTAACCAAAGAGTGTAGCCGAATTCCCGGTGAAAGGCTCTGGACTATCTCCTCTAAATTTCTCTAAATAAGAGTTGAGGTGCTATATGAAGCTCTCTTAGTTCAACACAAGTGAGGCACACAAACAATACCAAGCATATAAGATATGAGCAATATGAATCAATGCAAGATATAAAAGAGAGTGAGTTAAGAGATAGTGGATCAAACGCAAACACAAAGATATATTTCGAGGTTCGAGCACCCAGCTCTACGTCTCCGCCTTCACACGGAAGGATTTTCACTAAATCGTCCACACAGGACTTCTCACACAAGAAACCTCCACTGAGAATTTGGGTAATACAAACTTAGAGTACACAACTCCTCGCTCAAACAACAACAACCTCCACACAAGAGGCAAGGCACTAAGTCACACAAGATCAACCTCTCAATAGAGGGATAGGCACAAAGCCAAACAACAATCACCTCTCACTAGAGGGATAGGGCACTTAGCCAACACTCCAACCACAATTACCTCTACACTTAGAGGGATACCAACACAACCTCCATAATCACCTCTGCACAAGAGGGATAACAACAAACACAAAGAAGGTTGCAACACTTGGTGATTTCAAAGACCACAAACCAATTTTCCTCACAAAAACAAGATCCTATAGATATGATAGATATGATAGCTCAAGTATGAGAAAATAAAGAGTTTGGAAATCAAAATCACAAAGAAAATACTTGGAAAAACTTCTAGGATAAAATAGAAAATGAAGAACAAAAATAATTCCAAAGACTTCTCTTTTTCTTTGATTTTTCCAACCCTTTAAAACAAATAAAATAAAACTTTTAACCATAAAAACTCTTGCTGAAAAACACTTGAAAGATAGAAAATTTTCTCTTCTAAAATCTTAGTTAAAACAGCCCAAGAAATGGGTATTTATACCCTCTCAAAAATTATAGCCGTTGCAGTCTGGGAATGCCCAGATTGCCCCTCCGGTCGACCGGCCGGTCGACCGGCCAACGGTTACTTTTCTGACCGTTGAGCCTACGGTTGACCACCCGGTTGACCGGGCCCCACCCGAGAGTGGGGTGCTTTCAGTCGGTCGACCGCGCAGTCGACCGGTCGAGTTAACTGGTCATGTGCACGTCCTCGTGCATATCGGTCGACCGCTCTGGTCGACCGACCACTGGTCCGGTCGACCGCCAGTGTGGTCTGGCTGAGATTTAGGGTATTGAAAACTTGTCTTTTTAATTTCAATTAAATCCCATAAAATCATATAAATTCTACAAAAATAAGTTCTTATAAGATCTTTAAAATACAAATATGTGTGACTAAAATTCAACACATACTATAAACAATTTGAACCATTTTTGTGATACTGAAATTTGATTTAAACACAAAATTTGTATTTTTCAAAACTTAAATTTTTGAAATGGAAAATCGTTTTCTCCAAAATTCATATGGATACAAAAACATGATATTGAAACTAATTTGAAGCATATTGCATATGGATAGAATCCAATATACATATAAGATATATATCTATGTTTTTGACATGAAATCCAAAATCGGTTAAACCAAAAACAAATAAAGTTTAAACTTGTGTGTGTGTGAACTTGAGCATATCAATACTATCTACCTTTACACAAGATCTAAACAACAAACTAAAACACAAACCGAAGTCTTCTTATAGAACTCCGTCTCCAAGTCGACTCGATCCAAATGCGATCCAACGAGGTAGACTCCAAACCGAGTGCTAGATGCGATCTTGACGCACAAGCTCTTAAATCTACATGTGAAAGCTCTAAAACTCATTTGTTGAAGCTAAACACCTACTAATATCTTGATCAATCACTGAAACTATTTAAACACAAGATTATTAGTAAACTATAACTACATGAGTTAATCATCATCAAAACTAGAGTGATGGGCCTCTGGGCCAATAATCTCTCCCTTTTTGATGATGACAAAACTCATGGAGTTATATATGCATGGATTAAAGTTAAGCTTCATAGAAGCTCCCCCTTAACTCATGTATAGCAATATGTTAATAAAGATATTCAATGAATGCATAAACCAAATAACACATAAATGCATAAATGAGGAATGAAACATAAATACACTTTCCAAATACTTCTCCCCGTTTTGCATAAGCAAAACATATATGCATTAAACAAGAAAATAAACATGCATATATAAAACTCTCAAAATTCTTCTTCCCCTTTTTGTATAAAACAAGGAAATGAAATAAACATATATGCATTAAATAAGAATAAATATGCATATATAAAACTCCAAAATTCTTCTCCCCCTTTTTGTCAAATCATCAACAAAGGGGCGAAAATAAATCAAACAATAAAGATATATATGCGATATACATTCATGAAGAGGAGAGACGTAAAGTTAACTCCCTCTGCATACATGCATTATATGAAAAAGAGATGACTAAACCCTAATCACATAACGCATAATATATAATGTATAAAAGGAGATGTGAAGCTCCCTCTACACACGTGTAAGACATAGAGAGGAGAGGTCAAGCTCCTCAATATGAGATACACTCAACATGAATCTATATATAGAGAAGATGTTAAGCTTCCCTTGCATATAAGCAATACATATCAAAACATTATGATACCAATTGAAAAATATACCAATTGAAAATAAACAAAATTTTTAATATATCAAAAGATATCAATTGAAAATATCTTGTAACTTTTTTTTGATACCAATAGAAAATGAAACATTATATGTTTTTGATACCAATTAAAATATATATTGTAAATTTTGATACCAATTGAAAGTAAAAATCAATTGAAAATACAAACCAAATTTTTTGATAAATACAACTCATTTTGCAATAAGGATATCAAATAGAGAATAATACTAATTTAAGATTATTGAATAGCATATACCAAAATAAAGCATTTTTCATCATAAAGAATGGGAGTAAGATACCAAATGAAAATAAAACCGATTGAAAGATAAAACACGAATTTTTCTCTCCCTTTATGAAATACTAATAAAAACGATGCATAAGCTTGTATGAGATACCAATTGAAAAATAATTGACATTAAGAACTAAATCAAGCTTAGCATAAACATAATTTGTGCTTTAAAATGTAAAGATATAGTAAGCATAATCAAATCACATATATATGTATGAAAATGTAAATACCAATCGAAATTGAGATACTATTTTGAAGTTTGAAGCATACATATATAGAAAACATAAATATGAGTATACAAAAAAATATCAGTTGTGATACTAATTGAAAATATAATGAGAATCAAGTGTATAACTCATACTACCTCCCATTCATGCACATGTTAAAAGGATTTTCAATTTGAGCAGACAAGGCATGATCGCCCATCCATCCGCCCTTGGAAGGAAGGGGTTCAAAAATATAATTTGAAAATATTTTAACATTATCGAAAACTCTTCCAAAATGAAGAAATACGCAACTAGTTTTATGATAAATCTTGAAAAGTAGCACGAAGTCCTTCAAGTAAGGAATAAAATATGAATGAATCTATGAAAACATGAAAATCGCACGATCATCAACACTCACATATCAATAAGGCTCATGTAGTCTCATGAAAAAAAAATCATGAGTAAACATCAAACATAGAGTGTAAAAAGTCATGTAATTAACAAAATCATGGAATAAGGCATTTAAGCTCAAATGAAATTCCTTTATCAAAAACATGAAAATCATAAAAAATTTAATTTTCATCAAAATAATACCAACTTCAAGGCATATGTATGTTTAGTTAAAACTAAAAATATACAAACATATCCCAAACACAAATGAGTCTATAATAAAATTTGCATGAAAAGCAAGTGACTCAAGGGTATACATGTATATTTAAAGTTTTAAAGAAAATTAACATATACATGAAGCTAAACACATTATCATAAAAACATGTCAAAATAGGGAATACAAGTCAAAATGCACGAATCATCAAAATTAGGCTATACTTGTACACCTAATGGGTACAAATGAGCAATTGAGCACAAACATACAATATTCAAATGTGGCTCATTAGTTGTACAAGTATATACACAAGTTTTAATGTAAACTACATCTAAAACATGTAATCAAAACCATGAAGTATAAAACAAAACATAAATCAATATGATCATTATCTAAATACACATGTTTTCGAGTTATGAAATACACAATAGTTAAACTATAGTGAGTGCACAAAATATGGATCCATATGAACATGGGTGTATCTCAATTACTATACATGTATGCCATAAGTCTAAATAACATGACATTTAATAACAATCATGAAAAACTAAAACATGCAAAAAATCAATAATGAAAGCATGTAAACTAAATGGGAGTTAGAGATAGTTATCAAAACCATTAGGGCTAATCTCTAGGTCTCCAAACCATGGTGGTCATCCCACCAAACTTCCCTTGAAAGTGATGCATCCAAAAGTGTTACCATTTTAGCTCGGAACGTAAAACCATCAAGGCACCATTACTCTCACGTCAAGTGAGAGCCCACACCTACATCAAATAAAATAGGAGTGAATTTTGGTACCCATACTCTATTGGGTCCATGGGGGTTAGCACCTTTCCTAACCCAAAAAAATCTATTTGTAAAATTTATATTATGTACTCTATCATAACAAAACTTTGTAAGGTGGCCTTTACGTCTACAATGTGTACATGTGTACACATGAGCATACATGAGTGTTATGTGTATGAATGTGAGAAGCATGTGTATGCTGTGGTTTGTTTGCATGCATAGGAGGAGCATGTTTCTTGTGCAACATGGATTCCAACCGTGTGTGGTTCATGACACATTGGCTCAAAGTGGAGCCCAAACAATTAACACTCTTCTTTAAAGCACATATATCATTTTCAATAATAGGAGAAGAGGTGGAGTATGCAACATGTTTGTTAATAGAGAATGAATCTATAGTAGCATGACAAACATGTGAGTCAATATCATTTTTCAAAGAAATATTTTTCTTGGAAACCAAATCTAATTCTTTTGAAATTATAGCAATTTTATTTTTTTAAAGTTTCATTCTCTTTTAAAACAAAATCAAGTTTTGAAGATAAAATTTTATTTTTCTTCACAACATCATTACAATCATTTTTATTCTTTAAAAATTTATTTTCCTTTAAGGCAAGGTCAAGCTGAGATTTCAATGAGTCCCTTTCATTTGAAATCTCATCTCTCTCTTGCAAAACCAAGTCAAGTTTAGAAGACAAATTTTTATTTTCTTCTTTTAATTTAAAGTTTTTCTTATTCAAAACTTGATTTTTTTCTAGCAAGTTTTCACACACAATAGATAGTTCTTCATTTAAAGCATCGGCATCTATATAATCATCACTTGAAGAACTAGCACAATCATCTAGATGGGTGTTTTAGTTTACCTCAAGGGAGTCATTCCCTTGGACCATGTAGTAAGGTTGGTCGGACTCAACTCTACTAGATTCCTCCTCCACATATTTTGTCGTTTATAGCGCGGGAGAGGTCAAAGTGTTTCACACTGCAAAAGCGGAATCACAATGAGAAACAATAGACAAATATTCTTTGCTTAGAGTGCATCTAAGTGCCTCTAGGGCTTGTGCGTTGGCCTCTATATGCTTGTTATTATCAAGATAGAATTTCTTGGTAGTAGTAAGGTACACATGCAATCCTAGGGCTTTTAAATAAGCACTCATCCTAATCTTCCATACATCGATGTTAGAAACATCAAACATAGGAAGGGTCATAAAATCTATAAGTGTATAAACTATATGTGTACAAATGTAAATGTAGATTAGTTAACCAAGATCTCACTCCTAGGTGGTTAAACCTAATATCAGGAGCGTATGCTCTGATACCAATTGAAAAATACACCTAGAGGGAGGGGGGTGAATAGGTGTATGGCTAATCTAATGACAAATGATGCGGAATTAAAAAACTAATTGCAACACACTTAGTGTAACCAAAGAGTGTAGCTGAAATCCCGGTGAAAGGCTCTGGACTATCTCCTCTAAATTCTTCTAAATAAGAATTGTGAAACTCTCTTGGTTCAACACAAGTGAGTCACACAAACAATACCAGGCATATAAGATATGAGCAATATGAATCAATGCAAGATATAAAAGAGTGAGTTAAGAGATAGTGGATCAAACGCAAACACAAAGATATGTTTCGAGGTTCGAGCACCCAGCTCTACGTCCCCACCTTCACATAGAAGGATTTCCACTAAATCGTCCACATAGGACTTCTCACACAAGAAACCTCCACTGAGGATTTGGGTAATACAAACTTAGAGTACACAACTCCTCTCTCAAACAACAACAACCTCCACACAAGAGGCAAGGCACTAAGCCACACAAGATCAACCTCTCAATAGAGGGATAGGCACAAAGCTAAACAACAATCACCTCTCACTAGAGGGAAGGGTACTTAGCCAACACTCCAACCATAATCATCTCTACACTTAGAGAGATACCAATACAACCTCTACAATCACCTCTACACACGATGGATAACAACAAACACAAAGAAGGTTACAACACTTGGTGATCTCAAAGACCACAAACCAATTTTTCTCACAAAAACAAGATCCTATAGATAGGATAGAAATAATAGCTCAAGTGTGAGAAAATAAAGAGTTTGGAAATCAAAATCACAAAGAAAATACTTGGGAAAACTCTTAGGATAAAATAGAAATGAAGAATAAAAATAATTCTCAAAGACTTCTCTTTTTCTTTGATTTTTCCAACCCTTTAAAACAAATAAAATAAAACTTTTAATCACAAAAACTCTTGCTGAAAAACACTTGAAAGATAGGAATTTTTCTCTTCTAAAATCTTAGTTAAAACAGCCCAAGAGATGGGTATTTATACCCTCTAAAAAATTATAGCCGTTGCAGCCTGGGAATGCCCAGATTGCCCCTCCGGTCGACCGGCCGGTCAACGGCCAACGGTCACTTTTATGACCTTGAGCTTACGGTCGACCGGCCCCACCCGAGAGTGGGGTGCTTTCAGTCGGTCGACCGCGCGGCCGACCGACCGAGTTGGCTGGCCATGTGCACGTCCTCGTGGACATCGGTCAACCGCTCCGGTCGACCGCCCAGTGTGGTCTGGCTGAGAATTAGGGTATTGAAAACTTGTCTTTTTAATTTCAATTAAATCCCATAAAATCATATAAATTTCACAAAAATAAGTTCTTATAAGATTTTTAAAATCCAGATATGTGTGACCAATATCAACACATATTATAAACAATTTGAACCATTTTGTAATATTGAAATTTGACTTAAACACAAAATCTGTATTTTTCAAAACTTGAATTTTTGAAATGGAAAACCGTTTTCTCCAAAACTCATTTGGATATAAAAACATGATATTGAAACTAATTTGAAGCATATTGTTTATGGATAGAATCCAATATACATATAAGATATATATCTATGTTTTTGACATGAAATCCAAAACCGGTTAAACCGAAAACCAAAAACCGATAAACTTTAAACTTTTGTGTGTGTGTGTGTGAACTTGAGCATATCAATACTATCTACCTTTACACAAGATCTAAATAACAAACTAAAACACAAACCGAAGTCTTCTTGTAGAACTCCGTCTCCAAGTCGACTCGATCCAAACGCGATCCAACGAGTTAGACTCCAACCGAGTGCTAGATGCAGTTTTGACGCGCGAGCTCTTGAATCTACATGTGAAAGCTCCAAAACTCTTTTGTTGAAGCTAAACACCTACTAATATCTTGGTCAATCACAGAAACTATTTAAACACAAGATTATTAGTAAATTATAACTATATGAGTTAATCATCATCAAAACTAGAGTGATGGGCCTCAGGGCCAAAAGTATCCATATTTACTCTTCAGATTGTTGGAAAATGATGTATGAATTACTGCTAAACTATTTAAATTAAACTTTAAAGAAGGAAGAAACTTCTCTTTTTTGATCGAGGCATGCGGAACACTGTTCTTAAGAGTAGATCGCGCCCTTCTGAGAGAGTATCTCGGTGCAGCAGGTTGATAGCGGCCTACCCTCCAGGATTCAACGATCGCTGACCCTGCAAGCGTGCACTCACAATGCACATGCTCTCGAACAGCTCGGTTTTGTTTCCTCTAGGGATGCAGGGAAGAACTGAAGAGTTTAAGAAAATTTCAGAGGAGGAAGAAGATGGTTGAGTTATTTTCCTATCCAATATGGACTAAAAGAACTTTGCTTAATTTTAAAATACCTTCAAATACTAACATATCTATCCTGCTCGACTACTAGCCGACTGGTCTTGTGCGTTACTCGACTTATAAGTTTTATAAATCGACTAATCCGTATATTTCAAAGTTAAAATTGTAGCCATTTTTTTCCTGCAAGAAGAATTCAGTAATAATCAAATTCCAACCTTCTCACCGTGTTTTATATGCAACAATAACAACAGATAAAACTATTGTCAATTCGTACAACGCTGCCAAGCATATAAAAAGATACAGGACTCCCAGCGAGCAACATTGCCAGCAAGCGCGTAGTAGAGAGAGAGAGCGGCAGTTCAGCTGACCAACAAGCAGCCGAACCCCACCCAATTTCCAGAAGGAATCGAATCCATCCAAAATGGGCCCCACTCCGGCTTGCTGTCAATCATCGTCGGATCCAACGGTCGAGTACTATCTACCGGTGCTCTTTTGCCGCTCCTCAACAGGATCTCCCTTCAGATCCGCTTGCAACGGTCGCTCCCGCTGACTAACCGTCCGTCATCAGTTTACACAAAACTCACTCCATTTTTGTTTTATTTATGGAAACGTCTGACCACTCTGACTTTGATATTCAGCTGCAAAAATTCAAATGAATCCTTCACTTTTCCCTATATTTTACAATAAAGTAACGGATGTTAACTTGTTAATTTCCAAACAAAAACAACAACAACAACAAACAATCAACAAATACAACCTGCCAGCAACCTGCCCTCCTCATCATCAAAAAAACGCGTAGCGTCCAAACCAAACCAAAACCCCCTCCACTCTCCACTCCTCCTCAAATAATTCTAATTTCCTAAAAAAGAAAAAAAAAAAAAAAGAAAAGAAAACTCATTTACGCAGTGCCATTAACCCACCGCCAATCTCTCCCCACCCTTCAATAAAAACGTTAACTCCTCCCATTGAAAGCATCACACCATCTCTCTCTCTCTCTCTCTCTCTCTCTCTGCTTCCATTGCCATCATCATCAATCCGACTCAACATCGTTACAACAACGGCAACAAGCTAGCCCCTGCTGCCTCGGCCGCCATGGATCCTACCGAGCTGAAGAGAGTGTTCCAGATATTCGACCGCAACGGCGACGGCCGCATCACCAAGAAGGAGCTCTCCGACTCCCTCGACAACCTCGGCATCTACATCCCCAACGACGACCTCGAGTCCATGATCGACAAGATCGACGTCAACCGCGACGGCTGCGTTGACATCGACGAGTTCGGAGCCCTCTACCAGACCATCGCGGGCGAGCGGGACGAGGAGGAGGACATGAGGGAGGCCTTCAACGTCTTCGACCAGAACGGCGACGGATTCATCACCGTCGACGAGCTGCGCTCCGTGCTCGCATCGCTCGGCCTGAAGCAGGGGCGGACGGCCGAGGACTGCAAGCAGATGATCCGCAAGGTCGACGTCGACAGCGACGGGATGGTCAACTTCAAGGAGTTCAAGCAGATGATGAGAGGCGGAGGATTCGCTGCGCTCACCTGAGAGATAAGTGTGTGATGAAATCCATCATCATCATCTTCATCATCTTATCGTTATCAATTTTAATCTAGATAGAAGTTCTGGTCTTCTTGTTTGGTTGTTTCATTCATGCATGGACTTCTTGAAATTTCTTTCTGCAAGTTTTCATCTTTTCATGCTGTTTTTTTGGGATTTTTGTACAGAATGAAAACTTCATTCTTGATTCTGTGAGAATTTGGACTCTATGATAGAGAATTTGTAATGTTGTAGCAAGAAAGGCACATTCGAGAATTGAGATGGTTGATCTTTTTTTTTCCTTTGGTTGGCGAACTGAGATCTGCCAAATTTCAAGGACCATGAGATTCCTACTCCAATAGTTTTTTTTTTTTTTTTCATTTCAAATTACATTAGATGATGACAGAGTAACACGGTTTCAGTTGGATCAAGTGAGAGTAATTAAATATCAATGCATTAGGAAATTGAACAAGTGGTGTAGTTTTTAATTGTGGGGGTCGCGTTCTTTGTTAAACAGGACAGCCGCGCTGCTCCTCAACATGTGAGCTCCAACTCAACATGCGAACCTACTTAGCTCCGCTTTTCAATTCAACACACGAGTTTGTGAGGGTCCACGCTTCAACTCAACATGCGAGCTTGTGAGCTCCACGTTTCTTTATCAGAGCGAGGTTCGTGTCAAGTGCGAAATTCGCGTTTCTGATGTAACAAACAACAGTTACTAAACAAACAGTAGTAACTAAGTCAATCAATACCCACTTTCTCTCCTCGTAATGGGCATAAATCTCTATTATGGGGAGACTTAAGGGGGCAATTATCCCCTTGAAAACCCCTATAAGCTATGAAAGCTAGGAAGGAAGGGGACTTTTGGCTTGCTTAAAAACTCTTGGCTTTTGAAAAGTTTCAAGACTTCAGCTTGAGAAGAGATCCTATTAGAGAAGAAAACTCTAAAACTTGCTGAGTTCAAGTAGAATTGTAATCTCTTTGAGATTGTTAGCTACTGATTAAGATTTCATACGTTACCAGTGTGCTTCAAATGAGAGCAAGAATAAGATTTAGAGACAAGCTTCCGATTCGGCTCATCAACGGAGAGCAAGACTCATTCTTTATCGCTACATCAAGACTCCGACATTAAACAAAGGGGAGATCCACTCAAAACTCTCTCATCTTCTGTAATCTGATTTAATCCGTTGTAATTGTCATTCATTTAAAGAAATTTTAATTTTTTCGGTCAAACAGAAGATGGCGACTTCGTTGAGGACTACTTTCTCTACCGATAAGAAGGTCGTAGCGCAAGCCAACCTCAAGCTTCTCGGATCAACGTCAAATCGCTCGTCATCGAGTTTGACCAAGAGAATTTCGAAAAGCTTCTCTCCTCATGCTCTATTAGTCCTAAAGCAAGGTGGCAATAATGCAAAGTCTCTTCGAAGACTCGCTCGTGAGTCTCTTCGGAGGCTTCTCTAAGAATGACCCACACACTTGTTGACAAAGCAAGCGGTTCAACCTCCTACGAGGTTCTGAAAATCTCCCGTGAAGCCCATACAGCCTGCGACAAAATCTCTTAAGAGACCCGCAAGGCCAGAGTCTTGGTTCATGGTCAAGACAGTGGTGGAGATCAATCTCGTTGTCACTCTCCTCCTGAGCTCTGCAAATCCAGGTTGCCGAGAGTCCCCAACAACCATGCGAACCAACCGAAATGCTGATCATTGATGAAGATGTCACGCTCGTCGTCAGCAAGCAGAAGCTACTGCAGCTAAAGTCTGTGCCACTGGCACCAAATGCGAGGCCCAGACCTGCATTTCTGTGGCAGTGCGAGAGACTCGCATTCACCAATTGCGCATCTCAGCATCTAGACGCTAGGTCCACGTTTCACTACAAGAGCATGAGACTTGCATCTAGCCTGTGGCTGCGCCAAAGCGCAAGGTCTACATTTCTCTTCCAGAATGCAAGACCCGCATCCAGATGAAGCCTACGCCTGAACGCAACCTTCACGTTTCAGCTCAGAAAAAGCAAGACTCACGTTCAGAAGTAGAGTCTGCTAAAACGGAACCTTCACGTTTCATCACAGAAACGTGAGGTTAGCGTCCAGCCCCAAGTTGCCAAAAACAACACTGAACTGAGAAACCCTCACCCCATAGGTTTGATGCTAGTTCTTCATATACCCCTGCAATGGATCTGAGGGACTACCTGACTCGAAAGAGAAGTGTTCATCAAATCACTTCCTAACGCTGCTGTGATCGGATCATCACAGTGGTACTCTCTGAGTGCCACTGTACCTCTCACAGGAGTAAACCGTCGGTCTTCAATCGGTTGTCAACAGCTTCAGCCTCTAACTCAGCCAAGAGGCGTTACTCCCACAAGAAGAGATCATTTTTCGACGTGAAGTACCCTGAGGTGACTTCAGACATGGTGGTGCTGAGTACCACACCAAGCAAGTCGAAGGTAAAGCAACTGGCTCTTAGTTCTGAAGAGTCTGATGTTGAACATTCCTCAGGTTTGAAATGAATACTGATTGAACCTGGAGGAATCTACAAATGTACTTGCATCCAGACTGGAGCTATGTCCCCAGTGAACTACAATGCCCTGGCCAGGGGGATTGAAGAGAGCGATGAGCACTCCTATCGCAGAATCTCAATTATCCAACTCTTATATAGAGGAGGCCGTCGCATATATGGTCGATACTCCAGAAGAGGTGGTTAAGAGATTCGAGGAGCAAGCTTGGGTGCAACAAAAGTAGCATGAGATACTTCGAGTCCAACAAGAGTCTATCAATGACCTCTGGGAGATGATAACTCAGTTGCTGACAAACCGAAGGTAGAAGTCGAAAGGTCCTAAGCCTAATGCTTCCTTCAACAAGAGAAAGAGGAAACAGAAGCAGGAAGAAATCTCTTCTTCAGAGAAAATAGAGAGTGAAAATAACCCCAATTCTGAACCCCTCAAACCTTCATCTGAAGAGGAAGATGGTTCAAATAATGAAGCCCGTTACTCTAAGCAGATGAACGAACTTGAGAAACATCTAAAGGTCATTGCTAGTTGAAGCAACCTCTAAGAGGCGGGAGTAGTCTGGTCATACTAGACTGAGTGGGATATTGTTCCCTATCCTTCCAAGTTCAAAGTACCTACCTTGCTAACCTTTGATGGAAAAGATTCCCCAAATTAGCATATATACTATTTCAAGTCCCAAACTGGGAATGTAGTATCAAACGATGCCATTCTAGCCCATTTGTTCATCAATAACCTCAAAGGGGTTACTTTTGAATGGTTCATGAAGCTTTCTGCAGGCTCCATCAAGAACTGGGCTCTGGAGAAGCTCTTTCAAACCTACTTCTTTGAAGACGACACCAAAGTGTCTGTCCCCACACTCCTTCCCACAAAGCAAAAGAAAAGAGAGTTAATTAAAAAAGCATTAGTGGAAAGATTTTGAAGTATGATGCTCTGATGTATAAGTGGCATGACACAGTCCACACTGGTAGAGACCTGCACCAAACCTGCAAACCACACTCCTAACTCAAATAAAAGCGGCTGAGTATCACATTTGGAAGGAGTTGGTGCTACAAGGCAAATAAGTGGAGGAGATCGTCAGCCGGGTCAAGGCCAAAAAAAAGGAGAGTAAGCCAAGACCGGAGAAATCAACACAACGCGCCTCAGAATCGTCTTCTCAATCGATTAAAAAGGATACTCTGACAACGGAGGTTAAGTCTCCTTTCAAGCCTAAGCCAGCTAGAGGGAGTAATTTTTCAGAACAAATGCAAGCCAACAAGCAATATTCCTTTAAGAATGATCACATTGTCTCCCTGTTTAAGTTGCTTCACAAGAGCAATAAGCTTAAATTACCAGAGGCACGACACCCTGAAAAGGTGGGGAAAACTGATGATCCCAACTACAGCCTATACCATAGGATGGTGGGACATCTTACTAAGAGTTGCTACATCTTCAAAGATGTACTCTAAGCTCTTCTTGATGTGGCTGTGCTCAAACTCTGCCGGAGTAGAAGAAGGTAACGACTAACATGTCGTCCCTTCAATTTGGCAGGGAGTTCCCACCAATGCCAGCCAGAGTGGTTCCCATCTTGAAAGGGGAACTGAGAGTGATCAACACTGCTCCACACCACCAGGAGGAGAAGGATCTGGTCCCTATCCCAACTCCTCAAGGAGAGATCATGTAAGTTGATCCTGACCTCGTCCAAAGCCAGCAGTGAACTACTGTGATCAATAGAAAGTCTGAAGGCAAAGCAAGAATATCTTCTTGAAATGTGGTTTGCGCTTCCTTAAGCGAAGCGGAGACCAATGTATCCTCTCTCGCAGATTCAAAAGAAGAAAGAATTATGCTTGTTGTAGAGCATGGTGCTCAGTTCATGGCAGAAACTCAGTCTGGCCAGCAGTACTTGAAAAAGTACCATGAAGCGGAGGCAAGTTCATCCAAGTCGGCCAAAAAAGTAGCCAAGCAATCCATGAAGCAATTCATGGAGAAGCAGAAAGAGCTTCGGTATTTCAAAGCTCTTCAAAAAGACAAAGCGGAAGGATTGCCAAATTCCTTTCGCTTTGATGTCTTAGCGCAGCTGGTCATTATCTTGGACAGAATCACTCTCTATGAGCTCTTGAGACTCCCTAAGTCAATGATAAAATCTCTTAGAGAAGCCCCAACTGATTCAAAGGCTTTCATAGCTCAGACGTGAAGAGGAGGATGAAGGACATTGTCTGTAGACCTCCAAGCATTTCTCCTGCATAACATTCACACCAGATAATACACAGAACAAAGAAAAACATGATAGACCCTTGTATTATACAGGATATATCCGATCATCTGAATTGAACTGTATCCAGGTTGATTCAGGGTCTACGTTGAGCATTATGCCCCGCAGAGTCATGTAGCATCTGGGGATTCCCACTCATCGCTGAGTGCGACCCAGATAACCATTTATGGCTTCAACACCAATGGCATGAGACCGATGGGTGATTAATCTCTAAAACTGCATATTTCATACCACATCTTTACATTTATTTAATATTAAATTCTGCTAATAATACCTCTCTTATATGTTTCTAGGTTCATGACATGAAATGAAAAAGAAGACCCAAAATCACCATTAATTGGTGATTAAAGGCCTATAAAAAATAACCATTAACTTTGGAGGTGATTCTGTCAAAATCAGAGATCCAAAACCCACAACCGGGACATCCAGCCGACAGGAGGACAGGAGATGACAGCGCAACAGGCTGCGCGCGATGCACGGCCGCACTATGGCCGCGAAAACACGACCGTAGAAGCATTTCCACAGCTCCCTTGTGGAGCCGCACGCTAAGATTTAACGCGCGGTTCCGTACAGTACCCTGGTCCCCCCTTTTGCCTATAAATACCCTGGGGTTTTTTCAGAACAGGGGAGAGGAGTTTTTGAGTAGTTTTTAGGTTAGTTTTAGGGTTTTTCTTTCCATGTTATAGTTTAGTTTAGTTTAAGTTAGTTCTTCTTCTTCCTCCTCCATTGTATTTTTCATTTCTTATAGATTTTGTAATAGAAGAGAGAATGATACATGTTTGGAATGCAAGAGTGCTTGTAATAGAAGGTGACAAGCTATGAAAGGTGCTCTCTTTACCTCTCTTTGTTTTCTATCTAACTCCTTTTATATGTTTAGCTAATCTTTTCTCTCATGGCAACTAACTACTAACCACAAATTAGTCTAACTTCTTATTTGATAATCCACATGAATCTAATAGCCTCTACTTGGTCTTGCTCTTGCAAGAGCCATTGATGGCTCATGATGATGGATCTAACACTCTAACTTCCTAACTCTCTAACAAGCTAACATTACTTTACTCCATGCTTACTTTTAGTTTTGATGGTTTAAGTGTAGCTTGCACTTGTTTTGTTAAGTTGGGATGTGATGAGTTACATATGGGTCATGCTTTGAAACGCTCTTGAACCAAGGACTAGTGATGGCCAATGATACATAAGAGGTTAGCATGTTGGTGGAGTCATTAATAATTAGTAGCCATGAGTTTTCTTTCTTTTTCACTTTATTTTAGAAATATTATCAAAAACCACAAATATCTTATTTTCTATTTTTCCCACTTTTTTGTGCTTCCCGTACTTCTCTTTTCATTCTTTACTTTCTTTTCTTTTCATTCTTTCAAACATTGAAGAACTTTTAACACACACGTGAATCAACCGGTAAAGTTTCTATCACCTCCCGTCCTTGTGGATTCGACTCGTTTTAGCCTCTATGCAATAACAGAAGTATTGAGGAAGCCAAAGCACACACTTTAAATATCGATTTCAAAACATACACTTTTTGTGCGCGATTTTTCCCCGATCAAATTTTGGCGCCGTTGTCGGGGATGGGAACGGTTTGATTTCACGTTTTTGTTAACCTTTCTTCTTTATTTTTGGTGTGCAGGTTAAATTTTTAGCGTTGCAGAAGTCCACACTTGCTCTTGTGTGGTTCGGTAAATTCTTTTATATTCTTATACTCTGCTGTTAATTTTTGTTTATATTACCTGTGCATTATAAATAATTGTAAGAACTAAGATACGAAAATTGGATGCTTTAAAACGGTTTAGATATTTGCATCTAGGCACGTGTCAATTTTCATTCCAATATACTGTATTTTGTTCTTGTATTGTTGTGATCTTTCAGGAGGTGTACATTTTGCATAGTATATAGCTAGGCCAAATACGTAGGTGATTTACTCGCTTTGTGTGTTCATTCTTATCTATATTACACACTTGCACAAATTAAACTTAAGGGTAAAACCCAAGATAACATAAGGTGGGGAAGTCATTACCCTCTCTTAACCTAAAAATCACCTCCCCACTCACAAAACCTAAGCCTAAAAAATTTATTAGACATTGGCCCATAGGACATCTCAGACTCATTTAAGAGATTGACCTAAGGGGAAAGTTGTTAGAAGTTGACTCTTGTCAAATCGGTGTCTAAGGTTGGGGATTGAGAGGTGAAACCTCAAAGAACAGTGGTTTGGCATAATTAGGCCCATTGCTCCAGTACGGATACCTCCCACTGATCTTGCCCCTACCTGGCCGATTAACTCGTGATCAGATTTCGACAATGTTCCCCCCGTGGACAGTCTAACCAGTTAGGAGTCGTCTAGGTCTAAGTCAACCCTAGTATAGGCTTGTTTTCTTCTTTTTCTTTATTTGTTTGTTTGTTTGTTTTTTTTCTTTTTTGTAAATTGTGGTATGGATTTCAGCAACAACAATTTTTTCAATCCTAATATGAATCCATATTTCAATCCAACCTTATTTGACTCAGATAACTCCAACTCGGCTATGTACAACATGAACCAACCATATATGCCGAGTTGGGATTATCCGACTTAATATGACCCATATCTCCAATCTTATGACCATAAGTTTTTAAAATAATTTCAACTCTTCAAAGAGTCAATGTGGATTCACCTCCCTCGAGTCCAACTTTCAACCACCTTGTCCATAATTTTTACAAAGTTCATTCCTCGATTTTGGTTCATATACTCTTTTTCCTGTTCCACCAACCGAAGAAAAATCTGATTTGGAAAGGAGTATGGAAGAGTCCCTACAATAAATTCAAAATTTGCTCAATTCACAATCCTTCCCACATCAAACTCCACATTCCTTTTCTAGAGCATCCAATTGAAGAAGAATCTGAGGTAGAGCATTTGGAAGTCTTTTGTGAAAGAATGCAAAACATGTTGGACTCATCATCTCAACTAAATTTTCAAGAGTCCTACTCATCTTTTCCAGTCTCACCGATTCAAAATGAACAAACTTTAATACTGGACTTGAGTATGGAACCCTCGTGTGAGTCCGAGCAGCAATCGTACAATCCAATGGACTCACAATTTCACTATAATTTTCAAAATCGACTTCCATACTCATCTTTTCAAGAAGAACCAATTGCAAAGAGTATGGAAGACATGATTCTGAATCCAAATTCTGTTACCCGGCCTATCAGTAGGTTAGACTCACTAATGAGCGAATTGATCAATGAGAGCGAGAAAAGTCTTTCTTGTCAACCTTTGACCGATCCTTATATCCCTAACTCTATTGATTGTACCCAAGAATCATGTCATTTTGGAAATCTAGCTTCAATTTCATCATACCAACCTGAACTTGATCAACATCACATCCTTGACATTTTGGCAAGTTATCCTTTTCCTGAAATTGAAATTGAGCTTGAAAGTGATCCTGAACCTCCAGTGGGGAACTCCATTTCACTTTTTGATTCAATAATGACTCCAATATCTTTACCAGATTTTTTCTCTATTCCGAAGTCAACATTGAATTCTGTACCAGTACACCATGAAATAGAATCACCAATCTCTTATGATCACACTTCATTGCTGGGGAAAGTGTGTGAACATTAATTCTTTAGTTTGGACCCATTTTTGAACCAATTTTGACTCTTATTGTTGACTCTCGACTTGATTTGAGTCAAATTTCCGAGTAGGTGTCGATTTTTACTCCTGTTCTATTTGAGTCCAAATCAGTCATCTTACAAAAATCACACTTCTTTGTTGGACAAGGATGTGGGAGAAAATGACTCAGTAATTATTTTTCAAAATTGAAAATTAGATGGGGATAATTTTTTAAATAAGATCACTCATTCAATCAACATTTTACTGGGTCGTATTAGAGAGGTCACTGGTGGATTTATACAAGATCCACGATATCTTGATTGGGTCGTAACGCTTGGCCCAGTCAGACCACCATCGGAGCCTCCACCATGAGGTAATTTTTCTTCCATCTCCATTTGTTTCATGTATATACTCATTCACGATGCATTGAGGACAATGAATGAGATAAGTGTGGGGGAGGGTTTACTAACGTAGGTTAGTTTTAAATGTTCTTTCTTTTACACTTCTTTTTAGAAAAGTTCTAGAGAAACTCTTTTCTTTTCTTTTTACAAAATTTTTGAAACAAGATAAATAGTTTTGATTTATTTTTAAGAAAATTAAAATTATCTTAGGAATTAGGAAGACCTAAAATTATGAAATTTTAAACTGAGTCAAAATAATAGATCTTGTTTAAATTTTAGGATAAGAAAGTAAGATTGGAAAGATAATTTGATCTTGAATTTTTCATCTTAGACTTATGCACTTCACACTTACACAATTTTTGGGATTGAAACAAAGGCTGAAAATGCCATTAAAAAATATATAAAAAAAATTTAAAACCAATTATTAAAGTTGGATAATTATGCCTCAGGAAGCATGATTATTCACACCTAAAATGGTGGACAAAAATAAAAATAATCCCTTTAGTTTTGTGGCCTTGTTTACTCGAGTCCATAAGTCTGAGAGATGTTTTCTCATCTGGTGCCCTAAGATCATCTGGTTTGGGAGTCACCGACTAAAAGCTCACTATCCGGGTAACTAAGAAAGCTTAAGAAAACTAAGAGAAGAAAAGAAGGAAAAAAAGGAAAAAAATATATATAATAAAATAAATAAATGGCATCAAAGTTAGAGTCGTATCCCAAAACCTTCACTGTTCACAAAGTGCATATTTTTTTAAGAGTTTTATGAAAGATCTAAGAGTCAATTCAATTTTAAATTCTTACATTTAATTATAACAAGATTTTGCATTTCGATTTAGTTTAAAGAAGAATAATTTCTGATTAACCTATGACCTTGGATCACTTATATTTTCGCAAAAATACTTCAACACTTTTCTTTTTTAAAAATGCATTTTCAAAATACTAACATTTTATTTCTTTCTTTATGGATTTTGTGGGTGTAATCCGCTGAAAACCCTCAGGAGACAAAACTCCTCCTCTAGGGGAAACTTAGAGGTTTAACGGCTTGTTACACATGGTCAGTGCAATTGCGTAAGCTGCGAAAGTGGTGTAATAATTTTCTTAGTTCTTTTTTGTTTAGCTCGGGACAGCAAAACATAAGTGTATGGGTGTGATTAGTCTCTAAAACTTCACATTTAATTCCACATCTTCACATTTATTTAATATTAAATTCTGCTAATAATATATCTCTTACATGTTTCTAGGTCCATGATATGAAATGAAGAAGAAGACCCAAAATCACAATTTAATTGGTGATTAAAGGCCTACAAAAAATAGCCATTAACTTTGTAGGTGATTCTATCAAAATCAGAGACCCAAACCCAAAACTGGGACATCCAGCTGACAGGGCTACAAGAGATGATAGCACAGCAGGTGGCACGCAGTGCGCGGTCACACTATGGCAAGGAGAGCTTAACAAAAAATGTTTTGGTATGTATTTCCTATATGCAAGGAGAGCTTAACATCTCTTCTACATATAGATTCATGTTGAGTATATTATAAATTGAGGAGCTTGACAACTCTTCTTTATATGATATACATGTGTAGGGGGAGCTTCACATCTAATCTTATGCATTACATAATATGTGTTATGTGAATTGGGCTTGTCATCCCTTCTTCATGTAATGCATATGTGTAGGGAAGCTAACTTAGCGTCTTCCTCTTCATGAATGTATATCGCATATAAATCTTTATTGATTGATTTGTTTAACCCCTTCTTGATCTTTTGTTTTTGACAAAAGGGGGAGAAAAATTTGTTTGATTTAATTTTACTTTGAACCCTTTGTTGATGAGTGACAAAAAGGGGGAGAAGAATTTGAGATTTATATGCATGTTTTAAAGAATTTGTATTCATGCATATATGTTTTGTTTTGCAAATAGGAGAAAAGATTTTGTGATTTTGTTTTATGCTTGGTTAGCATATTTACTCCTACATTTGCATACATGTTTATGTGCCTCATTGCATATTTATTTTGTTTATTTGAGATGCATGAGTTAAGGGGGGCTTCTTTGGAGCTTTACTTTAATCCATGCACATATAACCTCATGAGTTTTGTCATCATCAAAAAGGGGGAGATTGTTGGCCCAAAGGCCTATCACCCTAGTTTGATGATGATCAACTCATGAAGTTATGTTTACTAATGATCTTGTGTTTAATTAGTGACAGATTCATTATCAAGATCTTAGTAGGTGTATAGCTCAACAAAGGATAAAATGTCAAGATTTGGAGCTAGTACGGTGTGATCCAAGGAGCTTTGGATC
Source organism: Agave tequilana (assembly GCA_038442645.1). Taxonomy (NCBI): domain Eukaryota; kingdom Viridiplantae; phylum Streptophyta; class Magnoliopsida; order Asparagales; family Asparagaceae; genus Agave; species Agave tequilana. The sequence goes on along the minus strand of JAVJIF010002368.1, from coordinate 263,245 downwards.
AAGCTTGGACCAAGTCAAGAAGATGAGAAGCCTTCAAGTGAAGACTTCAAGAAGATGAAGACTTGTGTCTAGGTATAGATTTTGTTTTGTTTTAGAGTAAAATGTAAAGGATAGATAGTTGGTGGATTGCTCAAGTACATATCACACACACACTCTTGATAGAATTGTTTTCATAAAGATTTTTTGATTTAGAAAAGATTTTTCATTTTTGAAAAATACAAGTTTGGCTTTTGGTGTTTCTCATATACTTATCTTTTAACCAAAACCATATTTAGAGCTTAATGTCAAAAACTTAGATATTTCATCTTATTTGTGTAGTGGATCATATCCTCACACACTATGCTTTAATGAGTTCAAAATATCTAGTTTTTATTTGAAGATGTTTTGGAAAAACAAAATTTAGAAAACATGTTTTTGAAAATACAGTTTTTATCTTGAGCCAAATATTTCCAACTTACAAAAATAGTCCAATCTTTTATAACATGCCTTGATTTTGTGCAAGCATGTTTGTATATCAAAGTATATTGGTTAAACTATTTTTGTAGATTTTTATGTATTTATGGGATTTTACATGAGACAAAAAGACTAACTTTTTAATCTCAGAAAATTGTTTCAGGCTTCGGATAAGTCGACTAGTAGCATTTATAAGTCGACTAATCCTGGAGTCGGCCGACCGGACCGGTCGACCGACGTGTACAAACGTGCACGCCTTTGTGTACTGGAGGACGGCCGACTGTGCCGGTCGACCGCTCCAGAGAGCAGAGCTCTCTGGAAAGTTCGGCCGACCGCACGGGTCGACCGACAGAGAGTTAGACTCTCAGCTCCAGTGGGTCGGTCGACCCAGGCGGTCGACCGTGGCTCCAACGGTCTGATTTCTGACCGTTGGCAGTCGACCGCACCGGTCGATCGGCCGCTCTGACAGACCCCAACGGCTAGTTTTCTGGCAGCCTATAATTGGGGGTTTTGTCATTATTTTGTTACAAGATTTTGGAGACTCTTAGAGCCAGTTTTTCCTATTTATTCCAGAGGTTTTCTCCGCAAAATTAGAGCCAATACTTCCAATTAAAAGGAGAGTTTATCAAGAGTGTAAAAGAGATTTCTTGAGTTTTTCACCAAAGATTCTTTCCTTGTTTTCTCACACAAACACTTGAGCACCATTGAGCTATTCATCTTATAGGAGTGTTGTAGTGAGAGCTTTCATTGGTGATCAAAGTGTTTAGATCACCAAGATTTCATTTCTTGTTCTTTGAGGAAACGGGCAAGTGTGCTCGTGGTTGTTTAGGGTTCGGGTGCGAACTTTTGTTGTTTGAGGTGCGGCCTCGGCGAGCCGGTGGGCTTGCGGTGTGTACGGGACTAGGGAGTCCGAGGGCTTGTAGGTGTTGCGACACCGAGGAGAGATCCATTGGGATCTTGCATAGTGGAAATCCTTCGTGTGTCGAAGGCGGGATGTAGAGCAAGTGTGCTCGAACCTCGAAACATACCCTTGTGTTTGCGATTGCTCACTCTCTCTCTCTCTCTTTGCCTCTTTTATATCTTGCATGTGTTTATTGTTCATCTTTATATGCTAGATATACATTGTGTGCTTAAATTGATATACTTGCTTGGTTTGTTTGCTAACACTTGTATTCAACCAAGAGAGCCAACGCGGCACCTCAACCCATTCAAGAGGAATCTAGAGGAGTTTGTCCAGAGCCCTTCACGGGGAATTCGGCAACACTCTTGTGTTATACATAGTGTTTAGTGTAAAAGTTTTAATTAGGTCATAATTGTTTTTAGCTTCCGCATTATTTGCATCATTTACCATTAAGTGACCATTAGATTAGCCTTCACCTATTCACCCCCCCTCTAGGTGAACCCTTCAATTGGTATCAGAGCTTGGTACTCTGATTTTGGTCTAACAGCTTAGAGTAAAAGATCCTTATTTTTTAGGCTAATCACAATATTTTGTACACACACCATGGACTTCATGTCACCACCCATGTTTGACATTGTTAACATCCATATATGGAAGGTGAGGATGTCCTTGTACCTCAAAGCCCCAGGCATTCATATTTATCTTGCCACTACTAATAATGCATATTGTTTAGATGGTAAGAATTTTGAGGCTAATACAAAAGCCCTTAATGCTTTAAAGTCTACCCTAGATGATGTTTATTTATCTAGAGTTTCTAACATTGATTTGGCTTTTGTAGTGTGGAACACCCTCCTCTCCCTTGGCGGAAAAAGATCAATACTATGTGGGGAGTGATTCGGACGTTGGAAGCGACACCTCCAACGTGTGCTATATGGTCCAGGGGATAACCCCCTTGAGGTAACTACCGAATCCGAGGTAGAAGATGATAACATGTCATATGATGAACTTGCTTCATTTTGTCAACAACTATTAGAGAAATATGACATGCTAGAAAAGATAATAAGAATTTGAAAAAGAATTTGGATTGCATGCATATTGAACATGATTCATTTAAAAATAAGATTGCATGCTTAGAAAAAGAAAAGGAAGATTTGAAAAATGAGAATGTTTCCCTTATGTCTAAATTAAATAATCTTTGTGAAGGAAACACTATTTTGAAAGATAAAATTATTTTGGTGGAAACTCAAAAGGAAATTGTTTTGCAAGAAAACAACTCTTTGAAAAAGAAAATTTTTGAAAAAGAAAAGGAAAAAGATGTTGTTTCTAAAAAGAAGAAAAATGATCATATATCTCACATGTCTTTACATGCCATCATTGATGATAGTGAGATTAAAAATTTAAAAAATAAAATTAATAGTTTGAGCTCTACTTGAGCTCGTGTGCATTCAACCATTCTAGATTGGAGTCCATGTTTGCAAAGAAACAAACTCCACCCTCTCATGCACATCATCATCATGCATATGCTTATGTTGCACATCACGATCACAAACATTCACATAAGCATCCTAAGGTGTACAAATGTACACATTGTGGCCGCAAAGGCCATCTAGCAAAATTTTGTTTTGATAAGTTGCATGTTTCAAATTTTGCTAATCATAAAAATGTTTGGGTGCCTTACAAAGCTAACCCTCGTGGACCCAAGAAAAAATGGGTACCAAAGTCCCCACCTTTTGTTTTTGATGTAGGTGAGGGATCTCTCAAGACGTGAGAGACATGGTGCCTTGATGGTGGATGCACTTGGACTTGATGGACACATATATTGAATGCACTGCTATCAAGGAAGTTTTGGTGGGATGACCACCATGTTTAGAGCTTTGAAGTTGGTAACAATCTCTAAACTCCCTTTTTATTCATGTTCATGCTTGTTCATTCATATTATTTTGAGCATGTTCATGTTTTATGTATTTTTGTGCTTCATGTGGTAAAAACATGCTGAGATGTAGTTTTTATCAAAACTTGTATTATACATGTACAAATAGTGAGTTACACGTGACCTACATATGTTTGCACTTCATGCTCATTTGTACCCACTATATGCACATGTATAGGCTAGTTTTGATGATTCTCATTTATACATGCTTTGCCAATTTTTATGCTTTACTTCATGTATATGTATTTTTATTCAAATCTAATAAATATACATGTATACCCGTGAGTCTCTTGCCTTCATGCAAATACATTTGATAGACTCTTTTATGTTTGGGATATGTATGTGTATTGTTAGGATTGGATAAATCATACATATGCTTAGAAGTGTATTATTATTATTCATCTTTTTGAGCTTCAATGACCATTTTCATGAAAATACCATTTACATAACCTTTGAACACTCATCTTTTACTTTTCAAGATAATTTTGAGCTTTATGGACTATGAGTGCTTAAACTTTTATGTACTTAGTATGATTCATGAAATACATATGCTTTGATTTCATGTTTTTGAAGGATCTTTAACTAGTTTTTCAAAAAATTATTTTAACTAGTTATTGTTCCTCATTTGGTAGTGATTTTCAATGCTAAAATATTTTCAAATCTATTTTTGAAAACCCTAGCTTCAATGGGAGGATGGATGGGCGATTATGCCTTGTATACTTCATTGAAAATCTTCTATCTTGAGCATATGAAGGGTGGTAGGTTTTGAGATATACACTTGATCTTATTGTTATGTCAATTGGTATCATTGGACTCTTTCAATTGGTATCTAAATTGATAATTTTTGTATATACTCATACTTTGTTTTATTATATATGAATGTATCATTTCATTGGTATACTTATTTCATACATGTATATATGAGTTTCATGTGCTTAACTTTCAATTGGTTCATATTTTTAAAAGCACAAAGTTTATGATGAAAAATAAAAATTTGATCATTATGTTTACCATTGATATCAAAATGCTTCAACTTCATATTTGTTAAATTTCAATTGGTATCAATATGTTTCACAATAATGATTATTTTCGATTTGGTATCTTAAAAATTTGATTGTTTTACAAGAGCTCTGATACCTTTAAAAATTTTAATTAAGAAAAATTAAAAAATTAAAAAAGTTTTGGTATGTATTTCCTATATGCAAGGAGAGCTTAACATCTCTTCTACATATAGATTCATGTTGAGTATATTATAAATTGAGGAGCTTGACAACTCTTCTTTATATGATATACGTGTGTAGGGGAGCTTCACATCTCCTCTTATGCATTACATAATATGTGTTATGTGAATTGGGGCTTGTCATCCCTTCTTCATGTAATGCATATGTGTAGGGAAGCTAACTTAGCGTCTTCCTCTTCATGAATGTATATCGCATATAAATCTTTATTGATTGATTTGTTTAACCCTTCTTGATTTTTTTTTTTTTGACAAAAAGGGGGAGAAAAATTTGTTTGATTTGATTTTACTTTGAACCCTTTGTTGATGAGTGACAAAAAGGGGGAGAAGAATTTGAGATTTATATGCATGTTTTAAAGAATTTGTATTCATGCATATATGTTTTGTTTTGCAAATAGGAGAAAAAGATTTTGTGATTTTGTTTTATGCTTGGTCAGCATATTTACTCCTACATTTGCATACATGTTTATGTGCCTCATTGCATATTAATTTTGTTTATTTGAGATGCATGAGTTAAGGGGGGCTTCTTTGGAGCTTTACTTTAATCCATGCATATATAACCTCATGAGTTTTGTCATCATCAAAAAGGGGGAGATTGTTGGCCCAAAGGCCTATCACCCTAGTTTTGATGATGATCAACTCATGAAGTTATGTTTACTAATGATCTTGTGTTTAATTAGTGACAGATTCATTATCAAGATCTTAGTAGGTGCATAGCTCAACAAAGGATAAAATGTCAAGATTTGGAGCTAGCACGGTGTGATCCAAGGAGCTTTTGGATCAAGCTTGGACCAAGTCAAGAAGATGAGAAGCCTTCAAGTGAAGACTTCAAGAAGATGAAGACTTGTGTCTAGGTATAAGATTTTGTTTTTGTTTTAGAGTAAAATGTAAAGGATAGATAGTTGGTGGATTGCTCAAGTATACATCACACACACACTCTTGATAGAATTGTTTTCATAAAAGATTTTTTGGTTTAGAAAAGATTTTTCATTTTTGAAAAATACAAGTTTGGCTTTTGGTGTTTCTCATATACTTATCTTTTAACCAAAACCATATTTAGAGCTTAATGTCAAAAACTTAGATATTTTATCTTATTTGTGTAGTGGATCATATCCATACACACTATGCTTTAATGAGTTCAAAATATCTAGTTTTTATTTGAAGATGTTTTGAAAAAACAAAGTTTAGAAAACATGTTTTTGAAAATACAGTTTTTATCTTGAGCCAAATATTTTCAACTTACAAAAATAGTCCAATCTTTTTTAACATGCCTTGATTTTGTGCAAGCATGTTTGTATATCAAAGTATATTGGTTAAACTATTTTTGTAGATTTTTATGTATTTTATGGGATTTTACATGAGCCAAAAGACTAACTTTTTAATCTCAGAAAATTGTTTCAGGCTTCGGATAAGTCGACTAGTAGCCTTTATAAGTCGACTAATCCTGGAGTCGGCCGACCGGACCGGTCGACCGACGTGCACAAACGTGCACGCCTTTGTGTACTGGAGGACGGCCGACCGTGCCGGTCGACCGCTCCAGAGAGCAGAGCTCTCTGGAAAGTTCGGTCGACCGCACGGGTCGACCGACAGAGAGTTAGACTCTCAGCTCCAGTGGGTCGGTCGACCCAGGCGGTCGACCGTGGCTCCAACGGTCTGATTTCTGACCGTTGGCGGTCGACCGCACCGGTCGACCGGCCGCTCTGACAGACCCCAACGGCTAGTTTTCTGGCAGCCTATAAATTGGGGGTTTTGTCATTGTTTTGTTACAAGATTTTGGAGACTCTTAGAGCCAGTTTTTCCCATTCATTCTAGAAGTTTTTCTCCACAAAATTAGAGCCAATACTTCCAATTAAAAGGAGAGTTTATCAAGAGTGTAAAAGAGATTTCTTGAGTTTTTCACCAAAGATTCTTTCCTTGTTTTCTCACACAAACACTTGAGCATCCATTGAGCTATTCATCTTATAGGAGTGTTGTAGTGAGAGCTTTCATTGGTGATCAAAGTGTTTAGATCACCAAGATTTCATTTCTTGTTCTTTGAGGAGACGGGCAAGTGTGCTCGTGGTTGTTTAGGATTCGGGTGCGAACTCTTGTTGTTTGAGGTGCGGCCTCGGCGAGCCGGTGGGCTTGCGGTGTGTACGGGACTAGGGAGTCCGAGGGCTTGTAGGTGTTGCGGCACCGAGGAGAGATCCATTGGGATCTTGCATAGTGGAAATCCTTCGTGTGTCGAAGGCGGGGATGTAGAGCAAGTGTGCTCGAACCTCGAAACATACCCTTGTGTTTGCGATTGCTCACTCTCTCTCTTTGTCTCTTTTATATCTTGCATGTGTTTATTATTCATCTTTATATGCTAGATATACATTGTGTGCTGAAATTGATATACTTGCTTGGGTTTGTTTGCTAACACTTGTATTCAACCAAGAGAGCCAACGCGGCACCTCAACCCATTCAAGGGGAATCTAGAGGAGTTTGTCCAGAGCCCTTCACGGGGAATTCGGCAACACTCTTGTGTTATACATAGTGTTTAGTGTAAAAGTTTTAATTAGGTCATAATTGTTTTTAGCTTCCGCATTATTTGCATCATTTACCATTAAGTGACCATTAGATTAGCCTTCTCCTATTCACCCCCCCTCTAGGTGAACCCTTCAATGTAGCATCTGGGGATTCCCACTCATCGCTGAGTGCGACCCAGACAACCATTTATGGCTTCAACGCCAATGGCATGAGACCGATGGGTGATTAATCTCTAAAGCTGCATATTTCATACCACATCCTTACATTTATTTAATATTAAATTCTGCTAATAATACCTCTCTTGTATGTTTCTAGGTCCATTGCATGAAATGAAACAGAAAACCCAAAATCACCATTTAATTGGTGATTAAAGGCCTACAAAAAATAACCATTTACTTTGGAGGTGATTCTGTCAAAATCAGAGATCCAAAACCCACAACCGGGACATCCAGCCGACAGGAGGACAGGAGATGACAGCGCAACAGGCTGCACGAGACGCGAGGCCGCACTATGGCCGCGAAAATGCGACCGTAGAAGCATTTCCGCAGCTCCCTTGTGGAGCCGCACGCCAAGATTTAACGCGCGGCTCCGTACAGTACCCTGGTCCCCCCTTTTGCCTATAAATACCCTGGGGTTTTTTTAGAACAGGGGAGAGGAGTTTTTGAGTAGTTTTTAGGTTAGTTTTAGGGTTTTCTTTCCATGTTGTAGTTTAGTTTAGTTTAAATTAGTTCTTCTTCTTCCTCCTCCATTGCATTTTTCATTTCTTATAGATTTTGTAATAGAAGAGAGAATGATACATGTTTGGAATGCAAGAGTGCTTGTAATAGAAGGTGACAAGCTATGAAAGGTGCTCTCTTTACCTCTCTTTATTTTCTATCTAACTCCTTTTACATGTTTAGCTAATCTTTTCTCTCATGGCAACTAACTACTAACCACCAACTAGTCTAACTTCTTATTTGATAATCCACATGAATCTAATAGCCTCTACTTGGCCTTGCTCTTGCAAGAGCCATTGATGGCTCATGTTGATGGATCTAACACTCTAACTTCCTAACTCTCTAACAAGCTAACATTACTTTACTCCATGCTTACTTTTAGTTTTGATGGTTTAAGTGTACCTTGCACTTGTTTTGTTGAGTTGGGATGTGATGAGTTATATATGGGTCATGCTTTGAAACGCTCTTGAACCAAGGACTAATGATGGTCAATGATACATATGAGGCAATTATCACTAAGAGGTTAGCATGTTGGTGGAGTCATTAATAGTTAGTAGCCATGAGTTTCTTTCTTTTTCACTTTGTTTTAGAAATATTATCAAAAACCACAAATATCTTATCTTCTATTTTTCCCACTTCATTGTGCTTCACCGAACTTCTCTTTTCATTCTTTACTTTCTTCTCTTTTTATTCTTTCAAACATTGAAGAACTTTTAACACACACGTGAATCAACCGCTAAAGTTTCTATCACCTCCCGTCCTTGTGGATTCGACTCGTTTTAGCCTCTATGCTATAACGAAAGTATTGAGGAAGCCAAAGTACACACTTTAAATATCGATTTCAAAATATACACTTTTTGTGCGCGATTTTTCCCCGATCAAATTTTGGCGCCGTTGTCGGGGATAAGAACAGTTTGATTTCACGTTTTTTGTTAACCTTTCTTCTTTATTTTTGGTGTGCAGGTTAAATTTTTAATGTTACAGAAGATCACACTTGCTCTTGTATGGTTGGGTAAATTCTTGTATATTCTTATACTCTGCTGTTAATTTTTGTTTATACTACCTGTGCATTATAAATAATTGTAAGAACTAAAATACGAAAATTGGATGCTTTAAAACGGTTTAGACATTTGCATCTAGGCACGTGTCAATTTTCATTCCAATATACTATATTTTGTTCTTGTATTGTTGTGATCTTTCAGGAGGTGTACATATTGCACAGCATATAGCTTGGCCAAACACGTAGGTGATTTACTCGCTTTGTGTGTTCATTCTTATCTATATTGCACACTTGCACAAATTAAACTTAAGGGTAAAACCCAAGACAACATAAGATGGGGAAGTCATTACCCTCCCTTAGCCCAAAAATCACCTCCCCACTCACAAAACCTATGCCTAAATAAAATTTGTTAGACATTTGCCCCTAAGAATATCTCAGACTCATTTAGAGATTAACCTATGGGGAAAGTTGTTAGAAGTTGACTCTTGTCAAATCGGTGTCTAAGGTTGGGGATTGAGAGGCGAAACTTCAAAGAACAGTGGTTTGGCATAATTAGGCCCATTGCTTCAGTACGGATACCTCCCACTGATCTTACCCCTACCTAGCCGATTAACTCGTGGTCAGATTCTGACAATGTTTCCCCGTTGGATAGTCTAACCAGTTAGGAGTCGTCTAGGTCTAAGTCAACCCTAGCATAGGCTTGTTTTCTTCTTTTTTCTTTATTTGTTTGTTTGTTTGTTTTTTTTCTTTTTTGTAAATTGTGGTATGGATTTCAGCAACAACAATTTTTTCAATCCTAATATGAATCCATATTTTAATCCGACCTTATTTGACTTGGATAACTCCAACTCGGCTTTGTATAAGATGAACCAACAATATATGCCGAATTGGGATTATCTAACTCAATGTGACCCATATCCCCAATCTTATGACCATAATTTTTAAAATAATTTCAACTCTTCACAGAGTCAATGGAGATTCACCTCCCTCGAGTCCAACTTTCAACCACCTTATCCATAATTTTTATAAAGTTTATTCCTCAATTTTGGTTCATATACTCCTTTTCCTGTTCCACCAACCGAAGAAAAATCTGATTTGGAAAGGAGATGGAAGAGTCCCTACAACAAATTCAAAATTTTCTCAATTCACAATCCTTCCCATATTAAACTCCACATATTCCTTTTCTAGAGCATCCAATTGAAGAAGAATCTGAGGTAGAGCGTTTGGAAGTTTTTTGTGAAAGAATGCAAAACATGTTGGACTCATCATCTCAACTAAATTTTCAAGAGTCCTACTCATCTTTCCAGTCTCACCGATTCAAAATGAACAAACTTTAATACTGGACCTGAGTATGGAACCCTTGTGTGAGTCCGAGCAGCAATCGCACAATCCGATGGACTTACAGTTTCACTATAATTTTCAAAATTGACTTCCATACTCATCTTTTCAAGAAAAACCAATTCCAAAGAGCATAGAAGACATGATTCTGAATCCAAATTCTGTTACCCGACCTATCAGTAGGTTAGACTCACTAATGAGCGAATTGATCAATGAGAGCGAGAAAAGTCTTTCTTGTCAACCTTTGACCGATCCTTATATCCCTAACTCTACTGATTGGACCCAAGCATCATGTCATTTTGGAAATCCAGCTTCAATTTCATCATACCAACCTGAACTTGACCAACATTACATCCTTGACATTTTGGCAAGTTATCCTATTCCCGAAATTGAAATTGAGCTTGAAAGTGATCCTGAACCTCCAGTGGGGAATTCCATTTCACTTTTGATTCAATAATGACTCCGATTTCTTTACCAGATTTTTTTTCTCTATTCCGGAGTTAACATTGAATTCTGTACCAGTACATCATGAAATAGAATCACAATCTCTTATGATTACACTTCATTGCTGGGGAAAGTGTGTGAACACAATTATTTGATTTGTACCCCATTTTTGAACCAATTTCGACTCTTATTGTTGACTCTCGACTTGATTTGAGTCAAATTTTCGAGTATGTGTCGGTTTTTACTCCTGTTCTATTTGAGTCCAAATCAGTCATCTTACAAAATCACACTTCTTTGTTGGATAAGGATGTGGGAGAAAATGACTCAGTAATTATTTTTCAAAATTGAAAATTAGATGGGGATAATTTTTAAATAAGATCGCTCATTCAATTAACATTTTACTGGGTCGTATTAGAGAGGTCACTGGTGGATTTCTGCAAGATCCACGATATCTTGATTGGGTCGAACGCTTGGCCCAGTCAGACCATCATCGGGCCACCACGATGAGGTAATTTTTCTTCCCTCTCCATTTGTTTCATGTATATACTCATTCACGATGCATTGAGGACAATGCATGAGATAAATGTGGAGGAGAGTTTACTAACGTAGGTTAGTTTTAAATGTTCTTTCTTTTACACTTCTTTTTAGAAAAGTTCTAGAGAAACTCTTTTCTTTTCTTTTTACAAAATTTTTGAAACAAGATAAATAGTTTTGATTTATTTTTAAGAAAATTAAGATTATCTTAAAATTAGGAAGACCTAAAATTATGAAATTTTTCTGAGTCAAAATAATAGATCTTATTTAAATTTTAGGATAAGAAAGTAAGATTGAAAAGATAATTTGATCTTGAATTTATCGCCTTAGACTTATGCACTTCACACTTACACAATTTTGGAATTGAAACAAAGACTGAAAATGTCATTAAAAATATATAAAAATTTTTTAAAACCAATTATTAAAGTTGGGTAATTATGCCTCAGGAAGCATGATTATTCACACCTAAAATGGTGGACAAAAATAAAAATAATCTCCTTTAGTTTTGTGGCCTTGTTTACTCGAGTTCTTAAGTCTGAGGGATGTTTTCTTATCTGGTGCCCTAAGATCATCTGGTTTGGGAGTCACCGGCTAAAAGCTCACTATCCGGGTAACTAAGAAAGCTTAAGAAAACTAAGAGAAGAAAAGAAGGAAAAAAAGAAAAAAATATATACATATAATAATATAAATAAATGGCATGAAAGTTAGAGTCGTATCTCAAAAATCTTCACTATTCACAAAGTGCATATTTTTTTAAGAGTTTTATGAAAGATCAAAGAGTCAATTCAATTTTAAATTCTTACATTTAATTTATAGCAAGATTTTGAATTTCAATTTAGTTTAAAGAAGAATAATTCCTGATTAACCTATGACCTTGGATCACTTATATTTTCACAAAATACTTCAACACTTTTCTCTATTTTAAAAATGCGTTTTCAAAATACTAACATTTGATTTCTTTCTTTATGGATTTTGTGGGTGTAATCCGCTAAAAACCCTCAGGAGACAAAACTCCTCCTCTAGGGGAAACTTAGAGGTTTAACGACTTGTTATACATGCTCAGTGCAATTGCGCCACCTGCGAAAGTGGTGTAATAATTTTCTTAGTTCTTTTTTGTTTTGCTCGGGACAAGCAAAACATAAGCGTATGGGTGTGATTAGTCTCTAAAACTTCACATTTAATATCACATCTTCACATTTATTTAATATTAAATTATGCTAATAATATCTATCTTGCATGTTTCTAGGTCCATGACATGAAATGAAGAAGAAGACCCAAAATCACCATTTAATTGGTGATTAAAGGCCTACAAAAAATAGCCATTGACTTTGTAGGTGATTCTATCAAAATCAGAGACCCAAAATCTAAAACTGGGACATCCAGCCGACAGGGCGACAAGAGATGATAGCGCAGCAGGTGGCACGTGGTGCGCGGTCACACTATGGCCGCGAAAATGCGGCTACGGCCGTAGCCGCGTTTTCGCAGCTCCCTTGTGGGGCCGCGTACCGAGATTTGACGCGCGGCTCTGTACGATACCCTGGTTCCCGCTTTTTGCCTATAAATACCCTCGGGTTTTTTCCAGAACAGGGGAGAGGAGTTTTTGAGTAGTTTTAGGTTAGTTTTAGGGTTTTTTCTTTTCATGTTATAGTTTAGTTTAGTTTAGGTTAGTTCATCTTCTTTCTTCTCCATTGTATTTTTCATTTCTTATAGATCTTGTAATAGGAGAGAGAGTGATACATGTTTGGAATGCAAGAGTGCTTGTAATAGAAGGTGACAAGTTATGAAAGGTGCTCTCTTTACCTCTCTTTGTTTTTTTATCTAACTCCTTTGACATGTTGAACTAATCTTTTCTTTCATGGCAACTAACTACTAACCACCAACTAGTCTAACTTCTTATTTGATAATCCACATGAATCTAATAGCCTCTACTTGGCCTTGCTCTTGCAAGAGCCATTGATGACTGATGATGATGGATCTAACACTCTAACTTCTTAACTCTCTAACAAGCTAACATTACTTTACTCCATGCTTACTTTTAGTTTTGATGGTTTAAGTGTAGCTTGCACTTGTTTTGTTGAGTTGGGATGCGATGAGTTACATATGGGTCATGCTTTGAAACTCTCTTGAACAAGGACTAGTGATGGCCAATGATACATGTGAGGCAACTATCACTAAGAGGTTAGCATGTTGGTAGAGACATTAATAGTTAGTAGCCGTGAGTTTTCTTTATTTTTCACTTTGTTTTAGAAATATTATCAAAAATCACAAATATCTTATCTTCTATATTTTCCACTTCTTTGTGTGTCACTGTACTTCTCTTTTCATTCTTTGCTTTCTTTTCTTTTCATTCTTTCAAATATTGAAGAACTTTTAATACACACGTGAATCAACCGGTGAATCTTCTATCGCCTCTCGTCCTTATGGATTCGACTCGTTTTATCCTCTATACTATAACGAAAGTATCGAGGAAGCCAAAGCACACACTTTAAATATCGATTTCAAAACATACACTTTTGTGCACGATTTTTCCCTCATCAATGGGAAAGATCAAGCTTAGATGCCAGATCGGGCACTTGAGAGCAGAAGTGACGTATTACGTGATTGGTGCAGACACATCGTATAACCTGCTCCTGGGACACCTATGAATTCATTGCAATTCTATCATCTCATCCACCCTTCGTCAGGTGATGAAATACGTGATGAAGGAGTAGTCGAAACGTTGATCGCTAAAAGACATCCGTTGAGGGAGGTGGAAAACTACTTCACTGACTTCTTCCTTTACCAAGATCCTTTTAAGGCTACTGAGAATCCATCGCTGGAGGATGATTAGTCTCTAAAATTGTATATTTCATACCACATCTTCACATTCATTCAATATTAAATTTTGTTAATAATACCTCTCTTGTATGTTTCTAGGTCCATGATATGAAATGAAGAAGAAGCCAAGAAATCTCATTTATTTGATAATTTTTAGAGCATACATATAGCCATTGACCTTAGAGAGCCTATATGCCAATTCTGGGAGCAGATTCTTTCAAAAGCGATAAGGGGTACAAAGAGTGGTGTATAGTAGGAAGCTGCACACCCTGGCGCGGCGCGCGTGGCCCCAGAAGGGCCGCAAAAACGTGACAAAAGCCGCGTTTTCATAGCCTTCTGGTGGGGCCACGTGTCGAGTTTTGACTAGTAGCCCCATGATGCTTCCCTGGCGCCCTCCTTAGCCTATAAAAATCCCAAGTTTTTCAGAATAGAGGGAGAAGCAGTTTTAAGAGAGTTTTTAGGGGTAATTTCTTCCATTTGTGTAGTTTAATGTAGTTTTCTTCTTTCTTTTGTTTTTCATTTACTTTGTAGATCATGTAATAAGGAAGAGAGATGCATAAGATGAAGGTTAGGGTTCTTGTAATGGAAGGTAATATTCTATGAAAGATTCTCTCCTTATCTCTATTGGTTTTCTTCTCTCTAACTCTTTACATACTTAGCTTTTTCTCTCATGACAACTAACCATTAACTTGCTAACTCCTTACTTGATAATCCACATGAATCTAATAGCTTCTACTTGGCCTTACTCTTGTAAGTGCCATTGATGGCTCATGATGATGGATTCTAACACTTTAATTTCTAACTCTCTAACAAGTTACCATTACTTTATTCCATACTTGCTCTAGTTAGTTTTGATAGTTTAAGTGTAGCTTGCTCTTGTTTGTTGAGTTTGGATGTGAAAGTGATCTTATGGGTCATACTTTGAAAAGCTCTTGAACCAAGGACTAGTGATGGCTAAGGATACATGTGTGGTAACTATCACTAAGTGGTTATCAAGGTTAGTGGAGCCATTAGTAGTTAGTAGACATAGGTTTTCTTACATTTTTACTTTATTTTAGAAATAATAAAAAATCACAAATACCTTCTCAATGTTTCCTACTTCTTTGTTTTTACTGTACTATTCTCTTTTCATTCTTTGTTTTCCTTTCTTTTCATTCTTTGAAACATAGAAGAACCATTAACATACACACGTGATCATATCGATAAAGCTTCTATCGCTTTCCATCTCTATAGATTCGACCCGTTTAGCCTCTATGCTATAACGGAAGTATCGAGGAAGGCAAAGCACATACATTTTAACTCTTGATTTCAAAACGACACTTTTTATGCACGATTTTTCCCCGATCAAATTTTGGCGCCGTTGCCGGGGATGGGAACGGTTTCATGTCACATTTTGCTAACTTTTCTTCTTTATTTTTGGTGTGCAGATTAAATTTTTTAAAAATTAAGCATTGCAGAAATCCACACTAACTTTTATGTGGTTCGGTAAATTCTTATATATTGCTATATTCTGCTACTAGTTTCTATTTATATTACCTATACACTGCAATAATTTAAGAACTAAAATACAGTAATTGGATATTTAAAAATAGTTTAGACATTTGCATCTAGGAACGTGTCAATTTTCATTCCAATATACTGTATTTTGTTCTTCCGTTGTTGTGATCTGGACTGAGGTGTACATATTGCATTGCATATAGTTAGGACAAACACGTGGGCAATTTACTCACTTTGTGTGTCCATTCTTATTTATATTGCACACCTACACGAATTGAACTTAAGGGTGTATCCAAATAAAACATAAGGTGGGAAAGTCATTACCCTCCTTTAGTCCAAAAATCACCTCCCTACTCTCACAGTCCAAACTTAAATAAAACTTGCTAGATGTTGGCCCCTAAGGACATCTCAGACTCATTTAGGAGACTGACCTAAGGAAAAATTTGTTAGAATTTGACTCTTGTCAAATCAGTATCTAAGGTTGGGGATTGAGACGCAAAACCTCGAAGAATAGTGATTTGGCATAATTAGACCCATTGCTCTAGCACAGATACCTTCCACTGGTTTTGTCCCTACCTGGCCGATTAACTTGTGGTCAGATTTCTACAATGTACCCTCGTGGACAGTTTAACTAGTTAGGAGTCATCTAGGTCTAGATTAACCCTATTGTAGGCTTTTTTTTGAAATTTTCTTTTTCTTTGTTAGATTGTTTGTTTGCTTGTTTTTGTTTTTTTTGACATCTTTGTATTATGAATTACATTTATAATTATTCAAATACATATAGTGATTCATACTTCACTTCAACCTCTATTGACTCAGATATTATCACCCCGATATTTCATAACTCTAACTAACCAAGTATACCAGATTGGTCTTATTCGAATCAATATATGTTTCAGTCCCAATACTATGAATAAGACTGGAACAATTATCACCACTCTTCACAGAGTCAGTGGGGATACATCTCTCCCGAGTCATATGGTCAGCCACCTTATCAATATTCAACTTCATATACTCCTCCCGAACAACCATTAGAAGAACCAATTGACTGGGAAAAGAGGATGGAAGCCTTAGAGGATCTCGAACGATGAATTCAAAATCTAGAAGACTCAAAATCCCATCAAAGTTTTAAATTCAAGATCCTTAGTTCATTTTCCAAGTCCTACAGCAAGAAGAACATACCGACTTAGAAAAGAATACTGAATCTATGATTCAATTCTAAAGCGATCCTTTCAATATGATAGAAGCATGACTTAGTCAATTGGAAAGCATGTGTAGGAATAAGGAAACTCTCCCAAACCAATCTTTGATTATTTCCAATACTTCTAACCATATTGATGAGAATTAGGAATCTCGGAAGCTTGAAGACTTTGACCAAGATTCAATTCACCATAAAATCTTGAACTTGACCAATATCAACCCATTAACAAATTGGCAAATTTTTATTTCAATGAACTTGAACTTGAATATGAATGTGAACCCGACCCACAACTTTGTGATTCAATTCCAATATGTGAATCTATGTTGACTCTGACATCCTTACCCAAGTTGGATCCATTTCCTGAGCCAGCATTGATTCTTGTATCCATAGATTTTGAAATTGAACTACCTCTTTTGGATAGTCACATTTCATTTATGGGAATAGAATGTGTAACTAAATTCTTTGATTTGAACCCAACTCTTGAACCTAAACCAACTCTCAAACCCAAAGTTAATTTTTTCGAGTTAGTATTAGTTCCTGAACTTTTCATTTCTAAGCTCAAATCATCCATTTCACAAAACCACATTCTATTGTTGAACCAAGGTATAGACCATAATGACTCAGTGATGATTTTCCAAGAGTGGTCATTAAAGAGAATAATTTTCATGATAGGATCTTACATGATCCTATTCATATTGGGGATTGTAAATATGTAAATAGAAAATATGCCAATAAAGGTGGGTTCCGTGAACTACCACATTATCTTAATTGGGTAGCAACGCTTGGCCCAATTAGACCACAACCGGAACCACCACCATGAGGTAATTTTCTTTCCCTTTATATTTGTTTCATGATATGAGCATTTATGATGCATTGAGGATAATACATGAGATAAGTGTAGGGGAGGGTTTACTAACATAGGTTGTTCTAAACTTTCTTTCTTTTACACTTCTTTTAAGAAAATTTTTAGATTTTTCTTTTGTATAAAAACTCTTTTCTTTTCTTTTTACAAAACTTTTTGAAATAAGAGAAATAGTTTTGATTTATTTTTAAGAAAATTAAGAGGATTTTAGGAATTAAAAAGACCGAAAATTATGAATTCTTAAGCCGAGTCAAAATAATAGATCTTAATTAAATTTTAGGATAAGAAAGTAAGATTGAAAAGATAATTTAATCTTGAATTTTTTCCCTTAGATATATGCACTTCACACCTACACAATTTTTGGGATTGAAACAAAGACTGAAATTGTCATAAAAAAATAATAAAAAAATTGATGATAATAAAAACCACTTATTGAAGCTGAATAATTATGCCTCAGGATGCATGATTATTCACGTCTAAAATGGTGGACAAAATCAAAATAATCTCTTTTAATTTTATGGCCTTGTCTACTCGAGTCCCTAAGCCCGAGGGATATTTTTTCACCTAGTGTCCTAAAATCATCTGGTTTGGGAGTTACTGGCTAAAAACTCACTACCATGGTAAAGTAGAAAGCTTAAGAAAATTAAGGGAAGAAATACACACACACACACACACACACAAATAAATGACATGAAAGTTAGAGTTGATATCTCCAAAATTTTCACTATTCACAAGTGCATATTTTCTAAGAGTTTTATGAAAGATCAAAGAATCAATTCAATTTTAAATTCTTACCTCTAATTTATAATAAGATTTTGCATTTATACTTAGTTTAAGGAAGAATAATTTCTGGTTAATTTATGACCTTAGATCACTTAAATTTTCCCAGAAATATTTCAACACTTTTCTCTATTTCAAAATGTGTTTTCAAAATACTAACATTTGATTTATTTCTTTATGGATTTTGTGGGTATAATCCGCTGAAAACTCTCAGGAGATAAAACTACTCCACTAGGGGAAACCTAAAGATTTAACGACTTGTTGTACATGATCAGTGCAATCGTGTCACCTGCGAAAGTGGTGTAATAATCTTCTTAGTTTTTATGTTTTGCTCGGGACGAGCAAAAGATAAGTGTCGGAGTGTGATTAGTCTTCAAAATTGCATATTTCAAATCACATCTTCACATTTATTCAATATTAAATTCTGTTAATAATACCTCTCTTGTATGTTTCTAGGTCCAAGGCATGAAATAAAGAAGAAGCCCAAAAATCTCATTTATTTGATGATTTTTAGAGCCTACATATATCCATTGACTTTTGGGAGCCTATACACCAATTCTGGGAGCAGATTCTGACAAAAGTGACAGGATATATAACGAGTGGTATGCAGTAGGAGGCTGCACACCCCACCCTGGCATGGCACGCGCAGCCCAAGAAGAGCTACGGAAACGCGGCAAAAGCCGCATTTTCGCGACCTTCTGGTGGGGCCACGTGTCGATTTTCAACTGTAGCCCCGTGATGCTTCCTTGGTGCCCCTCTTAGCATATAAATACCCCAGGTTTTTCAGAACAGAGGTAAAAGAGTTTTTAGGAGAGTTTTTAAGGGTAGTTTCTCCCATTTGTGTAGTTTAGTGTAGTTTTTTTTCTTTCTATTGTTTTTCATTTTCTATGTCGCTCATATAATAGGGAAGAGAGAGATGCATATGATGAAGGTTAGGGTTCTTGTAATAAAATGTGACATTCTATGAAAGGTTCTCTCCTTATCTCTGTTGGTTTTCTTCTTTCTAACTCTTCACATGCTTAGCTTTTTCTCTCATGGCAGCTAACCATTTACTAACTCCTTACTTGATAATCCATATGAATTTAATGGCTCATGATGATGAATTTTAACAATCTAACATCTAACTCTCTAACAAGTTATCATTACTTTATTTTATACTTGCTCTAGTTAGTTTTGATGGTTTACGTATAGCTTGCTCTTATTTGTTGAGTTTGAATGTGAAAGTGATCTTATGGGTCATACTTTGAAAAGTTCTTGAACTGAGGACTAGTGATGGCTAAGAATACATGTGTGATAACTATCACTAAGAGATTATCATGGTTAGTGGATCCATTAGTAGTTAGTAGCCATGAGTTTTCTTATATTTTTACTTTATTTTAAAAATAAAAAAATCACAAATACCTTCTCCTTAATGTTTCCTACTTTTTTGTTTTCACCGTACTCTTGTCTTTTCATTCATTCTTTTCTTTTCTTTTCATTCTTTAAAATATAGAAGAACCATTAACATTCATACATGAGCATACCGGTAAAAGCATCTACGCTTTTCGTCCTTGTGGATTCGACCCATTTAGCCTCTATACTATAACAAAAGTATTAAGGAAGCCAAAGCACACATATTTTAACTCTTGATTTCAAAATGATACTTTTTGTGCACGATTTTCTCCTGATCAGAGGCCTCAAACTCTGGTAATAAAGCTGACACTGAATCAGAGGCAGAAGAAAGGAGGGTCATTCATTTGGTACAGTGCTTGCTAGGAAGCATTTGCAAAAATCAAGTAATACCTCACGCATTTGCCTGTTCTTGTAGCTCCAATATTAGAAAAATCCTTCCTGATATATATTAGAACTATGAATCATTCTTTGGCAGCTTTTCTAGCCCAGAATAATGATGAGAGACACGAGCAAGTCGTGTATTATCTGAGCAAGACCATAATCTGGGCTGAACATTAATACAACCGGGTCGAAAGGAGCGTCTAGCTCTGGTCTTCGCCATCCAGAAGATGCGACACTATCTTATGAGCTAGCTCATTCTCGTTATCTCAAAAGTCAATCATTCAAGATTACTTATGATAAAACCCTCATCGTTAAATGATTGATTGGCGAAACAGGCTGTATTGCTCTCATAATATGTCGACAGCGCGTCAAGAATAGGTCCCAGAGGAAATATCATAGTAGGAGTAGGGGTAGTGAAAATACACATAGAGGGGGGTGAATAGGTGTATGGCTAATCTAATGACAAATGATGCGAAATTAAAAACTAAATGCAACACACTATGTATAACCAAAGAGTGTAGCAGAATTCTTGGTGAAGGGCTCTGAACTATCTCCTCTAAATTTCTTTAAATAAGAGTTGAGGTGCTATATGAAGCTTTCTTGGTTCAACACTAGTGAGGCTCACAAACAATACCAAGCATATAAGTATGATATGAACAATATGAAATAATGCAAGGTATAAGAGAGAGAGTTTAGAGATAGTAGATCAATCGCAAACACCAAAATATGTTTCGATGTTCGAGCCATTGCTCTACGTCCCCGCCTTCACACAGAAGAATTTCCACTATACGTCCATACAAGGCTTTCACACAGGTAACTCCATTGAGGATTTGACAAATACAAAATAGGAGTACACAACTCCTCTCTCCAATAAAATAACCTCTGCACAAGAGGCAAAGCACAACAACTACCACCTCTTACTAGAGGGATAAGACACTAAGCCAAACAACTACAACCACCTCTACACTTAGAGGGATAGGCACGAAGCCAAAACTCCAACAATCACCTCTACACTTAGAGGGATAGGCACGAAGCCAAAACTCCAACTTTAATCATCTCTACACTTAGAGGGAAACCAACATACTCAAACTCCTCCACAATCACCTCTACACAAGAGGGATAGCAACAAACACAAAGAAGGTTACAACTCTTGGTGGTCTCAATAAACCACAAACAAATTCTTTCCTACAAAAACAAGATCCTATGATAGGATAGAGTTGATAGCTCAAGTATGAGAAAATAAAGTGTTTGGAATAAAGAAAAACACTTGAGAAAATCTCCAAATAGATATTGAAATCAAGATCAAAACCAATTCCCAAAAGACTCTCTTTTCTTTGAATTTTCCAACACTTAAAAACAAATAAAAATAAAACTTTGTAGCCAAAAGCTCTTTGAAATCTTACTGTAAAAACACTAGGAAAGATAGAAAATTTTGCTCTCAAAAACCATGAAGAAACCAGCTCAAGAGATGGGTATTTTACCCCCTCAAATAAACTAGCCGTTGCAGTCTGAAAATGCACAGATTGCCCCTCCGGTCGGCCGCCCAGTCGACCGGCCAACGGTCATTTTTCGACCGTTGTGCCTCCGGTTGACCGCCCGGTCGACCGGCCAACACCCGAGAGTGGGGTGCTTTCAGTCGGTCGACCGCGCGGTCGACCGGCCTTTGTGGCTGGCCATGTGCACGTCCCTCGTACACATCGGTCGACCGTCCCGGTTGACCGACCACTGGTCCGGTCGACCGTCCGATCGACCGCCAGTGCAGTCTGGCAGAAGTTTTAGGGATTAAAAACTTATTTTTTTAACTTCCATAAAATTCCATAAATCACATAAATTCCACTAAAATAAGTTCTTGTAAGATCTTTGAATACCAAATATGTGTGATTAAAATTAACACATATTACAAACTATTTGAACTATTTTGTGATAAAGAAATTTGGCCTTTAAATAAAAATGATATTTTCTAAAAAAAACTTTGAAATGGAAAACCATTTTCTCCAAAACTCATGTAAATACAAAAATATGATATTGAAACAATTTTGAAGCATATTATATATGGATAGAATCCAATAAATATGTAAGATATATATCTATATTTTTGACATAAAATCCAAAATAGGTTAAACCAAAAACCAAACTTAAACTTGTGTGTGTGAACTTAAGCATACAATACTGTTGGCCCAAAGGCCATTAACCCTAAGTTTTGATGATAACAAACCATATGTAGTTATATTTTAACAAGTTTGTTTAAATGAGTTTCAGGTAAAAATCATAGGTTGAGTGACGGCTCCAACACAAGACTCACACTTTGGAAGCCGTGAAGATTTGGATCCCAGAGCCCAGCACAATAGAAGAGCTCCAAGATCAAACAAATTAAGAAGACTACTACAAGATTTGTATTTTTACATTTTCCATTTTAGTTAGAATTTATAGTCTATTTTGTCAAAACTGAGATGATAGAGGTTGATAACTTTGGGATTATCAGACACACACATTTGATATTGCTTCATGCTTACAAACAAAATTTTATTACAAAATTTCTTATCAAGTTTCGGAAAAACAAAGTTTTGAAAATTCGCTTTTGGAAAAACAAGTTTTTGGAAAAACCGTTTTTGTTTAGAAAAAGAATTTTTATCAAAATAAAGTTCAAATCATTTGGTGTTGATCTATGATCACACCCTGATTTTTATAAGCCGTAGAACTCTGTTTTGTATATACCAATCTAAAGAATTTTTATCAAAATTTTTATCTTCAAAAAATCCTTTCAAAAATCTATTTTTGGTCTAGTCCGGTCGACCGAACAGTCGACCGCTGGCAGAGCAGAACTGCTCTGTCGGTCGACCGGGCGGTCGACCGACATGCACCATTGTGCATGTGTGCACATCAATTGACCGACCGATCGACCGAGAGCAAGAGCAGTGCTCTTTATTTTTCTCGATCGACCGGACCGGTCGACCGATAGAGAGAACTCACTCTCTGTCTGGGCCTCACGGTCGACCGTCCGGTCGACCGCTTTCCAACGGTCGGATTTTCGACCGTTGGCGGTCGATCGGTCCGGTCGACCGGCAGCAAAAAACTCTGCTGACTAGGCTGTAACAGCTATTTTCTGATTTGATTTTTGTTGGGATCTCCCCCAACGAATCTCTTGGCCTTTTAAACCCAGTTTTCATCCCCTATAAATAGAGGGAGTGTTCTACAACTAAAATACAAGATTTACAAGATTAAGATCAAAAGTTTTCAAAAGTTTAGCCTTTTAGCAAAAAATTTTCATTGAGCCAAATTTTCAATCCTTTTAGCTTGAAGCCTTCCTCTACTTCTCTTCTAGATTTGTGCACTACACAATCCCAAAGGTTTCATTTCCTCATCTTGGTTGTAGGGTTGTGCAAGTGAGCCATTGTTTGTGGTCAAGTGTTGATCACCGTTTTCTTCATATTAAGAAGTTGTAGAGGTTGCGGCCTCAGGCAAGCTAGTGAGCTCCTAGTTGGTGTTGCGGCACCGTGAGAGAGGACAAGTGTGTCCAAAGAGTTCTAATGAGAACTTGTATTGACGATCTGGTGGGATCAAGCATAGTAGAAATCCTTCATCGTGTTGAAGGTGGGGACGTAGAGCAGTGGCTCGAACCTTTAAACATATTTTCGTGTTTGCAATTGTCCACCTATCTCTAAACTCTATCTCTCCTTTACATGCTCTATTATTTGTATACTCTCTTACAAGTCTTTTTATTATTGTTGCTTATTGTTAAATAGTTTTTAATCCGCATTATTTGTCACTTAGTATAGCCTTCACCTATTCACCCTCCTCTAGGTGATTTCAATTGGTATCAGAGCCTAACCCTAATATTTGGTTTAACCACCTTAGGGAGATCTTCTTTATTGGCTATATCTATTTGTTGCATTTATTATTTGTTGTGCACTTTACTTGTATTCATGGCATCAGTTGACTTTTCTAGCATCAAGTCCCCATCCAAATTTGATGGGTTGAACTTTCCCATTTGGAAGGTCAAAATGAACCTATTCCTAAAATCCCTAGGAGTTAGAGTTGCCAAGTCCATCACCAAAGAATTTATTGAACCTCTCACTGATGAGAGAACATGGTCCGAAAAAATCTCTAAGGACTATGAGGCTAATGCTAGAGCCCAATATCCACTCACTCAAGCATTAAATGAAGATGATCTTTCCCGCATCATAAATTGTAAATCTGCTTATGAAGTTTGGAATATGCTTATTGTTACTCATGAGGGGACATCGCAAGTCAAGAGATCTAAAATTGACTTGCTCTGTTCTCAATATGAGAATTTCAATATGCTTGATAATGAAGGCATAGATGATACGCTCACCCGTTTTACCAAGATTATTAATACTCTATCTTCTTTAAGTGACAACATCGACAATGACCAAAAGATCCTGAAGGTCATTAGAGCTCTTCCCAAGTCTTGGGAAGTCAAGGCAACCAACCTTAAGGAGCTAAATGATAGGGAGGAGATGAACTTCTCTAGCTTCATCGGCAATCTCAAAACCCATGAGATGGGGATGAAGGTAAGAGAAGAAAGGGAGGCACCAAAGAAGAAAGCCCTTGCTTTCAAGGCCGTTCCATCCACCTATGATGAAGAGGATTCATTGGAAGACTATGACGAAGACTTTGCCATGCTCATAAGGAAGGTGGGCAAAATGTTCTATAAGAAAGCTAGACAAAGCAACTTTCGAAGAGGGAGACCTCAAAGAAGATTTGAAAAGAAGAGAGAGGAACCGGGTTCATATTTTCATTGCAAAAAGACAGGACACCTAATTGCCGATTGCCCCTCTCTACAAGCTACTACCTCCAAGAACGGGCAAAAGAAGAAAAAGGCGATGGTGGCCACGTGGGATGACTCGGAGTCAGAATCTGAAGAGGAGATCGACGCCGCTCACATGTGTTTCATGGCATATGGCGATGATGCTTCCAAGGTATGTCTAGAAAACTCTTTAGTTGATGAAGACTTAACCATGGATGAACTTGAATATTTTTTTGAAGAATTACAAAGTAGGTATGAAATATCACTTGCTCAAAATAAAAAATTGAAAAAGGAGAATGATTCCCTAAAGAATAAATTTGAGCTTGTTTTAAAAGAGAAAAATGAATTATCAAATTCTTTTGAGAAATGAAAAAGGATTTTGAAAAATACAAAACCTCTTGTAAAGGAAAAAGCCCTATTTCTACTTGCAATAAAAATGAATTTTTAGAGATCCAAAAATGTATTGAAGTTTGGATACAACTTTAAAGAAATGTGCTTTTGACATGACTAAATTTGCATCTAGGTTTCCTAAAGGAATATCCCAAGGGAAACACACTCATCATCATGCTTCAAACTCACACAAGCATGCACACACACACAAACATGAATTTATGTATGGTAGAATTTATACTTGTGCACATTGCGGCCGCAAAGGCCATTTAGCTAAATTTTGTTATGCTAAGCTAAACTTGTCAAATAAAAATGTTTGGATTCGAGAAAACACTAACCTTATAGGGCCCAAAAAGATTTGTGTACCAAAAGACACGCCAAACTTGATTAATGCAGGTGTGTCATCTTCCGAGACTTAGGGGGAGATGGTGCCCGGGTGGTTGATGCATCAACGCTCAATGAATACATCGTCGCTTGCATCACTATCGAAAAGGCACCCATTTTAGAGAATACCTATGGTTTGGTAACTTCACATAAAAATTTCCTTTTATATGCATAGGATTGCTAGTTGCATTTTTGTGATAATATGTCTTACATATATAAACTTGCATATCCATTTGTTTGTATCTTTACTATGATTGTGAATATATTCATGTTTCTTTGCCATATGTTATTTGTCCATATATCAAGATTTTGTTAACTAAATGTTTTATATGAATTTTGTCAAAATAAAAATTTATTTAACCAAATTAAGCAAATAAATAGAGATGGCAATTGCGCGCCTCAACTCTTATCCAGAGAAATGTCGAGGAGAAGTTCAGAACCCTTGACGGGGTATTCGGCTTCAACATCTTTTATTTATCGTTTTATTAATAAATGGAATAAATATTAATAATAATAAATAAAAATGAATATAAATTTTTTTTTTTTTCATGCCAAGAAGGATTTAAATTGTTTCAACATCATTTTTATGATTTTACAATAAAGATATACTTTTCTAGTTAAAAGAAAATAAAATTAAAAACCCTAAATGTAAAAATAGTTTTCTAAATAAAAATTTATTGATAATAAAAATTAATAAGTGAATAAAATAAAATTTTTAGTGTGTTTTTCATGCCAAGTAATAATTTCAACATTCTTGTTATTAGTTAAGAGAAATATTTGTTTTTGATTAAAAGAAAATTAGATTAAAACCCTATTTTAAAAACTATTTATTTTCTGGTTTTTAGCTGTGCCGGTCGACCGGACCGGTCGACCGATTTGGCCTGGAATAAGGCCCGGTCGACCGACCCAGTCGACTTATATAGCCTGAAAGTTTTTCTGCCCGAAGCCGATAGACAGGGCGGTCGACCGACTGAAACCGAGGTTGCTCTCGGTTTCCACCGGTCGACCTGGCGGTCGACCGGCAGTCGGGTAATGTCTTTTTACCCGATTGTATATAAAACCCTAACCCCCAAATCTTTCTTTTCTTCATCTTCTACCGCCTCCTACTCCTCTAATCCTCTCTTCTCTTAACCCTACACCCTCTCAAACTCTACTCCCTCTCTCTAATTCCTCAAATTCATCTACAAAAATTCGGAAAAATTGTGTTCAGGCTTCAGATCTACTCTCAATTTTAGGATTTTCGTCTGGTTTTCAAGGTATAATCTCCTTTTCCTTTAAATCTCTTATTTCCTTGTTATCTCTAGGTGATTTCTAGGTTCTATTGTTTAGATCGTGACTTATTAGTGCCTAATCTTGCTTATACATCATCCATGTCCAAAAGAACCCGTTCTGAAAAGGGAAAACCCCCCAATCTTCATTTTCACCTTTTGTATCACAAAATGCTTCCTATAGGCATGTCTTAATCTCCGCTAAAAATGTGAATTCAGGTAGATCTATGGCGCTCAATGATTTTGAGCATCTTAACCTTGCATCTATTTTGAGATCTAGTTCATTAGAAAATTTTGTCACAATTAAGGAACCTGTTTATCCTTCCCTAGTGCAATATTTTTACTCTAATCTCACCTTTGAACATAATCACATCAGATCCAGAGTCTTGGGCAGAGAAATTGATATCACACTTCAAGAATTTGCACGTCACCTACACCTCTCCTGTGAGGGGGTAGACATTAATAATGTAGACCTTCATGATTTTGAGTATCTTGACGGTGAGTCTGCCCAGACTGCATCTACATTGCTTCATGATGATGATAACCCTGGTTTAGTTAGGAACGAGGAGGCGCCCAGGTCCTGGTCAAAATCGTGTTCTATAACCTCCTGCCAAAATCAGGAGAATATAGTCACGCTAGTAGTTCTGCTCCTCTTATTATCTATTGCCTTCTGCGAGGCATTAGAATTAACATCCCTAGGCTCATCATCAACTATATGACGTCTGATCATCTTCTTATCCCAAACCGGCACTTGCCCTTTGGGATGCTCATTACCCGTCTTTTAAAGCAATTAAACTTTGATCTTTCCTCTGAACGGTCGATCGAACCGTCAATTGACATCAACAACACCCTCCTCAAGAGGATGCGTGCTAGGGAGCGTCCTCCTGCTCCTCAGCCGCAGCCTATCTTTCCTGCTGTTCATGTCCCTGGATCCTCCTCTGGCTCTTCTGCTCCCTTCGACCCTATCTTGCATTATCCTCTCAGATTCGGGAGCATCACCAACAGCTTTCTGCTGAGATGTCCGCGCATCGCCAGCAGATTTCCGCTGAGATAACCGAGCATCGCCAGCAGATTTTCACTGAGATGACCGAGCATCGCCAGCAGATTTCTGCTGAGATGACTGCACACTATCAGCGGATGAAGCAGCGTTTGGACTATGATCTCAGCCATATCTGTGACTTCATGCGCTATATGCATGTCTGTTTCGATGGCATCTACACCAGGTTTGATTGGCCGGCTCCTATTCCTTCTGATAGTGCCAAGCCACTTCCTACTAATGGCCCTCCATTCTTCGGCAGGACTCCTTCTGTTCCACCTCCGCCATCTACTTTACAGACGGACCCTGATTTTGGTGGACATGATTCTAATGAACAGTGACCCCTTTTGGTGAGTTATTTGGGGAGTTAGAGTTATTTCTGTGTTATTTTGGATTGTTTTTCTACGTGTATTTGGTGTTTGTGGACATGTATTAGTGGACTTGTGTTATGGACATGTGATTTTGAGGTTGGCATGAACCTCCTAGCTTGTATGGACACTCTTTTTATGATATGGCATTTGTCTTTGTTATCTCCATTTGGTATATGTGATTGGTTGTATC
Source organism: Agave tequilana (assembly GCA_038442645.1). Taxonomy (NCBI): domain Eukaryota; kingdom Viridiplantae; phylum Streptophyta; class Magnoliopsida; order Asparagales; family Asparagaceae; genus Agave; species Agave tequilana. The sequence goes on along the minus strand of JAVJIF010002368.1, from coordinate 234,844 downwards.
TTGTGTTTATGCTATTCTTGACCCAATCATCTAGTTTGGAGGATGGAGGTATTTATGGATGGACGGAGGTGTTGGCCCAATGGCCTTCCACTCTAGTTTTGATGATGATCAACACTCATGTAGTTATGTTTACTAATATTCTTGTGTTTCTAAGTTTCAGATCATTAACAGGATATTAGTAGGTGATTAGCTTCAACAAGATGATTAGAAGCTATTCATGGTGATTCCAGGGCCAAAGCTTCAAGTTCACACTTTGCCTAGCCCATGGATGGAGTTTTGGAGCAAGTCTACTTGAAGATGATGATCGTCAAGAAGACTTAGGTATCCTAGTTTAGATAGAGTTTTAGATCCATTTGTAAAGCTTAGTTTAGTTGATATGCTCAAGTGCACAAATCACACACGTTTTATGATTGAGTTTTGGTTTTCATGAATAGTTTATCAAAACAAGTTTAAATTGATATATGTATAGTTGCTTCATTCTATACATGCATGCTTAATTTTTTAAACAAACTTATTTTGACTATCCTATTCATGTTTTGGAAAATTCTAGTTTGATAAAATACAAGTTTTGTTTATGATAAAAATACAAGAGTTGGTTTTTGGTATTTCTATCATGCATATCCTTTAAACCAAAACCTTGTTATATGCTAGATATCAAAACATAGATATTTCATTATGATTGTGTAGTGGATCATATCCATACACACTATGCTTTAATAAGTTCAAAATATCTTATTTTTGTATTTTGTGAAGTTATGGAAAAACAAGTTTTAGAAAAACATATTTTTAGAAAAACAGTTTTTATTGTGATTAAAACTATTTAGTAGATTTACTGTGATTTTATGGGATTTTTATTGAGTGAAAAGACCTATTTTCAAATCCCGTATCTGTGCAGTTCTGCACTGTGCCTGCCAGGCCAGTTCGGTCGACCGGACCGGTCGACCGCACCAAGTGGCCGGTCGACCGGGTCGGTCGACCGATGTGCACAGACGTGCACGCTGGCTACACATTGTAGTCGGTCGACCGGACCGGTCGACCGAGTTGAGAGTTCAACTCTCAGGATGTTTCGGTCGACCGGGCCGGTCGACCGCTAGTGCCCAACGGTCACTTTTCTGACCGTTGGCGGTCGACCGGGCCGGTCGACCGACGCCTGTCAGAGCTGCCAGCTCAGCTCTAACGGCTAGTTTTCTGTTTGGCCTATATAAACTCCATCTCTTTGGGGATTTTGGCCAAGATTTTTAAGAAGAAAAATTCCAGGTTTCTGAAGTATTTAAAAGAGTTTTAAAAAGTAGTTTTTGAGCTTTAAACTTCTAATCTTTATTGTTTTGGGTTTTTGGAAAATCAAAGAGAACTAGTTTTTGGGATTTTGATTTGATCTTTTATTTCTATCATATACAAGAGATTTCCCAAGTAGTTTTTCTTTGTTGCTTGTTTCCAAAAACACTTAGTTTCCACACTTGAGCCATATCTTCTATCCTAAACTATTAGGATCTTTGTTTTGTGGAAAAAGAAAGAAAGAGAGAGTTTTGAGGTTGTTGTTTGTAACATCTAAGTTGTACACCCTTATTCTTGTTGTATCCCTCTTCGGTAGAGGTGATCGGGTGATTGGTTTGTGAGCCTCTTAGGTAGAGGTGTTTGTTGTAGTTGGCTACGGGCCGTATCCCTCTTCGGTAGAGGTGGATTGTGGTTGTTTAGCCTCAGTGGCTTTGTAAGGTTAAGAGAGGAGTTTGGTACTCCTATAGTGGATTGGGAAATCCTACACGGTGGTGTAGGCGGGGATGTAGAGCAAGGTGCTCGAACCTCGAAACAAATCTTGGTGTTTGCGTATTGATCCATTGTCTCTCTAACTCTCTCTCATTTATATTGTGCAAAGCATCATACTTCATATCATCATATCATATTTGCTTGTGTTGAGCATAATTCATATTGCCATATCATATATTGCTTGTGTTGTGCCTTGCATCTCTTATTGTCATATCTATTATATGCTTGGCTTGCTTGTGTGTGTGCATCACTTATACTCATCCAACAAGAGCTTCACATAGCGCCTCAACCTATATCTAGGGGAATCAAGAGGAGTTAGTCCAGAGCCTCGCAAGGGGAATTCGGCTACACTTGGTGGATTGTATTAAGTGTGTTGCAAGATTTGCATTAGCTTCCGCATTTAGCGCACTTAGTTTGCATTCAGTTTCTTAGATTAGCACTTACACCTATTCACCCCCCTCTAGGTGTTTTTCAATTGGTATCAGAGCTAGTGCTCCTGATACTTAGGCTTAACATCCTAGGAGTGAGATCCATTTGCTTGCTAATCTCATTTGCATTTGTTTGTTTGCACATTCATATATAGTTTACCATGGACTTCATGACCCCTCCTAGCTTTGACCCTTCTAACATTGATGTTTGGAAGTATAGGATGTCCATGTACCTAAAGACCCTAGGTTTGCATGTTTTCCTTGCGGCCACCAAGAGATGTTATCTTGGTGATTGCAATCATATAGGGGCCAATGCACAAGCCCTAGAGGCCATTAGAAGCACTTTACCTAAAGACTATCTTTTATGTGTTTCTAATCTTGATTCCGCTTTTGCAGTGTGGAACAAGTTGACAACAACCACCACCTCCAAGCTTCAATTGCCAATCCAAGAAGAGGAATCTAGTGGAGAATCCGATTCACAATGCTTCATGGTCCAAGGGAATGACTCCCTTGAGGTACAATCGGAACTTCAATTAGATAGTGATGATTGCTCTAGTTCTTCATGTGATAATTTTGATGCCCTTGCTTTAAATGAAGAACTTTCTATTGTTTGTGAAAAATTAATTGAAAAATATAAGATTTTGAAAAAGAAAAGTCTAGAAATTGAAAAGAAAAATAAGTGTTTGCATTCTAGACTTGATTATGTTTTGCAAGAAAAGGTTGAGGTCTATAATGAAAGGGATTCATTGAGATCTCAATTGGAACTTGCTTTAAAAGAAAATAAATTTTTAAAGTCTAAAAATGATTGTGAAATTCTTTTGAAGAAAAATAAAAATTTGTCTTCTAAAGTTGATTTTGTTTTAAAAGAGAATGTTGCTTTGAAAAACAAAATAATTTCTATCTCAAATGATTTGGATGCATGTTTAAAGAAAAATGTTTCTTTTCAAAATAAGATTGATTCTCATGTTTGCCATGCTAGTGTAGCCTCTTCATCTAGACTACCTAATGCATGTACCTCTTCTTCTAGGATTAATGATGATATTTGTATGCTAAAGAAGAGAGTAGATTGTTTGGGCTCCACTATGAGCCAATGTGCCATGAACCACTCACGGTTGGAAACCTTGGTTCGAAAGAAACAAGTTCCATCCTTTATGCATGCACACCCTTCACGGCATACACATGCTCCACACGGACACACCCATCACAAGTATGCTCATGTGTACACTTGTACACATTGTGGACGTAGGGGCCACCTTGCTAAATTTTGTTATGATAGATTACATACTCCTAATTTAGCAAAGAATTTTGTTTGGGTTAGAAATGAGACTAACCCCCATGGACCCAACAAGAAGGTATGGGTACCAAAGACCACCCCTCCTATTATTTTTGATGTAGGTGTGGGCTCTCACATGACGTGAGAGTGATGACACCTTGGAGTGGATGCGTTCCGGACTTCATGGAAATCAAATTGGATGCATCACTTTCAAGGGAAGATTTGGTGGAGACGACCACCATGTTTTGGAGACAAGGAGAGTTGCTTCTTCGGTTTTGGTAACAATCCTTTACTCCCATTTATTATTTACATGCTTTCCATGTTTTAATGTTTATAGCATGTTTTTGATGTCATGGATTAGTATGTTCATTCCATGTTTATTAGATCCTTGACATACATGTATAGTATTTGAGACACACATGCTTATTTGAATCATACTTAGTGTTCTCACTTTAGTTTAAGCTATAATGTACATCATGAATCTAATACATGTGAATTTACATAATAATCATGTTTTAGTTTTATCATGATGATTTATTTTGTTTTGATGCTTCATGTTTTGAATATATGTTTAGATGTTAGTTTTCATTAAGACTAGGAATTATACTTGTACATATAGTGGGCCACAAATAAATCTATATATGTTTGAGCTTGAATGCTTATTTGAACCCATTAGATGTGCTAGTATAGTCTAGTTTTGATGATCCATACATTTTAGACTTGTATTCATATTTTTGGATTTATATGAGTTTTGATTTCATGTATATGTTTATTTTGCCAAAACATTAAGATATACATGTATACCCCTTGAGTCATTTGCCGTTCATGCAAATCTATATATATGGACTCAAATTGTGTTTAGGGATATGTATGTATACTTATTGTGTTGACAATTCATATATATACCTTGAATTGAAAATTGTTGTTATGAAAATTTAGTCTTTCGTGATTTTCAAGTTTTCATGTGTTCATGTTTAACTTCATGTATATGACCGTCTTATCCAAACTATTGACTATACATGAGTATCTTTTTTGAGCCACGTGCCTTCATGCATATATCTTTGTGGACTCGTTATGTTTTGGATATGTATGTATACTTTAGTTTGTATTAGACATACATATGCCTTGAAGATTAGATAGTTTTGATGAATTTCATGTTTTAAGGAATAATTGAGCTTAATGAAAATATTTTCATGATTATGATATTCACACTTTATTTGTACACTCACCTTTATTGCTTGCTCATGTTTTGTTTTCATGAGTCTTATTTATGCCTAATTGAACTTGAGTGTTTGATATGATGTGAATTTCATGTTTATGGAAAACAATTTTGTTTTATTCCTTACTTGAAGGATTTCGTACTAGTTAACAAGTTTTCCATTTAACTAGTTGCGATGTTCTTCACTTTGGTAGAGTTTTTCAAACTAAGCTATAATTTTCAAATCTACTTTTGAAAACCCCTACCTTCTAAGGGCGGTAGGATGGGAGATCATGTTCATGTATGCCCTAAATTGAAAATCTTTAAAACTTGAATTATGATTGGGTGGTAGAGAATATGATGTATACACTTGAACTTATTGCTATGTCAATTGGTATCATTGAACTCTTTCAATTGGTATCATCTTGATCTTCTTGTATACTCATATATGTTTTGTATGTATGTATGCTTTAAATTCCAAGTATATCAATTTCTATTGGTATCTATCTTTCATACATATATATGTTTGTGTTTATGCTAGTGCTTGAGTTTCAATTTTGTTTAAATTGATTACTTTTAAATTGTTATCAAGACTATGCATGACTTTAGTTTGTATTTCATAAAGGGGAGAAAATTTGATTTTGTATTTCAATTGGTATTTGTACTCCCACACTTTATGATTAAAAGTTGTTATTTTAAACATATGATTTCAACATCAAATTTTCAAAATGAAATATATTCTTACAATTGGTATCAAAATTTGTGTTTAGACATTCAAAATTTGTTATGTTGTTTTACAATTGGTAATTTGTTATGTTTAATTACAATTGGTATTTCCAAAATTTTATTTAAAGAAAATATTCAAAGTTTTGATTTGTATTTCCTATATGCAAGGAGAGCTTAACATCTCTCTTACATATAGATTCATGTTGAGTATATTATAAATTGAGGAGCTTGACAACTCTACTTTATATGATATACGTGTGTAGGGGGAGCTTCACATCTCCTCTTATGCATTACATAATATGTGTTATGTGAATTGGGGCTTGTCATCCCTTCTTCATGTAATGCATATGTGTAGGGAAGCTAACTTAGCATCTTCCTCTTCATGAATGTATATAGCATATAACATATATTGATTCTTGTTTATTGGTATCAAGATGCTTCATTGACATATTTTTAATTGATATCATGTTTGTAGTCACCCCTTATTGATTTTGTTTTTTATTTTAGACAAAAAGGGGGAGAACATTGTTAGCATTGTTTTGATTGACAAAAAGGGGGAGAAAGATTTTTACCCCTCATTTTATCTATGGTTTTGATTGTTTACCCCTTTGTTGATGATTGACAAAAAGGGGGAGAAAGATTTATGAAGTTTTATATGCATATATTATGTTTTAATCTCAAGAATATTAAGTTTAATTGATATATAGAGTTTGCTTTGTAATTGGTATCTAGAGCTTATTTTGTTTTGAATATTCCATTTGATATCTAGAACCATTTATTGTTTATGCATACGCATGTTTCATGTTTAATACTAATTGCATATATTTATTGTTTATCCCTATGCATGAGTTAAGGGGGAGCTTCTTTGAAGCTTATCTTTAATCTATGCATATATAACTCCATGAGTTTTGTCATCATCAAAAAGGGGAGATTGTTGGCCCAATGGCCTTCCACTCTAGTTTTGATGATGATCAACACTCATGTAGTTATGTTTACTAATATTCTTGTGTTTCTAAGTTTCAGATCATTAACAGGATATTAGTAGGTGATTAGCTTCAACAAGATGATTAGAAGCTATTCATGGTGATTCCAGGGCCAAAGCTTCAAGTTCACACTTTGCCTAGCCCATGGATGGAGTTTTGGAGCAAGTCTACTTGAAGATGATGATCGTCAAGAAGACTTAGGTATCCTAGTTTAGATAGAGTTTTAGATCCATTTGTAAAGCTTAGTTTAGTTGATATGCTCAAGTGCACAAATCACACACGTTTTATGATTGAGTTTTGGTTTTCATGAATAGTTTATCAAAACAAGTTTAAATTGATATATGTATAGTTGCTTCATTCTATACATGCATGCTTAATTTTTTAAACAAACTTATTTTGACTATCCTATTCATGTTTTGGAAAATTCTAGTTTGATAAAATACAAGTTTTGTTTGTGATAAAAATACAAGAGTTGGTTTTTGGTATTTCTATCATGCATATCCTTTAAACCAAAACCTTGTTATATGCTAGATATCAAAAACATAGATATTTCATTATGATTGTGTAGTGGATCATATCCATACACACTATGCTTTAATAAGTTCAAAATATCTTGTTTTTGTATTTTGTGAAGTTATGGAAAAACAAGTTTTAGAAAAACATATTTTTAGAAAAACAGTTTTTATTGTGATTAAAACTATTTAATGGATTTACTGTGATTTTATGGGATTTTTATTGAGTGAAAAGACCTATTTTCAAATCCCGTATCTGTGCAGTTCTGCACTGTGCCTGCCAGGCCAGTTCGGTCGACCGGACCGGTCGACCGCACCAAGTGGCCGGTCGACCGGGTCGGTCGACCGATGTGCACAGACGTGCACGCTGGCTACACATTGTAGTCGGTCGACCGGACCGGTCGACCGAGTTGAGAGTTCAACTCTCAGGATGTTTCGGTCGACCGGGCCGGTCGACCGCTAGTGCCCAACGGTCACTTTTCTGACCGTTGGCGGTCGACCGGGCCGGTCGACCGACGCCTGTCAGAGCTGCCAGCTCAGCTCTAACGGCTAGTTTTCTGTTTGGCCTATATAAACTCCATCTCTTTGGGGATTTTGGCCAAGATTTTTAAGAAGAAAAATTCCAGGTTTCTGAAGTGTTTAAAGAGTTTTAAAAAGTAGTTTTTGAGCTTTAAACTTCTAATCTTTATTGTTTTGGGTTTTTGGAAAATCAAAGAGAACTAGTTTTTTGGGATTTTGATTTGATCTTTTATTTCTATCATATACAAGAGATTTCCCAAGTAGTTTTTCTTTGTTGCTTGTTTCCAAAACACTTAGTTTCCACACTTGAGCTATATCTTCTATCCTAAACTATTAGGATCTTTGTTTTGTGGAAAAAGAAAGAAAGAGAGAGTTTTGAGGTTGTTGTTTGTAACCTCTAAGTTGTACACCCTTATTCTTGTTGTATCCCTCTTCGGTAGAGGTGATCGGGTGATTGGTTTGTGAGCCTCTTAGGTAGAGGTGTTTGTTGTAGTTGGCTACGGGCCGTATCCCTCTTCGGTAGAGGTGGATTGTGGTTGTTTAGCCTCGGTGGCTTTGTAAGGTTGAGAGAGGAGTTTGGTACTCCTATAGTGGATTGGGAAATCCTACACGGTGGTGTAGGCGGGGATGTAGAGCAAGGTGCTCGAACCTCGAAACAAATCTTGGTGTTTGCGTATTGATCCATTGTCTCTCTAACTCTCTCTCATTTATATTGTGCAAAGCATCATACTTCATATCATCATATCATATTTGCTTGTGTTGAGCATAATTCATATTGCCATATCATATATTGCTTGTGTTGTGCCTTGCATCTCTTATTGTCATATCTATTATATGCTTGGCTTGCTTGTGTGTGTGCATCACTTATACTCATCCAACAAGAGCTTCACATAGCGCCTCAACCCATATCTAGGGGAATCAAGAGGAGTTAGTCCAGAGCCTCGCAAGGGGAATTCGGCTACACTTGGTGGATTGTATTAAGTGTGTTGCAAGATTTGCATTAGCTTCCGCATTTAGCGCACTTAGTTTGCATTCAGTTTCTTAGATTAGCACTTACACCTATTCACCCCCCCTCTAGGTGTTTTTCAGGAGGTAACCATGTATGCATACACTTTTGTATTTCTGTATCTTTGGTATATATGGATGGTTGGCATATGTGTCATTTTCATATCCTATATATGCCTGTGTTATGCATGTACATCTCTTTATCAGATTATTTTATATGCATGTGTTAAGGGGGAGCTTCACTTAAAGTCTCCACCAAAATATTTGTAATAACTCCATATGTTTTGTCTTCATCAAAAAGGGGGAGATTGTTGGCCCAAAGGCCATTAGTCCTAAGTTTTGATGATAACAAACCATATGTAGTTATGTTTTAATAAGTTTTTTAAATGAGTTTTAGGTAAAAATCATAGGTTAATTGATGGCTCCAACACAAGACTCACACATTTGGAAGCGGTGAAGATTTGAATCCCAGAGCCCAGCACAATGAAGAGCTCCAGGATCAAATAAGTTAAAAGACTACTACAAGATTTTAATTTTTACATTTTCTATTTTAGTTAGGATTTATAGTCTATTTTGTCAAAACCGAGATGATAGAGGTTGATAACTTTGAGATTGTCACACACACACATTTGATATTGCTTCATGCTTACAAATAAATTTTATTACAAAATTTCTTATCAAGTTTCGGAAAAATAAAGTTTTGAAAATTCATTTTTGGAAAAACAAGCTTTTGGAAAAACCGTTTTTGTTTGGAAAAAGAATTTTTATCAAAATAAAGTTCAAATCATTTTGGAAAAAGAATTTTTATCAAAATAAAGTTCAAATCATTTTGGTGTTAATCTATGATCACACCCTGATTTTTATAAGCCCTAGAACTCTATTTTGTATATACCAATCTAAAGAATTTATATCTTCAAAAAGCCCTTTCAAAAATCTGTTTTTGGCCTAGTCCAGTCGAACAAACGGTCGACCGCTGGCAGAGCAGAACTGCTCTGTCGGTCGACCGGGCGGTCGACCGACATGCACCATTGTGCATGTGTGCACATCGGTCGACCGACCCATCGATCGAGAGCAAGAGCAGTGCTCTCTGTTTTTCTCAATCGACCGACAGAGAGAACTCACTCTCTGTTTGGGCCTCACGGTTGACCGTCCGGTCGACCACTTTCCCAACGGTCGGATTTCCGACCGTTGGCGGTCGACCGGTAGCAGAAAATTCTGCTGACTAGGCTGTAACGGCTATTTTTTGATTTGATTTTTGTTGGGATCTCCCCCAACGAATCTCTTGGCCTTTTTAACCCAGTTTTCATCCCCAATAAATAGAGGGAGTTTTCTACAACTAAAATACAAGATTTACAAGATTAAGATTAAAAGTTTTCAAAAGTTTAGCCTTTTAGCAAAAAGTTTTCATTGAGCCAAATTTTCAATCCTTTTAGCTTGAAGCCTTCCTCTACTTCTCTTCTAAATTTGTGCACTACACAATCCCAATAGTTTCATCTCCTCATCTTGGTTGTAGGGTTGTGCAAGTGAGCCATTGTTTGTAGTCAAGTGTTGATCACTGTTTTCTTCATATTGAGAAGTTGTAGAGGTTGCGGCCTCAGGCGAGCTAGTGAGCTCCTAGTTGGTGTTGCGGCACTGTGAGAGAGGACAAGTATATTCAAAGAGCTCTAGTGAGAACTTGTATTGACGATCCGGTGGGATCAAGCATAGTAGAAATCCTTCATCGTATTGAAGGCGGGGACGTAGAGCAGTGGCTCGAACCTCGAAACATATTCTCGTGTTTGTGATTGTCCACCTATCTCTAAACTCTATCTCTCCTTTACTTGCTCTATTATTTGTATACTCTCTTGCAAGTCTTTTTATTATTGTTGTTTATTGTTAAATAGATTTTAATCCACATTATTTGTCACTTAGTATAGCCTTCACCTATTCACCCCCCTCTAGGTAATTTCAAATAATACCTAATGTTTACACAAGATCTAAACACAATCTTAAACTAAACAAACTGAGGTCTTCCTGTAGAACTCCTTCTCCAAGTCGACTCAATCCAAACACGATCCAATGAGCTTGACTCCAACCGAGTGCTAGATGCGATCTTGACGCGTGAGCTCTTTAGTCTATATGTGTTAGCTCTAAAACTCCTTTGTTGAAGCCAAACACCTACTAATATCTTGGTTAATTACTGAAACTATTTAAACACAAGATTATTAGTAAACTATATCTACATGAGTTAATCATCATCAAAACTAGAGTGATGGGCCGCTGGGCCAACAATCTCCCCCTTTTTGATGATGAAAAAACTCGTGGAGTTATATATGCATGGATTAAAGATAACTTCACAGAAGCTCCCCCTTAACTCATGCATAGTAATAAACAATATAGATAGTCAATGAATGCATAAACCAAATGACACATATATGAATGAATGGAAATAAACATGCATAAACTTTTTGCATAAATGAGGAAATGAAATAAACATGCATATATAAATTCTCTAAATACTTCTCCCCCTTTTTGTCAATTCATCAACAAAAGGGCGAAAACAAATCAAACAATCACGATATATATGCGATAGACACTCATAGGGTCTGTTTGGTTGTCGTAATTGGCCATAATTCGTAAGTTGTAATTTGTAAGTCTTTTACATTTGTAAATGAGTTACAAACATGTAAGCTTTGTAGTGTTTGGTTGGTAATATAAAGTTGTAAGTGAAAAAGTGTATTGTGCTTTACGGTATTTGGTTGTCGCAATGTTTAAGTCGTAAGTGAAAAAGTTGATTACAAAATTAACTATTTGGTGATTTAAAAAGTTTTAATATTGCAAATAAATATTAAAAATGCTAAATATTAAAAAAAATTAATATTAACATAAAAAATAATACAAATTTGCATGACCACAAAATTAACTGTAACTGGGCTGTAAGTGAGTGGTAATTGGGTTGCAAGTGAGGGGTAATTGGGTTGTGTAAGTCTTTGACGAATTACGGTCCAAACAAACGCCGTAGTTGTAACTGGGTTGTAAGTCATTTATGAATTACGGACTTTTACGCGAAACAAATGGCCCCATAAAGAGGAGAGACGTAAAGTTAACTCCCCTGCATACATGCATTACATGAAAAAGAGATGACTAAACCATAATCACATAACGCATAACATATAATGTATAAGTGGAGATGTTAAGCTCCCCCTACACACATGTAAGACATAGAGAAGAGAGGCCAAGCTCCTTAATATGAGATACACTCAACATGAATCTATATATAGAGAAGATGTTAAGGTTCCCTTGCATATAAGCAATACATATCAAAACATTATGAAACATCTTTAAAACAAAATTTATGATACCATTTGAAAATATCTTGTAAATTTTTGATATCAATAGAAAATAAAACATTGTATGTTTTTTATACCAATTGAAATATATATATTGTAAATATTGATGCCAATTGAAAGTAAAAATCAAATTTTTGGGTAAACACAACTCATTTTGCAATAAGGATATCAATTTGAGAATAATATCAATTTAAGATTATTGATACCAATATTAAAATATTAGCATATACTAAAATAAAGTATTTTTCATCATAAAGAATGGGAGTAGGATACCAATTGAAAAGAAAACCGATTGAAGAACAAAACATGAATTTTCTCCCCTTTATGAAATACTAATAAAAACAATGCATAAGCTTGTATAAGATACCAATTGAAAAATAATTGTTATTAAGGAGTAAATCAAGCTTAGCATAAACATAATTTGTGCTTTAAGATGTAAAGATATTGTAAGCACAATCAAATCATATATATATATGAAAATGAAAATATCAATTGAAATTGATACTATTTGAAATTTGAATCATACATATATAGGAAACATAAATATGAGTATACAAATATAAAAATATCAATTGTGATACCAATTGAAAATATAATGAGAATCAAGTGTATAACTTATACCTACCACCCTATTCATGCATATGTTTATAAAGATTCTCAGTAATTATTTAATGAAAATTCAGAATGTATTTAAGTTTTTATAAATCATATCGGATTAATTGATATGATGAAACATTGATACCATGTATGATTGTACATTAATATAAGTGGTGTAACACTTGAATATTATAAATCTGGTTTATTCGGTATATTCCTATTCTTTCAGATTATACTGATAAGGAGATCGGTAAATGTATATTATCAGATATTCTTTTAATATTAATTATAAATTTATTATGAATTGAGGAATACAGGAAAATTTATGGAAATGCATGGGTGTATATACTGTATGAAATACTCATATGAATACTGGGTAATGGTATTTAATCCTAATTTTGATTTTTATTAAGGGATTGGAGAAATACAAAATGAAAGAAAAAGAAAGAAAAATAAATTAATATAACAAGTATGGGAGGTATGGGAAGTATGGGGAGTAGGTGGGAGTAGGTGGGGGAGAGAAATAAAAACGCTCTCTCTCTCATCTCTCTCACTCTCATCTTCCTCTCTCTCTCTCTCTCTCTCTCTGGTGTAAGGTGGCCGGCGGCACTGTAGGCCGACCATCGTGGGGCCGGCAGTGGGGGGAAACATTAGCCCCACCCCTATCTCTCTCTCTCTATGGCCCTCCGGCAGCCAGGGGCATCAGAGCAGCGCCGACGGACCGGCCGGGCGGCTGGCGCCGCACGCCGCGAGGGCAGCAGCAGCGCGCTGCTGCTGCTGCTGTGTTTTGGGTTAAAACCCAAACGGGTTTGGGTTTCAGGTTCAACCCAAACCCGACCCGTGTACATTAAAACCCAACCCAATAAGGCAAAATTTTATTTTAGCCCCTGTGAGATTGAATAATTATTTTGGGCCCTAAAAAATTACAAACAGCCCCCTGAAAATTTTCAGTTATTACGTATCTAACCTTTTATATTGGTTTTGGTTTCTGAACGATATCTTGGCCATCCGAAGTCAGATTCGGATGATTCTTGAGCTGTTGTGATCGTGAAAATGAGAGCTACACATCTTGTATATTAGTATATGGTATTGGATGCTCAAAGTCTATCAAATGCCGATGAGTGAAAGTCCTAACTCAAGTCTATTTTCCCCAACTTAGAAATAATTATTATTGGGATATTATTGATAATATTGATTCATTGAAACTAAGAGATTACATCATTAAAAGATGATTATGACAGTTATTGTAAAAGTGAATTGGTGTTATGGAACTGAAATCCAATAAGATATCCCGAATAATGAATTGCGGCGTGTTGTACATACATGTGCATGAACATAATACGGTATGATACCAAATTGAGATTTGCTATTTAAGTTCATATAACATGACCATTAGGAGCTTGTAAGTATATTAATATGGATGAACATGACAAATACCATCTACCTGTCTGCGATGAATATTGATGTCACTCAACCTGAAAATCGTTAAGTGGGTAAAGTCTACCTCTGATTCAATTAAACGCTGTGATTGCATGCGTATTAACTAGTAAGATAATAATGATGCTAGTGAAGTGAAAATTTATATTATATGCAAGTGATATCCAAGGTATTATGAAATCTATAGTCAAGGATAATAATATTCGGATGATGGTTGGTTAACACTGGTGTACCCGACGAGTAGACTAAATAGTGACAGTGGAAAATCTGTTACAGATTATGGATGTTATTAATTTATAAGAGATAATTAGAAATCAGCTAAGATAAAAGATCACTTAAGACCCATCAACCATAATTAGATAATTATAGAATCGGTTATATTGATACTGGTATATGCAGAATCCGAAGTTGATATTAGAATTGAACTAAGCAAATAAAATTTGAAATTATCTTCGAGTAACTCGATGTAACCGTGATATAGAAAACTCTGTTAAATGGGATATATGTAATTGATGCAGTATGATAGAAATAGCGTACTGATTAAACTATTAAAGATTTTGTTAATATTGATAACTCGGATAGGATCAGGACATTTCGGTGTATTAGCAACGGTGAATGTGAACCGATAATGATGAAACTGATCAAAGTAATTGATATTGAATTAAATTAGAGCAACTGAATTCCTAACACTACCGGACATACTTGATAAATAAATTGAACATCAAAAGCTTATTGTTAAGTTAAGTGCATGGGATACTCAAATAATATGTAGTATGTTGAGAATTGATCTTGCGAATATTATTTTCGTATATATTGTATTTCATGATATATATGCTTATAATGTGATTTTGTGTATCAACTAGCACACTTGAGGCAACAAGGGTCAGCTGATGGCCTACATATTTATATATATCGATTAAGTTGTTAATCGGTTACAACTGAAAGAAATTTGATGGTAAATAACTAAGATTCATCGAATCTAATGAGAGGTGAAAAAACAAAACCTTTGAACTAGAACTTATAAGTAGATATTGTACTTTTAGTGATTAATGTTATTAATAAAAAACTACTAAATAAGATCAAGTCTGATGATTATCAGATAATGGGTGACCGAAGATGGTGTATAAGTATCAAGTGAGTAATTAAACTGGTGAAATCTAGTTAGAGTCAGTATTGAGCAAATCTGATAACTTAATATTAAGTATATCGATTATGATGGATAATTCGATATCAATAAAACAAATATTGACAGTATTGAACTAGTATTTTGATATGCCTACTTTATACACCGGAGACTTCCAGGTATCTGATTGATTTATAAGAATATTAGAATCCTCTATTAAGTTTGGAAGTCATATCCTTATAGTGACACCGATTATATCTAACTGGTAAGAGTTAGATAATTACCTTAACAATTAAAAGTTTGTGATGCAAATGAAAGATTGAGCGTCATGTCTATGGGATTAGTAATCCAGTATTGGTAAGTGATATATGTACGTGTATGCATGTATATATGTGTGGTTTGATTCATATGCGAACGTAGTTGATGATTTGGCTAGTAATTGACTGTGTGGTTTGTAACTAGAAGATAGAAGTAAGCAACAACAAAATAGATATATAAAAGTCAGTAGCGTTAACACCAGTATTGGTAGAAACTGGGGTAAATTTGGGCTGTACCAAATAAAAGTACTAAAATCAGCCCTTGCTTGAAATAAAGGATATTTATAATATCAAAAGTGTAATAATTCATTGATATCATAATTATCGTGTAACTATCACTTGTATCAGAAGTGATGAGAAAATTCTGAATTAAATCAAGTTGTAACCAATAGGCAGTCTGCCTGAGGATAAAAGAGGCAATGAATGATAAATCCCGATGTTAATTAAATGATAAAAGGTGAATAAGTATTGTGATTAGGAAAAGCGAATACTGGTACTACGAATCAGGACTTGACCGGGATGATATTGGGAATCATTAAGTTGAATGCATTATGTGTGCGTTTGGTACCTCTTAAATATGATAAGAATTCATCGAAACTAATGAATTAAGAAATGAAATCGCATGAACTTGACCGCGTGACACATCGGTATGTATGTGAATGCCTTTGTGATAAGAAATGTGCATAATGCATATAATGTCATGTATTGTATTATAGGAAGGGACCGAGTTTAACCGGAGGTGACCGAATGGGAGTATTGCTATTATTTATTGTATTGGAGGAAGGGACCAGGTTTAACTGGAGGTGACCGAAGGGGAGTATCGCTGTTATTTATTGTATTGGAGGAAGGGACCGGGTTTAATTGGAGGTGACTGAAGGGGAGTATTGTTGTTATTTATTGTTTCGGAGGAAGGGACCAGGTTGAACTGGAGGTGATCGAAGGGAAGTATTAGTATTATTTTGTTGAAGTATGCTTGAATATATGTTTATGATATCCGGGATATGGATATGACTGTTTATGATATCCGAATTATGGATGTTAATAGGTATGACACCTAGTATATGCATATGATTGTTTATGATATCTGGTATATGAATATGATTGTTTATGATATCCAAATTATGAATGTTAATAGGTATGAAACCTAGTATATGCATATGATTGTTTATGATATCTGGTATATGGATATGATTGTTTATGATATTCGAATTAAGGATATTAATATGTATGAAACCTAGTGTATGCTTATAGTTGTTTATGTATTGGGAAAATAGATTGTTGTGGCATCCAGTATATGGATGTAAGTGTCTCGTATTTTTCATGTATGAACACACAGTTATAATTGGATACTATCATAAATAGGGTGTGATGTCATATGTATATTGGGGTAGGTGCAATATTGAACTGTAACTAATCTAGTGAGTAAGATTAGGCTCTCCAAGAGTTATGCTGTAATTAGGCTCTCCAAGAGTTGTGCTGTGACCATGACTATATATGAAATACGAACATGTTATAAACTGAAAATAGGAGAGGTGATTATAAGAGACTAATGAGTAGGTCAAGTATTGCAAAATTATTGATATTGTATGTTAATAAAATATTGGTCACGTGTACTCAAAAGAATACATATAGAAAGTATCAGATAATAGAAAGAATCTATGATTCATAAGCTGCAATATCAATTATAAGTAGAAAGTATTGAAACTGATTTTTGACATTACTCAACTGCATAATAGTTGAAGTACAATGGTAGTATATTACAAACTCTATTTTGACTGATTTCACTCACTGAGCTGTTAAGCTTACCCACCACAGATTGATGTTTTCAGGTCCCGGTAAGGCGAAGGTCTGGCTTAAAGCTGAAAGGATGTCCTCCTGAGACATTGCATATATTTTATGATAGAATGTGATTCCCTTTTTCTAAACTCTGATCTTATTAGTAATTGTGAGTTAGTGCTAGTGGCAGCAGATAATGTTACATTTTGATAAAAGAGAATTAAATATGACGATGTGCAGTTTGTATGTTGAGTTGAACTGATAAATGGTTTAGGTCAGAATATATATATATATATCAAGGGAAGAAATTCTTATGTATATGTTAATTGATTTACTTTGAGATGAATAATATGATGAAATTTTGAAATTTATAAGTAGGCTGATGTTAGCCGAAACCTAAATTATTGTATTGAGATGGAGTCTATATTTCAGAAGAGATGCTGCAGAAATTTCTTTAGTATATTCTGATTAACGAGCGATAAGGTTGATGATTATAGATTTTGAGGTCATTAAACCTTGAACCGTTACAGTTAGTATCAGAGCTTAGGCTTAAAAACTTGGAGTAGAACTCAAGTATAGGTCTAAGGCAGTGTTAGTCTAGAAATTGATTTAAGTCATTGATTCAGAAATAACATTGATTGTTATAATGAATGTCTGTGAGTGTGCAGTTTGTATGAACGAATGAATGTGTTTCTTGATGTAAGAAGTTCATAGGTGTGTTTTCCATTATTTGTGAAAGGGAAAACTTACAAAAAAAAGGGTCGAGGAGCTAAATTACAAGTAATTGAAAAGAAAAAATTACAGGTAGATCTCCTAGATCTCTGGGGAAGTGTGCCGGTAAGAATCTGATCAGCGCGCGACCACTTTCTCCCTTTGACGATGTGATCGGTCAGATGATTGAACTGCTCCTCTTGAGAATTCCTTCTCGCCTGTTTCTGGATATTTCTTGAGAGGGAGGAAGATCTTAGGGTATTAGCACCCTGAATTTATCCTTGTTGGATTAGAGAAGTAATTCTCTGAATTCTAAGCCAATCTTCTCTCTTTCCTTGCTCGTCTCTCCTCTTTAAGCTTCTGGTAGGCTATTTATAGGGAGGACAGGGGTATAATCATCCTGAAAATCTGGAAACAGATTGAGTCAATCTGTTGAAAAGTATCCTTGTTGCGAGGCTGGAAACAACTTCTGCGAAGTTAAGAATAGCATGTAGCGCTAATCTCTTGATTCGCTCTGCTAAATGAGGGATACTCCCTTGATCCTCTCTAGTTAATTGAGAGATCTCCCCTGATCTTCTTACCTGTTTGGGAGAGTCAAAAGATCATAGTAGACAACTGCCAAATTTGATTTCAATCAACATGATCTTATCTGGAGATTTAATTTCATCTGTAGATTTGATTAGTCAAAATGACCATAAAGGACTCGTAGCGGATCGTTGCGTTGAGCTCATAGCGGAGCTGGGAGAAGCTTCTGGGGAAGTTAGAAGAAAGCTCTCAGCGGAGCTAGATAAAACTTCTGGCGAAGCTACTAGTCAACCTTTCGCGTGGCTGCGTGAAGCTTCGAGCGAAGCAAACTTTCTGTGGAGTTAACTGAGCATTTCTAGGCGAAGCTGTAAGTTAGCTCGCAGCGAAGCTGTGAAGGAGCTTCCTGCGATGCTAAGCAACTTTGGTTTCTCATGCGAGACTTATCTCGTGGGCTTGTGCGAGACTAAGTGTTGAGCTAACTTAGTGCCTCTGAACCTGCTTGGGCCTTTTCACGGGCTTTTAAGGACGATCTCGGCTTACTGTCTGCTTCACTGGAACAGTAGAGCCCAAGTTGCTGATTCGTCCTCTTTTAGATGGGTGAAGAATTGGTCATCAGCTTGTCTTCCACTTGTCTTTTGTAGATGTCAACATGTTGACATTGTTCAGGCTAGTTAGGAATCTTGTCTTTTTTAGAGTGTTAACAAGACCCCTTCAAAGTTTTCATGAGTCTGCAATAGAATGGTTCAGATTTCGAAATTCTTTAAACTACTTTGATTGATGGTACGTGAAATGCGAACGTCACCATAGTGATTGAGTGTAGCTTCACTTTCTATCCTGCTTTTAGATTGGAATAAGTCCACAGAGGAATCATGTAGATTCGAGATTCTGGGTGGCTTCGCGTTTGGGTAGCTTCGCCGTTGGGTCTCCCAGAGTGGCTTCACTTTAAAATCGGGGTTGGAAGGACGTTTCTTTCCCGAGGCTAACTGCCTTTTTGTGAGTCACGAGAAGGATTACTCCCTTTTTCGAGGTTAGAATAGCCTCTCTTGCATTTAACGAGGGGGATTATTCCCTTTTCTGAAGTTCAATTAACTTCGTATGTATTCACGAAGGGAAAGTATTCCCTTTCTTGAGGCTAAGCATTTAAATGCTTTAACTTCGCCCGCGCTCGAGGCTTGAAGCGGCAGCGGTATGGTCAGGCCATGAGGCCTATAAATAGGACACTTGTAGTCCTTTTCAGAGAAACATACTTTTCTCTTTTTGAAAAGTTTGTTTATGACATCTCCTTGTTGCCCAGGAAAGGAGATTCAGATTTCTAAAACAGTGGGGACGCCCACTCCGGTCATTAACTAACAAGAGCTGGTGAGTCTCGGTTATCCAATGACTTTAGAAAGTTTATCTCCCTTAATTCTCTTAGCTTTACCAGCTATTTCAGGGTTCGAATTCCCTTGATTTCTGCATTAGACTGATTTCCAGAAAAGGGTTTCAGCCCTATTTTCTAGCTTCTTGGCGAAGCTATCATTCTCGTTCGATCAGGCGAAAGATCTTTTCATGCAGAGATCTGTTAAATCTGTCTGTTAAATCTGCCAAATAGGCAAGGCGTAGGACTTGGCCTTTTCAAGGATGAGCCAGTCTTACCATATAGGTGGGGTCAACACTGCGTCCCTCTGGGCCAATCTGGCCTAGCTAGGACTTGGTCCTTTTTTGAGGCTTCTCTAGCCTAACTGTCTTACGTGGGGCTAAGACTTGGCTTATGCTAAGCTAATCTGTCATTACTCTTCAAGCGAGGCTATCCTCTGCTTAGCTGAAATCCATCTTCAAGGCACAACTGGATGGACATGAATTGCTTCGCTCAAAGCATTTTACCTTAGAATTCCATTTTCCCTTTGCATTTTCTTTTCTTTGATTTAATGCTAACTTGCTCCCAGTTTACATTGCAGCAAATTGTGCTCGCCAGTCTTTCATCGTGATGAAAAAGGACCAAAAATTTTCCCCTTGATCTTAAAGTTTTGATCATAAGCAAGAGGAACATATTGGAGCAGCTGCTGCGCGTTCCAAGAAGGGGTTGGCAGTTGCTTATCCGAGATGACCCATTTCGGGAAGGGCTGGTAGTCGCTCATCCGAGATGATCCACTTCGGGAAGGGGCTGGTAGTTGTTTATCCGATATGGTCCACTTCGGAAAGGCAGACGTCACTAGTAAGGTCTCGGATCCTTCCTTTACCAATTTTATTTAAGGAAGATCCAGCTTTCTCGTGGCAACCAATCATTTGTCAATTTTGATCAAAGAAGATCTAACTTCCAATCTCTTGTCAATTTTCATCAAAGAAGATCTAGCTTCTTGATGGTGAAATCTGCCATTAAGCGAAGGATTACGACCTTGTGCAGGAGGAAAACCTTTTGTGTCCAGTTGGGATGGTTTATCACCTTGAAATTAGATAGGATAATTTGTCTGCCTTTGGAGCAATGATTCGGTTGTACGAACGACAATCTTGATGTAGTGCCAATGTATCTTCCTATTTGAATCAATAAAAATGTTTATTTTCTGCTTATCTACTTTGTTTTCCTCCTTTTTGATTCGAGAACACCTGAAGTGGACTAGCTTATGTAAGTCTTTTCCTTAGGAGGAAATAAATGCTCTTAGAGGAGCTAAACTTCCAGCGAAGCTGGAGTCAGATTTTCAATTAAGTCAGGAACAAGTTTCTGGCGAAGCTAGCACGGAATTTCCGCGAAGCTAGAGATGTGCTCTTAGCGGAGCTAAGGCATGTTCTTTAGTGAAGTTACTCAAGCGTAGAGCGAGGTCAACGCTGAACTCACAGCGAAGTTAGCCCTTGGCAGGGCTGGCAGTCTGGCTTCTCAGGAAGGTACTTAGGCGCCATTTCAAATTAATTTGAAACGACTGCCTGTATTCCTTTTGAGGAGGCGAAGTTAGGCAGTCTTACGCCTATAAAAGCCCAACTGGGGCTAAAAGAGAAAGAATTACTTCTCTTTGAATTTTCAGAGAAACAAATCTCTTTTTCCTCTTTCTTCTTCGTTGATATTTTAAGAACTTTTCAGTTCTTTTATGGCTCCTAAAAGACGAGCAGGCAAAGAGGCAGTGACCTCTGCGACGGAGGGGCCTTCCCCTCCTCCGGTCATTGAGCGCCCCATTGCGGGTAGGGATTTTTCCCTTTTACTCAGAGATTTTTATCTCTTTTTGAAGCCAATTTCTGGCTATTTCATGATGAACCTGGAGTAATTTGCCATGATCCAGTGATTTCAGGGAGTTGGTCTCCCTTAATTCAAATCCACCGAATTTTTAAGGGATTTAATTATGCTTCAATTTTGTGAATCAAAATTTAGAAACCGAAGGGTTTCTTCTCCAAGCTTCTATGCAAAGCTAACCCTTAAGGTGGTTCACATCCTGTCAAATAACAGAATGTGAGGCTAGCCTAAGAAGCGTAGCTGGAAAAGGACTTTAAAGTCCTTAGAATAACTTTAGGCACCAGTGCCTTTCCAGCGAATTTAGCCCTTAGGGGGCTTCTTTGCATTCTGTTCAGTGACAGAGCGCGAAGCTAAGTTTCTGGGGCGAAGTTAACACTTGAATATTTTCTGCATTGTGCCTTCGTGCAGAATGCGAAGCTACGCTGCAGTTGTGAAGCTGAGCTTCAGGGCGAAGGTAATGCTAGGCTAGCTTGCTTGGAGAGCGAAGCTATGCCTTAGCAAAATTTTTTTGCTTTAGCTTTCTTTTTCTTCAGCAAATGAACTAATATGATTTCTTCTTGCTGATGCAGTGCACTATACTCCGGGTCCTTTGAATAGTCTTTTCGGAACAGCCAGGGGACTGGATGGTAATGTTAGCCTGCAGTTTTAGGGGCAGGCCTCATTATTTAGTGAGCAGAGTGCTCCTGGTCAGAATGCCCTTATCTATGCTAGAGATCAGCGTGTACTATGAGGATCATCTTAACTACCGCTCCCCTCGAGGATTGTGACCGAAGAATCTATCAAAAGCCAGGCTTTATGTTCGGGGATGCAACACCAGATACCGATCATCAACTGCTGGCCAGAGAAGGGTAGTGAATTTTCAATCTGGATGGCGAGAAGTATTATCTCCCATCTAACAAGCGTCATTTTCCATTGTCTTTCTTCCAATGATTGACGAGGGCTCGAAAGATGCAGTGGCAAGTGACTCGGACTACTGACTTCATTCACGTGGGGAAATTAATAACTCCATCTCCCGATTATACAAGGGCAGGTCCTCCTCGCTGCACATTGGGTCTCCATCCCAGGAATGTTCTCCCAGGCTCCCAGTGGGGGAAAATCCCGCCGTAGCTCAGACTTTTGGAAATCAGTTTTTCAAGGCTCATGGTAATTATCCAGCCACTGATTTTAGGACCCCTGGGGGGATTCATCCCCCCCAAGGCATGGTGGAGGGACTTGATCTTATATGTCTTGGCCCATTTCAAAGAGGATCTGGAGAGGCTTGGACTCTACGAGATCGTCAAGGCAACCTATTACGGCATCCAGATGAGCGTAACGAGCTTCTGCGCCATCTTCATGTTGTACTGTCCAGCTACAGGGACTTTCATCCCCCTGTAGGTGAATTAGGCATGGCTTTGCACGAGATGTAGGAAGTCTATGCTCTGCCCTTGGGATCTCTCCCATATGAAGAATATTTCCCATGCGAGGCAGAATTGGCACTTCTGGAGAAGCAGGAGCCCACTTTGTTTGAAACTTATTGGGAATTTGTGCCATCTCTACATCTGTTGGAGTATGCATGGGAGCCATAAGGGAACTTCATGCAGTTCGAAGAGCTGGGGGAATTATTTGTTCCCCAACCTGGAAGATGCTCCTGAAGCAGCTCACTGCGGGGTTGCAGACGAGGACATTTTTCGAAGGAATCAAGAACACTCCCAAGGGGATATGATTTTGGAAGAAGATGATGGACCCCATGAGAAAGGTGATATTCTCCGGAGTTTTCATCATCAGGCCCGTCGACCGATGTCCCGGAAGGCACTTTTAGCTGGCTTTTTGTCGGTTTGGCTGAAGAGGTGCGTGGTGCCATCTCCCTCCGGCGACGTCATTCTCCCGATCGTCTTATTACCGGCCGTTCGTTAGTAAACGGTCATTCCCTTGGACTTCTCCTGGCAATGGTGTGTTGTATTCAGTGGGGCTTTCGTGCATTGACGGAGGCTTTCTGTAAGCCACCAATAATGAAGAGGGAAAAAGGCACTATCTTGCCTCGCGACGGACCAAACCCCAGGATCAGTTTGCCATACACCTATTTGATGGCATGGTTCGACCTTCACTGCCCCTCCATTATCCAAGCCAGTGAGGAGCCTCCAGAAGGTGTCCGGATGGCACTTCTCTGTCGATTTGCGGGATGTTCGTAGTCACGGACTTATGTGGCCGCGGTTTGTAAACTGCTGTGCCAGCATAACATTTACAGTCTTTTTCGGTGATTTCCCTACATTCGCGATGCAGGCTATGGTGAAGAATTCAAGGATGTAGGAGATGGGTAGACATCGATTCGTCGGGGAGTCTTCAAATGGCTGGTTAGCATCCGACCATCCCACCTGGTGTACAGGAGCGGGGATAACCTGCTACTTGGAACCCTATGTCCCAAGTCGGTTTGCTCGTCAGTTCGGGTATAACCAACTATATGAAGGTAACCCGAACACCGGCTTGGCCTTCATGGGAGCCTCACCGATGGTGCTCGTGCCAGCGGTTCTATATCGCTGGCTGTACTAAGGCGCGGCTGTGCATGCTGCTGAGGACTCCGAACCTTCAAACAACTTTGGGGTTCTATCAGTGGTACCGAACTTCGAACTCCACACCAACTGGTGTTGGCCCAGAGGCCTTCCACTCTAGTTTTTATGATGATTAACTCATGTAGTTATATTTACTAATAATCTTGTGATGTTTAGTTTCAGATACTTAATCAAGATATTAGTAGGTGATTAGCTTCAACAAAGATATTTTGGAGCTTTTCATGGTGATTCAAGAGCCCGAGCGTCAAAGTTCATACTCTAGCACTCGTTGGAGTCAAGCTCGGTAGATCTCGTTTGGATCGAGTCGACTTGGAGACGGAGCTCTACAAGAAGACCTCGGTACATAGTTTAGTTTTGTGTTTAGATTCATTTGTAAAGTTAGATAGTGTGATATGCTCAAGTTCACAACGCACACACACTTGTTTTAAGTTTCATGTTTATTGGTTTTCAGTTTTTGGTTTAACCGATCTTGGTTTTCATGAATAGATAGAATTAAAACAAGTTTACATGGTTTAAATGTATATTAGATTTGTTCTATATACATGTATGCTTCATATCTTAGACAAACTAATTTTGATATGCCTATTCATGTGTTTGGAGTTTTGTGTTTTAACAAAACTAATTTTGGACTTTAATCAAAAACATTGATATATATCTTTATATAT
Source organism: Agave tequilana (assembly GCA_038442645.1). Lineage (NCBI taxonomy): Eukaryota > Viridiplantae > Streptophyta > Magnoliopsida > Asparagales > Asparagaceae > Agave > Agave tequilana. The sequence continues at coordinate 210,211 of JAVJIF010002368.1, read as the reverse complement.
ATATATTGGAGTATATCCATATACTATATGCCTCAAATGTTGTTTCATATCATGTTTTGTATTTGGATGAGTTTTGGTCAAATCGGATTTCCATTTGAAAAATTCAAGTTTTAGAAAATACAGTTTTTGATTTTCGGCAAAATTTGTAAGTCACAAAAATGGTTCAAAAAGTTTGAAATATGTGTTGAAATTTTTCACACATGTTTGTATATCAAAGTATTTTACTAAAACTATTTTTGTGGATTTTTAGAGAATTTATGGGATTTATTTGAGAATTAAAAACTAAGTTTTCTGATCCCTTAAAAACCCTGCCAGGTTCTGGCGGTCGACCGGACCAGGAGCCGGTCGACCGGAACGGTCGACCGGACGTGTACAAGAACGTGCACTAGGCTGTATCAGTTGGCCGGTCGACCGAGCGGTCGACCGACTAAAGGCAACCCACTCTCGGGTTGCCCGGTCGACCGGCCAGAGAGCCGTTGCTCTCTGGTTCAGGGCCCGGTCGACCGGAAGGCACAATGGTCAAAAATTTGACCGTTGGCTGGTCGACCGGAAGGCCAATCTGGGCCTTTTCTCTGCTAACGGGCAGATTTCAAGTAGGGGTTATAAATACCCCATTTGAGAGAGGTTTTGGTTAAGATTTTTAAGAACAAAATTTCACCTATTCTCTAGTGTTTTAAAAGTAAGTTTTCAAAAGAGTTTATTGGTTTTAAAGATCATTCTTTATTTGTTTTCAAGAGTTAGAAAAATCAAAGAAAAATATAGATTTGGGATATTTGCTTTGTTCTTCATTTCTATCAAATCCTAAGTTGTTTTCCTAAGTATTTTTCCTTGTGATTTGTTTTCTAACATCTTGATTTTCCACACTTGAGCCATATCTTGCTATCCTATCTATAGGATCTTTATTTTATGGAAGAAGTTGTTTATGGTTGAGATAGACTACCAAGTTGTAACCCTCCTTACTTGTGATATCCCTCTTGTGTAGAGGTTGATTTTGGAGTGGTGGTTAGCTCCCTCTAGTGAGAGGTGGAAATTGTTGGTTGGCTCCCTCTAGTGAGAGGTGGAGTTTGTGTTGGAATCCCTCAAGTGTGAGGTGATTGATTTGTATTGGCTAAGTGCCTACCCCTCTTGTGTGAGGTGGTGTTTGTGTGGTTTGTGCCTAGCCTCTGTGAGAGGTATATTCAGTTGAGAGAGAAGTTGTTTACTCTCAGTTGTATTGCCCGAAATCCTCAGTGGAGGTTCCCTGTGTGAAGTCCCGTGTGGATAAGTTAGTGGATTGGAAATTCTTCTGTGTGAAGGCGGGGACGTAGAGCTGTGTGCTCGAACCTCAAAACATATCGTGGTGTTTGCGTTTGATCCATTGACTCTTACTCTCTCTCTCTCTCTTTTATATTGTGCCTTGCATCATTTCATATTGCTCATTCATATATTATATGCTTGGCTTGTTTGTGTGTACCTCACTTGTGTTTAACCACGAGAGCTTCATATAGCGCCTCAACTCTTATTAAGAGGAATCAAGAGGAGTTAGTCCAGAGCCCTTCACCGGGAATTTGGCTACACTTATTGGTTATACTAAGTGTGTTGCAATTTAGTTTTAATTTCCGCATTTTGTTCATTAGATTAGCCGTACACCTATTCACCCCCCTCTAGCCGTACTTTCAACTGGGTTTTCTATTAACTCATTTGGTGTAAAATTGATCTCTCAGCGGCTGAAGCGGAAAGTCACTGAGAGGGGTGAAGGCAGGAGGGTCCGCGTGCCAGGCCTCGGGGAGTTCAAAGCTACTGCCGAAAGTGAGCCTCAGACGCAGAAAGTCCTCACTTTGAGGGAGACGAAGGTGCTGAGGCTCCGCCAGATGCTCCTGGTGGGGTAGGCATAGCCTCATGGAAGATGTAGAGGTAGAAGAAGTGGAGGGAGAAGATCCAGACATCTACTTCAAATGAAAATGGCAGGGTGGATCTCGCAGGAAGAGGGTAGTGAAGAAGCCTCGTCGCTACACTCCCATCGTTATTACAGAAGGTGAATAAGCACTGTGGTTCCTCCTCCTGCTCCGTTAATTATTAAGTTATTGGCTCCGAGGCAGACCATTGATAAAGCTGTTCCTGACCTGAGTAAGATCAGTTCTATTCTTGCGACATATATGCATATGTATTTCATGCAACTTATTCGTTTATTCTATGATTCAGGAACCAGATGGCGAGAGAACCGAGAGCCAAAGCTGTAGGAGAACAAGGGGCTTATTATGATCCTCTGTTTAGTTATAAAGAAGATGATGAGGCTAGCTACTTCGTCATCTCAGAAGACTCCGGAGGTGACGCGGCTGACGTCGGTCCTTTGGGTGTTAGGACCTCCAAAGGAAGTCCCCTGGCCTCCAACTCTATAGGATGGACCACAGAGGGTTCAGCGAGTGAAGGTGGGCCGACTGTCCCTCTTGACTCTGCCAAAATTTTTTCTATGAAGCCTGAGGGGATTGATGCCGCCGTCGACGAAGTTCAGAGAGAGATTCCGGCTGAGGCAATTGAGGTGATATCATCTTTCGGTAATACTTTGATCTTTTGTGAGTAATTCTCTCCTGATATTTATTATGCCTTGCTCAGACAAAGTCCTGCTACAGATGTTCTGCCTTTAGGTGCATCGACTCCAAGGGAGCTAGCCAATCTTCCGAAGGGAATCAGGGGTGAAGCAAGTACTTTGACCACAGCGGACGCTGCCGAGTTGGATGCTTTGTATCACGACCTGCCCTCTTATCAGCCCGAACTGGTCAGTGAAAAGAAGGCTGAGGGGACAGTGGTTACGGAACTAATCTCACTTCCAACTACATCAGTAAGTGAGATGCCAGTGGTTTTGCCAACGTTGCCTATCCTGCTAACCGCAGAGCTGAAGGTGATTACCAGTCCTACTTCTCCAACTTGGTTGTTGAGCCAGCTCTCCTGGAAATAGTCACCAGCCCTACTTCGATTGTGGCTAGTGTACTGATTTCAATGAGGACTCCTCTGAGATCACCGGGGTCCCCTCATATTGTTCCAACCAGCGCTCCTGCCATCTCCTCTATGGTTATGTCAGTGAAACCAGCGAAAACTTTGCCTTCAGGGGCCACTTGTTCACCGGGAGTAGTTGAAGCCGAGAATGAATTTGTGGCTGAGCTAGTCGATAGCTTTTATAAGGGCTTGAAACGATCTATTGCTTTTGGTCTTGAAGGGCACGGCTACCTCATTCTCTGCTTTGAAGGTGGTCCTCTCTCGAAGTATTGACAGCATCCGAGACTTTGGTAGGGATGACCAAGCTGCCACATTAGAGCTTCTGGTGGAGAGGCTTGAGAGGGATCTAGACGAATGGTGCCGCCTCAGCCATTCAGACTTGGACTCCTCAGTCAATGAACAGTTTGAACACCTCGCTGCTCAAATGCGTAAAGTTTATCTTGCTGCTGAGGAAGCAGCTAAGGCAATTTCTTCAGATTTAAAATCCTTGGTGACAAGGAGAGTAAAAATTGGGAATGCCATATATGCTTCCAATAGTGCTCTTCTCGACGCTGAGGATTAGATTGAAAAGGCCAAGGAAATGATCAAGAAAGCTAATCTTCTTTTGTCCAAAGCTAAACCGGTGCGTCTTGAGGAGATTGCTTGGCTAGAGCAGCTTAACGCTCAGAATGACGAATTCTTGCAACAGGAGCTAACACAGAAGGTAACATTGGCTGAAATTGAGGCTCGCCGTCCCAGACAACGTGCTTTAATGAGGCAGAGTTGAGGTCGCAGGCATTCATCAGAGCTGCCGAGGAGAGGAGGAATAGGCTGGCCATCCTTGAAGAACGGATCAAGTCCCATGAAGTACCCTTGTAGCTTGTAATCCGTGTATCCATGTATCCCTCTTTTGGAATCAATAAAAAGAATAATTTTATTTGACTCCTCTGTTGTATTTCCAACTTGTTTTATCTTCTAAATTTGTAATTCTTACTTTCAAGTTGTACTACAATTCTCAAAAAGGAAAGAACATAATGGTATAACTAATCTAATCAGAGGTGATAAACTGATAGGACTAGTTACAAAATTGAGAAATGACTTGACTCAAATCATATTGAGATGAGGATGGAAGAAATAAGCTTAACGATCTTTACTGTTCAGAGGTAAATATTAACGTAACAGATTAAAGATCATCGGATTTATGAATAAGTTATGATGATTAGGAATCACCAGACATGAAGCCTTCTCGTTCAGAGGTGATGAACTGGACATAACGACAAAGAAAGATGAGGTTGGATATTCATCGGTTCAGAGGTGACAAACTAGACATAACCGATTAGAAATTATCAAACTCGGAGTGTTTACTATTCAGAGTTAACGAACTGGACATAACAGTAAGCAAAAGGGAGACTTGGCTATCTGTCGCTTCAGAGGTGATAAACTGGACATAACCGATTGAGAAGCCACCAAGCTCAAAATTTTGTCATTCAGAGGTGATAATCTGAACATGATGACAAAGAAAGATGAGATTGGATATTCATCGGTTCAGAGGTGACAAACTGGACATAACCGATTGAGAAGTTACCAAACTTAGAGCGTTTACTTTCAGAGGTGACGAACTGGACATAACAGTAAGCAAAAGGGAGTCTTGGCTATCTGTCGGTTCAGAGATGATAAACTGGACATAACCGATTTGAGAAGCCACCAAGCTCGAAATTTTATCATTCAGAGGTGATAATCTGGACATGATGACAAAGAAAGATGAGATTGGATATTTATCGGTTCAGAGGTGACAAACTGGACATAACCGATTGGGAAGTTACCAAACTCGGAGCGTTTACTGTTCAGAGGTGGCAAATTGGATATAACACTAAGCAAAAGGGAGATTGGCTATCTGTCGGTTCAGAGGTGATAAACTAGACATAACTGATTTGAGAAGCCACCAAGCTCAAAATTTTGTCATTCAGAGGTGATAATCTGGACATGATGACAAAGAAAGATGACATTAGATATTCATCGATTTAGAGGTGACAAACTGGACATAACCGATTGAGAAGTTACCAAACTCGGAGCGTTTACTGTTCAGAGGTGACGAACTGGACATAACAGTAAGCAAAAGCGAGACTTGGCTATCTATCGGTTCAGAGGTGATAAAATTGACATAACCAATTGAGAAGCCACCAAGCTCGAAATTTGTCATTCAGAGGTGATAATCTGGACATAATGACAAAATGAAGGTGAATCCGATTTTAGGGACCCGTCTATTCAGAGGTGATATACTGGACATGATAGACTAAGACACACTAAACTCCGAATCCGCTGCCAAAGGTAGTCGCATTAACTTAGCAGCTAGCCCACTAGGGATTGTTGGTTCAGCGGTAATATGGACATGACCAACTAAGAGACACCAGGCTCACAATTCGCTATTCAGAGGTAGTCGTATTAACATGACAGTAAGAACTCCTGGCCTTAGTGGAGGGAAGGAGAATAAAGTTATGGACTTATCTGTTCAGAGGTGAAAAAATGGACATGACAGTTGAAGTACCATAAGAAGGGAGATCTAGGTATTCGTCGGTTCAGAGGTGATAAACTGGACATAACTGATTAGAAATTTCTAGACCCAAAGCCCTGCCGTTCAGAGGTGGCGAACTGGACATAACAGCCAAGGAATAGTCCCTACTGGATTGAAAGACGAGACTTGATTATCTGTTAGTTCAGAGGTAATATGGACATAACCGATTGAGAATTGCTACGAAGCTCAGGATTTTTATTGTTCAGAGGTGACAAGCTGGACATAACGGTAAAAGAAATAACCCCAAGGGGAGAAATAGGATTTGATTATAAATTTCGTAGGAAATTGATATCTCCTTTGGATATTTTTGAAAGAAATTGTCAGAGGTGTATTGTTAACATGGCAACCAAGGAAGTCCATCGGGGACTGAGTGAGAAATAATAGACTTTGAAGAGAATCTACTAGAGATTTGCTAGGGAGCTGAGAAATATAAATCTCATGAAAGACTATAAGTCAGAGAACTCCATGGGGATTTGTAAAGCAACTTGTCAGAGGTATGATGTTAACTTGATAAAGATTTATTTACTGTTAGAGGTGTTTAAACATAACAGTATTTTGAGTGGACCTGTTATTCTATTGAAGAGAATGACAAGCGGAGTTTATTCACCAGAGAGTTGACCAAATTCGCAGGAATGTTGGTTTTATCTACGGGGGAGTAGGCTAGAGTCTTACTATCAGAGGTTTAATGTTAACGTGATAGGTTAGACTAGTCATTTTGCAAGGAATATGAATACCTTTCTATGTGGTCTTACCATTCCATGGACAGAAAATGGTAAGTGATTTTGGAGAGAAAATCAAACGGGAACAGGTCCCTTAGGATTTTTAGCAAATCCTCAGCTGTCAACGGATTTGATATGCGTTTACCAACTACCGTTTGAGTCAGGCTATCCATTCTATTCCCCTCAGCATGATGAGTTGTCAAGGACTTATGTTGGACTTAAAGGCTAACATTTTCCTCTATCCTTAGCCACTAGCGGCGTTGGATTATTTTGTTACTTTGAGTAACGAGATGTATTCCCTGGGTTTTCATTCTGTAGGTAAGTTAGGGGATTAAAGGAGAAGACATGAATACCGTGAGATCTTGGTCTGACGAATATCATTCCTCATGGATTCTCTGCCAATCCTTACCTTGCTTCCATATTGGAAAGATTTTGTTTGGTCGGACCTTTTGTCATTGGGTCGAGCTTTGATCGATTGAACTAGAGTAGAGATGTATGCCACCATTATACACAGAAAAGTCAGGCTAAATAAGCCATTTGCCTAAAGCCGTGGCTTAAGCATGCTTGACTTCAAAATATGACCTATCCTTCTAAGTTGAAGATAGGTACATGTTTATATGAGAAGAGTAACAAGGCTAAAACAACTTGATCCCTTGTTTTTTTTCCCTTTAATGTCAAAGGTATTCGATTGGCTTGATGCTAGCTGACAGTGAATTTGTAACCTTGATTCAACTGGTGTTCGATCGGCTTGACGCTAGTTTATGGTTGTACGATCTCGTTAGAGAAAGAGAGGAGCGCTCTTTCTACATATCTTGGATCTGAAGGTCTTGATCAGAGGTGTAATGTTAACTTGATCATGAGAAGGATCTTATCAAGGATAATACTTATTTAAGAATCTGCCGTTGATTGGCATCATGAGTAAGTCTTCATCTGAAGTCATAAGGTGATATGCTCCATTTGAATAGACTGTTTCTATCACGAACGGTCCTTCCCATTTGGGCTGAAATTTGCCTTTTGTTTTGTGCGTCATGATCATCGGTCGTCTGGCGGCTAAAACCCAATCTCCTTTCTGAAAAACCCTTTGCTTAACCTTCTTATTGAAGGCCTTTGAGATCCGCGCTTGATATAACTCAATGTGTGCTAAAACCAAATCTCCTTTCGGGAAAACCCTTTGCTTAACCTTCTTATTGAAGGCCTTTGAGATCCACGCTTGATATAACTTAATATGTTGTTGAGCTTGTAACCGCTTCTCATCTAGGGCTTCGAGCTCTTGGAGACGCAATTGATCATTCTCCTCCCTTGTCATTCTAGTCATTAAAGCGACTCGTAATGACGTTATTTGAATTTCTAACGGTATGACTACTTCGCATCCGTATACCACGGAAAAAGTTGTATTACCTGTCAGTGTCAGAACTGTGATTTGGTAGGCCCAAATACATTTACTAAGCTTCTCATTCCAGTCTCGCTTATTTGATAAAATAAATTTTTTGAGTAGCTTAATGATTATCTTATTGAATGCTTCCGTCAAGCCATTAGCGGCAGGGTTATAAGCAATTAATGCCATATTCTGAATCCAGTATCCAATAGAATACCTGGCTTGCAAATTGGGACCATTATCATGGATGATCCGCCTAAGGATATCAAATCGATAGATGACATGGTATTGATAAAATTAACCACGTTAGAAGTTTTAACTTCCACCAGTGGTATAGCTTCTGTCCACTTTGAAAAGTAATCAGTTATTATTAAGATAAACCGGTGACCTTTGTTGAAGAGGGGCTGATTGGCCCTATGACATCGATTCCCCCACGCTTCAAATGGTCACGAAGCAACAGTTGGATGGAGCAACTCTGAAGGCTGATGTTGAAGTTTGCATGGATTTGACATGCTTTACACCTTCGTGTATATTGGGTGGCATCAGCTATCATGATTGGCTAATAATATCCAAGCCTGTGCAATCGGTCTTTAAGTTTTGAGTCTGGCTGATGAGCTCCGCATATGCTGTCGTGCGCTTCTTTAAGCACTTCTTGTGTCTCTGAATTAGAAAGGTGATGGAGGAGGATACCATCATATGAACGATGGTAGAGTGTCTTTACTATTGGATCATAATAAAAATGGAGAGACCTTTGTCTGATAGATGCCGCTTCTTTAGAGTCATCCGGCAGTAGACCATGCAAAGCATAGTCGATGAGGGGAAATCGCCAATCTCTGGGTTAAGATTCGTCGAGATGTTATAAATCTCTTTGGTTCTCAACATATGTTTAGAACAAACAAGGTGCCGAGTAGCCGCTATAAGGTGATACTTGGTGTCGACTGGTAAGGCTAACGTTGTTGCTAGTGTAGCCAGAGTATCGATCTTAATATTCTGAGATCGGGACACATAATTGATATAAAAGCCATTAAATAGATTAACCATTTTGATGACTGCATGATGATAAGGTACCAAATCTTCGTGACGGACCTCATACTCGCCTTTAACCTGATTGACAATCAGTTTTGAATTACCGTAAGCTTCAAGGTAGCGTACCCCCATTTCATGGGTGAGCTGAAGGCCAATGAGTAAAGCGTTGTACTCTGCCATATTGTCGGAGCATGATTCTGTCAGAGAAAATGCCCTAGGAAGGATATGGTTTTGTGGTGAGATAAACACACCCCCACACCAGCAATGAGCTTGCCTTTAGGGCCTATTCGTGATGCTCCATCGAAGAACATCTGCCAAACTTCATCCTCTAAAGTTATATTTGAAAGTACACCTAGAGGGGGCAGGTGAATAGGTGTACGGCTAATCTAATAAACAATGAAGCGGAAATTTAAAACTAATTGCAACACACTTAGTGTAACCAACGAGTGTAGCCGAATTCCCGGTGAAGAGCTCTAGACTAACTCCTCTTGATTCCTCTGAATAAGAGTTGAGGTGCTATATGAAGCTCTCGTGGTTAAATACAGGTGAGGCACACACAAACAACACAAGCATGTATATGATATGACAATATGAATCAATGCACAAAGTAAGAGAGAATTAGAGAAAGTGGATCATTCGCAAATACACGGATATGTTTCAAGGTTCAAGCACACAGCTCTACGTCCCCGCCTTCACACAGAAGGATTTTCACTAACTCGTCCACACAGGACTTCCCACACAGGGAACCTCCACTAAGGATTTGGGGCAATTACAATTGAGAGTACACAACTCCTCTCTCCAATCGAATACAACCTCTAACAACTCTCAACACCTCTACACTTAGAGGGTTAGACACTTAGCCAAACAATGATCAACCTCACAAACAAGGGATAGGGCTCAAAGCCACTGAAACACAATCACCTCACACTTGAGGGATTCCAACACAATCTCCACCTCTCACTAGAGAGAGCCAAATACCACTTCCATAATCACTTCACACTTGAGGGATACAACTCAATCACCTCTCATTAGAGGGATATCACAATCAATGGAAAGTTTACAACTTAGTGATCACAAAGACCACAAATCAATTTCTTTCTCACAAAACAAAGATCCTAATAGATAGGATAGAATGATAAGCTCAAGTGAGAAAATGAAGTGTTTGGAAATGAAAACAATAAAGAAAAGCACTTGAGAAAATCGCAAGATAGATATTGAAATAAAGATAAAAAATCATTCCCAAATACTCTCTTTTTCTTTGAATTTTTCAATACTTTAAAAACAAATGAAGATAGATCTTTTGAACCCAAAACTCTTTTGAAAACTTGCTGTTTAAACACTAAAGAAGTAGGAAATTTTTGGCTTTAAAAATTCTTATTAAAACACTACTTCAAATGGGGTATTTATAGCCCCATAAAAATTCTGCCCGTTGGCAGCAGGAAAGGGCTGAAATGCCTTTCGGTCGACCGGCCGGTCGACCAGCCAACGGTCAAATTTCTGACCATTGAGTCTGCCCGTCGATCGCGCGATCGACCGATGCCAAGCCTACGGTCGACCGCCGCAACCCGAGAGCAGGGACTTGCAGTCGGTCGATCGCTCGGTCGACCGGCCTAAGTGGCTGGCTATGTGCATGTCCTCGTGCACGTCGGTCGACCGGTCCGGTCGACCGACTCCTGGTTCGGTCGACCGGCACGGTCGACCGCCAGAGCCTAGCAGGTCTGATTTCAGGATTTAAAAACTTGCCCTTTTGGCTTTAATAAAATCACATAAAATCTCTAAAAAGCTACAAAAATAGTTTCAGTATAATACTTTGATATACAAACATGTCTGAGTAAAATCAAATCATGTTACAAAGATTTTGAAGTATTTTTGTAACTTAGAAATTTTGTCAAAAACTAAAAACCGTATTTTCCAAAACTTAGATTTTTCAAATGGAAATCTGATTTTTCTAAAACTCATATAAATATAAAAACATGATATTTAAACAACTTTGAAGCATATAGTATATGGATAGAATCCAATATACATGAAAGAGATATATATCAATGTTTTTGACTTTAAATCTGAAAATTAGTTTTGTTTGAATACAAAACCCAAATACATGAATAGGTTATCAAAATCAGCTTTTTCTAAGTAGATGAATCATATATGTATATAGATCAAATCTAATATACATTAAACAATGTAAACTTGTTTTGATTCAATTCTATTCATGAAAATCAAGATCGGATAAACCGAAAACCAAAACCAATAAACATGAATCTTAAAACAAGTGTGTGTTGTGAACTTGAGCATACCACACTATCTAAACTGAAAACCAATAACTTAGATTTTTCAAATGGAAATCCGATTTTTCTAAAACTCATATAAATATAAAAACATGATATTTAAATAACTTTGAAGCATATAGTATATGGATAGAATCCAATATACATGAAAGAGATATATATCAATGTTTTTGACTTTAAATCTGAAAATTAGTTTTGTTTGAATACAAAACCCAAATACATGAATAGGTTATCAAATAAGCTTTTTCTAAGTAGATGAATCATATATGTATATAGATCAAATCTAATATACATTAAACAATGTAAACTTGTTTTGATTCAATTCTATTCATGAAAATCAAGATCGGATAAACCGAAAACCAAAACCAATAAACATGAATCTTAAAACAAGTGTGTGTTGTGAACTTGAGCATACCACACTATCTAATCTTTAACAATGGATCTAAACTAACTATTCTAAAACAAACCGAGGTCTTCTTGTAGAGCGCCATCTCCAAGCCGACTCGATCCAAACGTGATCCACCGAGCTTGACTCCAACGAGTGCTAGATATGAATTTTGATGCTCGGGCTCTTGAATCACCATGTGAAAGCTCCAAAACACCTTTGTTGAAGCTAATCACCTACTAATATCTTGGTTAAATATCTGAAACTAAATATCACAAGATTATTAGTAAACTATAACTACATGAGTTAATGATCATCAAAACTAGAGTTGAAGGCCTCTGGGCCAATAATCTCTCCCTTTCTGATGATGACAAAACTCATGGAGTTATATATGCATGGATTAAAGTTAAGCTTCAAAGAAGCTCCCCCTTAACTCATGCATAGCAATAAACAATAAGATATGCAATAAACATTAAATCTGAGTATGCATAAACATGCATAATGAAATAAACCTGCTCTTGATACCAATTTTTAAAATAAATTACTTTTCCTTTTGTTTAAAATAATAATGTTCTTAAATACCAATAGAAAATATAAACTTAAAATATTACTCTTGATACTAATAAAAATTTCAATTGAAAGCTTTATCAATAAAAGCAATAAAAGCTCTTGATACCAATTGAAAGATAATCAATAAAAGCTCTTGATACCAACAATAAAAATTTTAACAAAAGTTCTTGATATCAATAAAACAAAATAAAACAACAAAATATGTTCTTGATACTAATATCCAGCTCTTGATACCAATATCAACAAAACATCAAACAAACTCTCTTGATACCAATATGAAACAATCTTTAATATAAACTTACAAATAAACACTAGACATGCATATAAACTCAAATACTTCTCTCCCTTTTTGTCAATCATCAACAAAGGGGTTAAAGTAAACAATAAAATAATGTTCTACCCCTTTTTGTCCGAAACAAAAAATCAATAAGGGGTGAAATCAAATCAAAATATTATGATACCAATTGAAAAAATATATCAATTCAGTGCATCATGATATAAATTGAAAATAAATAAAACATACCAATTGAAAGTACATAAAATAAATGTTTTAATTTAAATAAACATGTCTATATTATATCAATTGAAAGTAAATAAAACATTTTGAAGAAATCAACCAAAAATTTTGATATCAAGCGAAAGATGTAAATATATAGGTAATCTTGATACCAATTGTAAAAATTAGTACCAATTAAAAGTAATTTTTCATTAGGAGCATATGATACCATAAAAAATCAATATCATTTTTCAATCATTTTTCAACATAAAGTGTGGGAGTAAAATACCAAAGGTAAACAAAACCAATTAAAAGGTGAAATATGAATTTTCTCCCTCTTTATAAAATACCAAACAAAATGATGCATAAGCTTGTATAAGATACCAATTGAAACATTATCAATTGAAATATAATAGTCATTTAGGATGTCAAGCTTATCATAACCAAAATTTGTGCTCAAAGATATAGAGATATAGTAAGCACAAATAAAATATATATATGTATGGGAAATTAAATACCAATCGAAATTGATACTATTTGAAATTGAAGCATATCTATATGTAAAAAATATATGAGTATACAAAATGAATTTCAATAGTGATACCAATTGAAAAATCCAATGATATCAATTGAAAGTATAATAAGAATCAAGTGTATAACTCATATTCCCTACCACCCATTCATACACATGTTTAAATAGATTTTCAATTAAGAGCATATAAGGTATGGTCGCCCAACCAGCTGCCCTTAGAAGGAAATGGTTTTCAAAAGTAGGTTTGAAAATAATATAGCATGTTTGAAAACTCTACCATATGAAGAATACGAACTAGTTATATGAAAAATTTGTAAACTAGTACGAAATCCTTCAAGTAAGGAATAAAATAAAAATATTTTTCATGAAAAACATGTAAATCACACGATCATCAACACTCAAAATCTATAAGGCACATATCAAACTCATAAAAACAAAATTATAAGAAAACTTTAAGTAAAGTGAGTGTATAACAGTTATGTGAAACACATCATCATGAAAATAGGCAATCAAGCTTAATATGAAATTCCTTAAAAAAAACATGAAAATCATCAAAACTAGAATCCTTCAAGGTATATGTATGTTTTGTACAAACTAGAGTATACATACATATCCTAACATAAACGAGTCCACAAAAGTATATGCATGAAGGCAAGTGGCTCAAGGATGTATATGTATAACTAATAGTTTAGACAAAATAGACATATACATAAAGTTAAACAAAAACATGTACAAAATGGGATACAAGTCAAAATGTATGAATCATCAAAACTAGACTATACTAGTACATCTAATGGGTACAAATGAGCATTCAAGTATAAACATATAATAATCTATTTGTGGCTCACTAGTTGTACAAGTATATATCCAAGTTTTAATGAAAACTAACATCTAAACATGTAATCAAAACTTGAAGCATAGAAATCAAAACAAAACTTATAAACATACATATGATCATTATATAAATGAACATGCATTAGATCTATGATATACACAATAGCTAAACAAATATGAGAGCACAAAATATGGGTCCATATAAACATGGGTGATCTCAAATACTAATCATATATGTCATAGGACTAATAAACATGGCATATGGCATAATGACATTAAAATATGACATGCTAAAATTAATAATATGAAAAGCATGTAAACATAAATAAGGAGTAAGAGATTGTTACCAAAATCAAAAGGGCACATCTCCATATCTCCAAACCAAGGTGGTCCTTCCACCAAACTCCCCTTGAAAGTAATGCATCCAAATAGTCCTCTTTAAGCTCGGAATGCATCCACCTCAAGGCACCATCACTCTCACGTCATGTGAGAGCCCACACCTGCATCAAAAAAAATAGGAGTGGTCTTTGGTACCCACACTCTTTTGGGTCCATGGGGGTTAGCTCCTTTCCTAACCCAAACAAATTTAGTTACTAAATTTGAATCATGTATACGATCATAACACAACTTAGCAAGGTGGCCCTTACGTCCACAATGTGTATATGTGTACACATGAGTATACATTGTGTGATGGGTGTGAACGTGAGGAGCATGTGTATGCCATGGTTTGTGTGCATGCATAGGAGGAACTTGTTTCTTTAGAAACATGGATTCCAGACATGTATGGTTTAAAGCACAATGGCTCAAAGTGGAACCCAAACAATTCACACTCTTCATAAGCATACAAATATCATTTTCAATTATAGAAGAGGAGGTGCATGCAATAGATACACTAGATGGTGAAGGTATACTAGCATGACAAACATGTGAATCTAAATTATTTTTCAAAGATTTATTTTCATTTAAGCAAACTTCTAAATCTTTTGAAATCAAATTAATTCTGTTTTTCAAAGAAATATTTTCTTTTACAACAAAATCAAGTTTTGAAGTTAAAGTTTCATTGTTCTTCAAAACATTTTCACAATTATTTTTATTTTTCAAAATCTCATTTTCTTTTAGAGCAAGATCAAGTTGGGATTTAAGTGAGTCACGTTCACTTGAAATCTCATCCCTTTCTTGCAAAGCAATCTCAAATCTAAAAGATAAATTTTTATTTTCTTCTTTTAAACCAAAACTATCCTTTTTCAAAAGTTTATATTTTGAAATCAAAATTTCACAATTTTTAGTTAGCTCATTATTTAAGGCATGTGTATCCATACACTCATTACAATAAGAACTAGTACTAACATCTAGTTGAGTATCCGAATGTACCTCAAGGGAGTCATTCCCTTGGACCATGAAGCAACGTTCGTCGGACTCATCTCGACTAGATTTCCTCTTCTTATTGATAAGCGTTTGTAGCTCGGGAGATGTCAAAATGTTCTACACTGCAAAAGCGGAATCATAATGAGAAAACACATGTAAATATTTTTTTATCAAAAGATGCTCTAAGTGCCTTTAGGGCTAGTGCATTGGCCTCTATATGCTTGCTATCAATAAGGTAGGATTCCTTGGTAATAGTAAGGTAAAATTTATATCCTAGGGCTTTTAAATGACAACTCATCATAACCTTCCATATATCAATTTTAGAGACATCAAACATGGGAGGGCTATCCATTAGTGCAAACTATATGTGTACAAATGCAAATATAGATTAGCAAAACCAAGATCACACTCCTAGGTGGTTAAACTTAATATCAGGAGCGTAGGCTCTGATACCAATTGAAAGTACACCTAGAGGGGGATGAATAGGTGTACGGCTAATCTAATGAACAATAAAGCGAAAATTTAAAACAATTGCTACACACTTAGTGTAACCAATGAGCGTATCTGAATTCATGGTGAAGGGCTCTGGACTAACTCCTCTTGATTCCTCTGAATAAGAGTTGAGGTACTATATAAAGCTCTTGTGGTTAAACACAAGTGAGGCACACACAAACAATACAAGCATGTATATGATATGACAATATGAATCAATGCACAAAGTAAGAGAGAGTTAGAGAAAGTGGATCAATCGTAAACACACGGATATGTTTCGAGGTTCGAGCACACAGCTCTATGTCTCTGCCTTCACACAGAAGGATTTCCATTAACTCATCCACACAGGACTTCCCACACAGGGAACCTCCACTGAGGATTTGGGGCAATTACAATTGGGAGTACACAACTCCTCTCTCCAACCGAATACAACCTTTCACAGAGGCAATGCACAACTCTCAACACCTCTACACTTAGAAGGTTAGACACTTAGCCAAACAATGATCAACCTCACAAATGAGGGATAGGGCTCAAAGCCACTCAAACACAATCACCTCACACTTGAGAGATTCTAACACAATCTCCACCTCTCATTAGAGGGAGCCAAATACCACTTCCACAATCATCTCACACTTAAGGGATATAACTCAATCACCTCTCAGTAGAGGGATATCACAATCAATGAAAGGTTTACAACTTAGTGATCACAAAGACCACAAACCAATTTCTTTCTCACAAAACAAAGATCCTAATAGATAGGATAGAATGATAAGCTCAAGTGAGAAAATAAAGTGTTTGGAAATGAAAACAACAAAGAAAAATACTTGGGAAATTACAAGATAGATATTGAAATAAAGATCAAAAACCAATTCCCAAATACTCTTTTTTTCTTTGAATTTTCTAACACTTTAAAAACAAATAAAGATAGATCTTTTGAACCCCAAACTCTTTTGAAAACTTGTTGTTTAAACACTAGAGAAATAGGAAATTTTTGGCTCTAAAAATTCTTATTAAAACACTACTTCAAATTGGGTATTTATAGCCCCATAAAAATTCTGCCTGTTGGAAGCAAGAAAGGGCTAAATGGCCCTTCCAGTCGACCAGCCAACGGTCAAATTTCTGACCGTTGAGCCTGCCGGTCGACCGCGCGGTCGACCGATGCCAAGCCTACGGTCGACCGTACGGTCGACCGCCCCAACCCAAGAGTGGGGACTTGCAGTCGGTCGATCGCTCGGTCGACCAGCCTAAGTGGCTGGCTATGTGCACGTCCTCGTGCACGTCAGTCGACCGGTCTGATCGACCGACTCTTGGTCCGATCGACCGGCACGGTCGACTGCTAGAGCCTGGCAGGTTTGATTTCAGGATTTAAAACTTATCTTTTTGGCTTTAATAAAATCCCATAAAAACTCTAAAAATCTACAAAAATAGTTTCAGTATAATACTTTGATATACAAATATGTTTGAGTAAAATCAAATTATGTTACAAACATTTTGAACTATTTTTGTAACTTAGAAATTTTGCCGAAAACCAAAAACCGTATTTTTCAAAACTTGGATTTTTCAAATGGAAATCCGATTTTTTCAAAACTCATATAAATACAAAAATGATATTTAAACAACTTTGAAGCATATAGTATATGGATAGAATCCAATATATATGAAAGAGATATGTATCAATGTTTTGTAAGATCACCTAGAGGGGGGGTGAATAGGTGATGGCTAATCTAATGGTCACTTATGAACAAATAATGCGGAATTAAAACTAAGTTGACCAAATTAAAAATTCTTTTAATTAAACACTTATGTATAACTCAAGAGTGTTGCCGAATTCCCCTTGCGAGGCTCTGGACAAGCTCCTCTAGATTCCCCTTGAATGGGTTGAGGTGCCGCGTTGGCTCTCTTGGTTGAATACTAGTGTTAACAAGCAATCCCACGCAAGTATATAACAATATAAGCACAAGGGTATATCAAGCATGTAAAGTAAAGACAATGTAAGTAATGCAAGATATAAAAGAGACTAAGTGAGAAAGAGAGCAAGAGTGAGCAATCGCAAACACAAGGGTATGTTTCGAGGTTCGAGCACACTTGCTCTACATCCCCGCCTTCGACACACGAAGGATTTCCACTATGCACGATCCAACCGGATCTCTCCTTGGTGCCGCAACACCTACAAGCCCTCGGACTCCCAAGTCCCTTACACACCACAAGCCCACCGGCTCGTCGAGGCCGCACCTCAAGCTACAAGTCCTCACTAGGACCCAACAACACCAAGTCCTCACTAGGACCCGAAACAAACCGCGAACACAACCGTCCGCCTTCTCAAAGAACAAAGATGAACTTTGGTGATCACAACTCTTGATCACCTAAAATCCTCTCACAATAACACTCCTATAGAATGAATAGCTCAATGGATGCTCAAGTGTTTGTGTGAGAAAGCAAGGAAAGAATCTTTAGTGAAAAACACAAGAAAATCTCTTTTACACTCTTTGATAAAACTCTCCTTTTAATTGGAAGTATTGACTCTAATTTTGTGGAGAAAAACCCTTCAGAAAGACTGGGAAAAACTAGCTCTTAGGTCTCCAAAAATCTTGGCTCAAAACAATGACAAAACCCCCTTTTATAGAGGCCAGAAAAATCTGACCGTTGGGCTCTGTCAGAGCTTCCGGTCGACCGGTCCGTCGACCGGCAACGGTCAAAATCCGACCGTTGCAGCCTCCGGTCGACCGACCCGGTCGACCGAGCAACTGGAGAAGAGAGTAAACTCTCTGTCGGTCGACCGGCCCGGTCGACCGATATTTCCCGAGAGCAAAGCTCTCTGAAGCGGTCGACCGGTCCGGTCGACCGTTCTCCAGTGCACACAGGCGTGCACGTCTGTGCACGTCCGGTCGACCGACCCGGTCGACCGGCCACTGTCAGTTCTGAAAAATCAGAACTGCCAGAACCTGAAAATCTTGGGATTAAAGATTGGTCTTTTTGGCTTAATAAAAAATCCCATAAATACTTAGAAATTCTACAAAAATAGTTTTATGATATAGAAACATGCTTGCACAAAATCAAGGCATGTTATTAAAGATTTGACTATTTATTGTAACTTGGAAATATTGGCTCATAATAAAAACTGTTTTTCTAAAACAACATGTTTTCCAATTTTCATCAAATACAAAAACGAGATATACTTTAAGGCATAGTGTGTATGGATATGATCCAATACACAATCAAGATGTAATATCTAGTTTTTGACATAAAGCACTAAACTTGGTTTTGAAATATCAACATGTTTTTCCAAACTTTCATCAAATACAAAAACAAGATATACTTTAAAAGCATAGTGTGTATGGATATGATCCACTACACAATCAAGATGAAATATCTAGTTTTTGACAATAGGCTCTAAGCATGATTTTGGATATAAGATATGTAAACTTGAAATACCAAGAACCAATTAGAATTTTGTCATAATGAAAATCTTTTCTTAACTAAAAATTCTTTTCTAAAAAGAAATCTTAAATGAAAACTTCAATCAAGAGTGTGTGTGTGATTCATACTTGAGCAATCCACCAATCTATTCTATCCTTTACATTTTTATCTAAAACAAATAAAAATCTTATACCTAGACACAAGTCTTTAACTTCTTGAAGTCTTCCCTTGAAGGCTTCTCATCTTCTTGACTTGGTCCAAGCAATCCACCGAGCTCATCTCTAGATGTGTTCTTGATGCATAGGCTCGTGAATCGACCGGTGCTAGCTTCCAACTTGTCTTTAAATCCTTTGTTGAAGCTCCACACCTACTAAGATCTTGATAATGAATCTGTCACTAATTAAACACAAGATCATTAGTAATCATAACTTCATGAGTTGATCATCATCAAAACTAGAGTGATGGGCCTTTGGGCCAACAATCTCCCCTTTTTGATGATGACAAAACTCATGAAGTTATATATGCATGGATTAAAGTAAAGCTTCAAAGAAGCTCCCCCTTAACTCATGCATATCAAATAAATGATAAAGATATGACAATGAAGCACATGACATGTATGCAATGTAGGAGATGCAATCATAACAAAAATCAAATCTTAAGTCAAATCTTTTTGCTCCTAATTGCAAGACAACATATATATGCATAAATACAAATCCCATCATGTTTTTGACTTTAAATCTAAAAATAAGTTTTGTTTGAATACAAAACCCAAATACATGAATAGGTTATCAAAATAAGCTTTTTCTAAGTAGATAAATCATATATGTATATAGATCAAATCTGAAATATATATTAAACAATGTAAACTTGTTTTGATTCAATTCTATTCATGAAAATCAAGATCGGTTAAACTGAAAATCAAAACCAATAAACATGAAACTTAAAACAAGTGTGTGTTGTGAACTTGAGTATACCACACTATCTAATCTTTAACAATGGATCTAAACTAACTATTCTAAAACAAACTGAGATCTTCTTGTAGAGCGCTGTCTCCAAGTCGACTCGATCCAAACGTGATCTACCGAGTTTGACTCCAACGAGTGTAGATATGAACTTTGACGCTCGGGCTCTTGAATCACCATGTGAAAGCTCCAAAATACCTTTGTTGAAGCTAATCACTTACTAATATCTTGGTTAAATATCTGAAACTAAATATCACAAGATTATTAGTAAACTATAACACATGAGTTAATTATCATCAAAACTAGAGTGAATGGCCTCTCGGCCAACAATATTAGATTTGAAGACTTCATCTAAAATGTCTTCATGAAGTTTTGAGCTTTCCGAAACCGGATGAGCAGCCAAGAACTCTGCAAGTGCCTGACCTTTAACCGCCTTCTGAGAGACAAAGAGCATGTCATACTGAGACAAAAGGAGGGCCTATTTAGCTAATCTAGAATTTAGTGATCCTAATTTCGTCATAAGAAGACGCAAAGGATTCACTCTGAAAATGACATGTATTGTTTGGCCGACCAAATAATGTCGTGTCTTCTGAATAGCAAAGACGAGACCTAAGCATTCCTTCTCAATAGGGTTATAGTGAGACTCCGCCCCTATCAGAGTCCTGCTCAGATAATAAATAGCCTGTTCGTGACCATTATCGTCTTTTTGAGCAAGCAGAGCACCAAGAGAATGGTCCATAACTTTCACATAAAGTAGGAATAATTTTCTTGATGTGAGAGCTGCTAAGACTGGAGGTTTTGTGAGATATCTTTTGATATCTTCGTAAGCTTCTTGACAGGCTTGATCACATACAAAAGAGACACCCTTGTTGATGAGTCGGGTGAATGGTTGACAGCGGCCTGAGAGATTTGCGATGAATCATCTGATATAAGCCAGTCTACCTTGCAGGCCCCTAAGTTCTTTGAGATTCTTAGGTGGATGTATACTCTTAATTGCTTTGACTTTGTCTGGGTCAAGATGAATTCACTTTGATGTAATAATGAATCCAAGGAACTTGCCACTCGAAATCCCCAAGAAGGATTTTGTTGGATTCATCTTCAGTTGATGAGCCCGCATTATGCCGAACATCATTCTCAAATCACGAAGATGGTCATTCTTAACGCGACTTTTAACAGCAATGTCGTTGACATAACATTCTACCATTTTTAGAGATAGTTGCGAAAGATTGTACTCATTGCCCGTTGATAAGTTACTCCTGCATTCTTTAATCCAAAGGACATCATGGTATAGCAATATACCCCAATGGTGTTCGGAATGAAGTGTGTTTCTCATCCCCTGGATATATCTTAATTTGATTGTACCCTAAAAAGTCATCCATAAAGGACATTCTTTCGAATCTGCAGGTACTATCAATCATGACATCGGTGATGGGCAATGGGAATTCGACTTTAGGATAGGCTATATTGAGATCGCGGTAGTCAACACAGATCTAAATTTTTTCATTCTTTTTGAGAACGGGGATGATGTTAGCAACTCAATCTGGATGTTGTTCCTCCCGTATGAAGCCACATGAAATGAGTTTATGGACTTCAGCTTCGACAGCGTCCGCAATGTTCAGACGAAACCGGCGTTGTTGTTGCTTAACTGGCTTGGCGTCTGGCTTGATGTTCAGACAATGCATGGCTATTTGCGGATCAAGTCCGGACATATCCTCATAGTTCCATGTGAAGACATCAATATACTCTCTTAGAGTACTATCAATTCTTCTCTTTCCGTAAGTGATAAGCTTTCACTTATACAGATGGGTTTAGGGTGATCTTGACTGCCCAAGTTAACCTAGATCACTTTATCTTCAGTAGGTGGTTCGTGTTGTTCGAATTGCTTTTTCCACTAGAAATCTAATTGCTAAGCCCATAGTTTAACATCAGTAGCTTCCGCTAGCTCCAATTGGCTACTTGAAGTCATATTAACAATGAGATTCTCGAGCATCATTCCCACACTGACATCAGAGTCCCATTTGGAGGAAGAGGCAGAGCGTGATGGGATTGGTTTGTTATCTTTGGATTGAATCGTTGTTGGCGATGGAGGTGTAACGTACCCCAACCCCTTGCATGTGTTATCATAGTAATTTGTCAGTTTCCCTTTTGGCACAAAATTATGCAGAAAAGCACGTCTTCCTTTTCTAAAATTCAGGCCATTCCTACGCTGCAGATTATATCCCATTTTCTTCATCATACGCTGTGTTGATCGTGCATAATGGAAAATTACGGGGTCTCTGAGCTTGACTTGAATCTGTGGCTGTAGACCTTTGGTGTTAAGCTCTACCGAATATTATTGGTGATTGACCCTTTTTGGACGGAGGAACCACTAGAACGGATCCTTCTATGCATTTCACAAATGTTCTTGATGTACTTGATTTATGCAAGGGCATATGTAGAGAGCTATCCGTAACAGATTCAAGCAATTCGACACTCATAGGATAATCAAAGGAAATATTATCATTAATTACCCATTCGTCCTCCTCTTCATAAAGAGTATTACATTGAGGATTAAAGTACGCTATAATTGGTTTGCCGACCAAGGTAACTGGTACGTCACCTTCAGATTCTGAATCTGCTTCATTGCCACTATCATTGTTGTTAGGTAATGATTCCTTTGCTATTTCACTGACTTCCTGATATAGAAGAGCATCAGTAAAGTAGTTTTTCACTCCTTTGAATGGTTGTTTCTCAACGAAGACAGTTCGTACTGTTGCATCATCTTCAACATATTTGAAACACTGGTGCAGAGTAGAGGGAACAATCCAGTTAGCGTGAATCCAGGGTCGTCCTAGTAATAAGTTGTATAATGTGTCAGCGTCAATGACATAGCACGTCACTTCTGACTTCAGACTCCTGATCTGGTAATGGAGTCGAATCTTTCCAAGTGGATGACTACTCTCTACACTAAAACTATATATTGTTGTAGTGGTTGCAGACAACCGATACAGTGGTATGCCAAGAAAGTAGAGGAGTCTTTTGGGGATGATACTGAGTGCAGACCTGGGATCAACCTGTACCCTTTCAATGCACGTCGAACCGATGTATCCAGTGTAGTACAAAGGTCGATCGTGCTTATTATCCTTGAGAAGCATATCCTCAGTTGTGAAAGTAATAACAGATACTCTTGATTGTACATGATGGCATTCGGAGCAAGAGGGATGTGTGTCACCCCTAGGGATCTCTGACATATGTGTCAGAAATGATTTTGAGTTAGCCAGTGCATCTCTAAGCGCTTCTCTTGTTTCTTTCGAGAGACGAAGAAGCTCGTGTATGGTGATACGAGCTGGGATATTAGCCAGCTGGGCCAATATGTTAAAGAAAAAAGGCATGTTAAGCCCAAGGCCTGAAGGCTTCTTCAGGACATGGTCAAGCCAAACTTCTTTTTGCTTCTCTTTTCCTATTTCAGGAGCGAAGCTGGTGTGGGTATTTATACTGATATCGTCTGCTGTTGTGTCTCGTCAGTAACTTTCTCATACTGTTTTAAATATGATTTTCTGGATCGAGTGCCCGTCGGCTGAGGTACATCAGCCTGCACTGTGCAAGCGTGCTTTTCCCCTTTAGAATCGCTAAGAGAAGCTGATGTAAGATTGCCATCATCTGATAAGATGGAGATAACATTACAAGATTTGCCCTTTGACTTTGATTTCTTTGAATCCCATTGTTCGTCTTGGGCAAGGTCTGGGTGTATCCACATGATTTTTCCTGTTTTCAATGTCAAGGGAATAAGACCCTTAATCTCTTGAGTTTTGACTAAAGGATGCTTTACTTCTAGCCGTGCTTTAGGTATTGGGAAGGTCCCATCTGGAACTATGACTTTTAGGGTTTTATCGAACTCGAGGGTCACCATGTTTGCAATGACTTTCTTTTACTCTAATTTCAGAGTCAGAACTCTGGCATCGACTCAAGCTTGAATTTTGTCTTTGAGGATAAAGCACTTATCAGTAGGATGATGAACCATCCTATGAAAGAGGCAATATTTGGGATCGTTCGTGCGTACCACTTCATTAGGACGCAGAGCATCCAGCAGCTTCAATTTATTCCTTTGTGTTATAAATGGAATATTGCGACCACCTATTCGTCTTTGAAGGAGTACTATTTCGGAAGAAACTTAGACTCCTGATTATTGAAGCCGCTCTTCTTGGCCTTCGAATGAACGTCCCCTGGCAATTCAACGGACATAGTTTCTTTCCCTTTGGCTTGGGAAGACTGTGCTATGTCGCTGCACCCCTTATTATTCACACCACATTTGCCTTTAGGGGTAGATGATTCGAACTTCATAGCCGACTATCTCAGCTTATTTTTCGGCTATCTCAGCTTGTTGACTAGTTCCTTCTAGGTATGGGCTTTGACAGCCCCCATATGAATCTCTACTTGGTTCAGGAAGTTATGTTTGCATGTCTGCAAGAGCATGGGTAATGACATCCCAGCTGGACACATTAGGGACAAGTTACTGAACCGCTCAATGTAGTCACAGACAGATTCACCCTTCCTCTGTATGGTAGAGAGGAGTTTGTCCATATTTACCTCAGTGTCATCCTCATAAAAATGAGAAAGAAATTGAGTTTCTAAGTCAATCTAAGAATTGATAGAGCCCAGAGGAAGGCTTCGGAACCAGTCAAATGCTACCCCCTTCAAGGTGCCAATGAACAGTCTGGCCATAATAGCGTCGTTATCTATAACGTTACCGGTCTGAGACCAGAAGTAATAGATGTGCTAGTTCAGAGAGCTTTTACCATCATACATATGTAGCGTTGGTGGCTTAAACTTTGGTGGGGATGGTACTGAATCCCATTCCAAAGAGTAAGGACGGACGGATTGCCTCTACTTTCTTTAGTTCATCCCTCTGGGTTACAGATGCGATCTGAGCTTGGATGCCTGTAAGAACTTCAGCATCCATAGAAGAACTTTTCTTTGACTTCTCAGTCTTGGGTTGTCCATCGTTATGATGCTCTTCCTCATTATGATTACTCTCGGTATCATTGTTACTCCGGTTAGTGAGGAGTTGTGCGAGCATCTATTAAATGTTGTCCAAGGCTTCTTGCTGAGCCTTGGAGGTTTGCTCCTGAGCTTCCAACCATCGATGGAGGTCATCATTACTGTTATCAACCATATGTACCGACACTCTATCTGTTCGTACCGAGCTGACTGTTGCCGAAGAGGCATATCCGCTGTCTTCGTCCTCCTCATCAGACCATTGGAATAATCCTCTCATTAGTTCTGGTGAGGTTACTGTAGTTAAGGAGGATGGCTTCTTATGAATGTAGGGTATTGCGACCCTAGATCTGGTGTTTCAGAAGACACCTTCTTCGTGCACCAAGACTTGGCCTAAGCCCGGGCTATAGTCCGGATTTGGAGAACTGAAGGGAGGACAATTAGCACTATGTGGCGCTCGTCTGCCCCTACATGGTTCTCATCCCCTTCCGATCATATTGATTAATGCAGAGGACAGATCTGGTAGATCTCACGATACGCTCCTTTTGCGATGCTTCACAGGAGCTTGCATTGATAGTCAATTAAAAAAAGACTGTCAGTTTGGAAGAGTGGCGGAGATTGGTCCTAGCCGCAATGGACTGAGTGGACCATCACCAACTGACATCCCACTTGTTGACAATAGGAGGGAGAAGTCTGGAGTAATTCCGACTTCCGTTTGCTTGCTAAGAACTCTCGCAACTCGGACCCAGCTGAGTTTAAGTGACTCAGCGTAGAGACTCGGATAGATCGCGCATTGATGCATTCAGGTAATTTCGACACCACCTTCTTGCTCGCAAGCTTTAGAAGCGAAAAATAGGATGATGCCTCGTTCTTCTCATCACCCCAGAGGTGATTGGCACTAGATAGTGCCTTAGCTATAGCTTCGCGGCTAAGAACTTTGGGAGTACCCTTAGGTGCTGAAGCTGCATAAGCACCGCTATCAGCACTCAGGGATGATCCCTTAGCTCTGCTACGAAGAACGAACTTAACGCTTGAGGAACTGGGAGCGAAGCACACTATGGCGCTTTGTTTGCCACTTTGTTGTTAAGGTGGTTAGTACTGCTAAGTGCTTTAGTTTCAGCCTGGCGGCTGGGAACTCCGCGCGTACCCTGAGGTACTGGCGCTGTGCTTGCTAAACCATCAGTATCTTCGCTCATGAGAACGAGGTTGGCGCGATGAGTTACTGCTCTTGAATTAGGCGAAAGCGTAGTTGCCGTTCTCGCCTCGCGGCTAATGACCTCAGTGAAGTGGGCAGGCATTTTGCCTCTGTCTTCGCGTGATAGGTGAGCCTGTGGCGTAGTTACGCCTGAAGCTTCGCACGGAGCTTTCTGTTTTGGCCTCCATATCTGCTTTAGGAGGGAGATTTAGCTTCACAGCGAACCTGGTTAGCCTCGCGCGAGGCTGAAAGGAGTTGGGAGGAGGCTCGTCCTGGTTTCTGTTCTGAAACCTTAGCCATCGAGACCTTCCTATACTTTCGTATATGGAGCGCTGGACTACCTTCAGAGAGCAGTTCTTCGAATTTTCCTCGGTCGTAATGAATGACCGAATTTTCGAAGGTAATAGGCTCAGGATTCTGAATTCGCATTGCGACACCGTCTCCTTGTTGCGCCAGAAGACTGATTTCCCCAGCGGAGTCACCATTTTATTTTCCATTGATTTGCGAAATGGAAAAATTATAAAAAAATGGGTCGAGGAGCTAAATTATAAGTAATTGAAAAGAAAAAATTACAGGTAGATCTCCTCTGAGATTTTTGGGGAAGTGTGCCGGTAGGAATCTGATCAGCGCGCGGACACTTTATCCCTTTGACGATGCGATCGGTCAGATGATCGAACTACCTCCTCTTGGGAATTCCTTCTCGCCTGTTTCTAGAAATTCCTTAAGAGGGAGGAAGATCTTAGGGTTTAGCACCCTGAATTTATCCTTGTAAGATTAGAGAAGTAATTCTCTGAATTCTGAGCCAATCTCCTCTCTCTCCTTGCCCGTCTCTCCTCTGTGAGCCTCTGGTAGGTTATTTATAGGGAGGACAGGGGTATAACCGCCCTGAAAATCTGGAAACAGATTAAGTCAATCTGCTTTGTATCCGGAAAGTAGCCTCGTTGCGAGGCTGAAAACAGCTTCTGCGAAGCTAAGAATAGCATGTAGCGCTAATCTCTTGATTCGCTCCGCTAAATGAGGGATACTCCCTTGATCCTCTCTAGTTAATTGAGAGATCTCCCCTGATCTTCTTACCTTTTGGGAGAGTCAAAAGATCATAGTAGGTAACTGCCAAATTTGATTTCAATCAAAATGATCTCATCTGGAGATTTGATTTCATCTGTAGATTTGATTAGTCAAAATGACTATAAAGGACTCGCAGCGGAGTCATTGCGTTGAGCTCATAGCGGAGCTGGGAGAAACTTCTGGCGAAGCTACAAGAAAGCTCTCAGCAGAGCTAGATAAAACTTGTGGCGAAGCTACCAGTCAACCTTTTGCGTGGCTGCATGGAGCTTCGAGCGAAGCTAACTTTCTGCGGAGTTAACTGAGTATTTTCAGGTGAAGCTGTAAGTTAGCTCACAGCGAGGCTATGAAGGAGCTTCCTGCAATGCTAAACAACTTTGGTTTCTCATGCGAGACTTATCTCGTGGGCTCATGCGAGACTAAGTGTTGAGCTAACTTAGTGCCTCTGGACCTACTTGGGCCTTCTCACGAGCTTTTAAGGACGATTTTTGGTTTACTGTCTGCTTCACTGGATCAGTAGAGTCCAAGTTGCTGATTCGTTCCCTTTTAGATGGGTGAAGAACTGGTCGTCGGCTTGTCTGCCACTTGTCTTTTGTAGATATCAACAAATTAGACATTGTTCAGGCCAGTTAGAAATCTGATCTTTTTTAGAGTGTCAACAAAGTGCAATGGGTTCTTATGCATATGATTAATTTTGAAATGCATGATATTTAACTTTTTCTTATATTCAAATGAAAGTATACCCATATATAACTTGATTCGGATGAGTTCTATTAGGGGTGCGGGCCCTTAGTATGAACTAGTGGTGGTACGAGACACTGGGATAAGGAAATGATAAAAATATCAGGTAAGACAAGATTTAATCAGAATGGAAGAACCATATTGAGTATATATGATGGACGTATCATCAAGTATGGTAGGTGTATGTGCTGATACGATGTGTGATGATATATGACACAATTATCACCAAGTGTGATGTGCATTTGATACCATATGATGTGTATATCACTAAGTATGATGGTGAATGTAATAATATAAAGTATGTGTAAGATATATTCTGTGCGAAAGTGATAATATTAGGCATATATTGTATGTTGTGAACACATAAGGAGATGCATAGCCGAAAGAGAACAAAAATTACCTTATTAGAAGAAAGATTTTATTATATAGAGAAGAAACTGAAAGTATTACTCTTACCTCTTATTAAATATGCCAAGTTTCGAGGACGAAACTTTTTCTAAGGGGGGTAGAGCTGTAACACTCGGATTGATAAAATCTGAGCTAAAATATTTTCATTGGATTAAAAATATTTTTCTGTAAATTCTTATGATTATTAAACTATTTGTTCGTGTGTTAAATAATTCTCAGTAATTATTTAATGAAAATTTGGAATGGATTTAAGTTTTTATAAATCATATCAGATTAATTGATATGAGAAACATTGATCCCATGTATGTTTGTACACTAACATAAGAGGTGTAACACTTGAATATTATAAATCTGTTTTATTTGTTATATTCCTATTCTTTCGGATTATACTGATAAGGAGATCGGTAATCAGTATATTACTGGATATTCTTTTAATATTAATTTTAAATTTATTATGAATAGAGGAATACAAAAAATATATGGAAATGCACGGGTGTATATATTGCATTAAATACTCATATGAATACCGGGTATTGGTACTTAATTCTAATTTTGATTTTTATTAAGGGATTGGAGAAATTAAAAATGAAAGAAAAAAGAAAAATAAAATAAAATAACAAGTATGGGAGGTATGGGAAGTATGGGAAGTAGGTGGGAGTAGGTAGGGGAGAGAGAAATAAAACTCTCTCTCTCTCTCACTTTATTCTTCCTCTCTCTCTCTTTGATATGAGGCGGTCGGCGGCCTGACCGGCAGCCAGGCGCCAGCGGCGCCGTAGGCCGGCCGACGTGGGGCCGACAGTGGGGGGAACATCAGCCCCAACCCCCATCTCTTTCTCTCTCTTTTCTCTCTCTTTCTCTGTGTGTGTATGTGTGTGTGGCCCTCCGACAGCCAGGGGCGCCGGAGCGGCGTCGGCAGGCCGGCCTGGCGGCGGGCGCGCCGCGCGCTGCTGCTACTGTGTTTTGGGTTAAAAACCCAAACGGGTTTGGGTTTCGGGTTCAACCCAAACCCAACCCGTGTGCACCTAAACCCGACCCAATAAGGTAAAATTTTATTTTAGCCCTTGTGAGATTGAATAATTATTTTGTAGCCCTATAAAATTACAAACAGCCCCCTGAAAATTTTCAATTATTACGTATTTAACCTTTTATATTGGCTTTGATTTTCGAATGATATCTTGGCCATCCGAAGTCGGATTCGGACGATTCTTGAGCCATTGTGATCGTGAAAACGAGAGCTACACATCTTGTGTATCAGTATATGGTATTGGGTGCTCAAAATTTATCGAATGCTGGTGAGTGGAAGTCTAACTCAAGTCTATTTTTCCCTAACTTAGAAATAATTGTTATTAGGATATTATTGATAATATTGATTCATTGGAACTAAAAGATTGCATCATTAAAAAGATGATTGTGAAAGTTATTGTAAAAGTGAATTAGTGTTATGGAGCCAAAATCTAATAAGATATCCTGAATATGAATTGCGGGCATGTTATACATACATGTGCGTGTTGGCCCAAGAGGTTACACTCTCTTGTTTTGTGTTTTGATGATGACAAACCAAATAAGAGCTATTTGGTACTAATGAATTTGTTCAAGATAAGTTTCAGGTTTTGTACCATGTTTGGAGACCATTGGCTTAGCTTTTGCAAGAACTTCTAAGTTTCACATAGCAAGGAAGGCAAATTGCACAATCAAGGAAGGATCATAGAAGAGAAGGCACTAGCAAGGCATTGGATGGCTCAAAGACTTGAAGATTGCTCAAAAAATATTTAATCATTGTATTTTTAGTTTTATAGTTTGTTAAAGAATAGTGGATAGGTTTGAAGCTCTATCACACACGTTTTTGCGCACAAGTTTATTCCAAAATGTTTTCTAATATTTTATACAAAAACATTTTGTATACAAGATTTTGTCTACATTTATATTTTTATGTTTTATACTAATCTATGTTCAAAAGTATTTTTGTCAAAAACAAAATCTCCTTTATATTCTTTCAAAAACCTGATTTTTAACCTGTTCCGGTCGACCGACCGGTCGACTGATTCTATGTCAGGTTTGACCGGTCGACCGTGCAGTCGACCGAGGAACTGGCAGGTGCACGTATCCGTGTGCATGTCTGCCGGTCGACCGTGCAGTTGACCGACTGCAAGTCACTCTGCTCTCGGTTAAAATGGGTCGACCAGGCGGTCGACCGCTGGCCTGCAACGGTCATATTTTTGAACTTGCGGTCGACCGACCGGTCGACCGACAGAGCCGTTTGAACAGTAACGGGCATTTTTTTTGAGCTGTTTATTTTTGTCTTTTTCTCACTTAAGTGAGTTTAAATGACTTGCTTTGGGCTTAATACATTCTGATTAGCCTTAAAATGTTTTATCTTCTAACCCTAGCCCTCTCCTATAAATAGGGGTGTTTGGGGAGAGATTGGTTACAACAATTATTACAAGAAAAATTCAAAAGTTTAAGGCATTCAAAAGAGCTTGGTTTCTTGGTTTTTGTGCTGAAATTCTCTCTCATTTTCTGAAGTGTTTTTCAAAAGAACTCTCTGATTTCATTTTCTTTTCTCCTTACACACAAGAGCTTCATTCCTACTCATTGTTCTCTAAGGACCTTTTGTAAGGAAGAGATAATTGAAAGAGAGAGTTTGTGGTCTTTTGACTACTCAGAAATTCCTTGTACTTGAGATTGTGGAGTTGGGTACTCCATTGTATTTGTGATCTTTGTGATAGTGGAAGTAGCTAGAATCCTTCTGGGGAAGGCGGGGAGTAGAGCTGGGTGCTCGAACCTCGATAACATATCTTTGTGTTTGCGATTGGTTTACTTTTCCTTGTCATTTCTTATTGCTTGAGATTGTCATTGCCATATTCTTTTTCATTCATATTGTCAATCATTATCCCATACAACAAGGTTGCATTGCGCACCTCTAACTCATTTTACGAGGAAGCCGGAGGAAGGAGTTCAGAGCCCTTAATAGGGAATTCGGCTCTTAGTCTTGTTTTGGGAGATTGTTGCATTACATTTGCATCATAATTTTTAAATTGCTCTTTGATTAGCATCATCACCTATTCACCCCCCCTCTAGGTGATTTTCAATTGGTATCAGAGCTTGGACTCTAGGTTTTGACTTAACATCCATAGAGAGATCCTTAAAATTTGCTAATCAACATTTCTCATTTCATTCATTCATCACTAGTAAACATGGCCGATAACATTAAATCCCCACCTAAATTTGATGGACTCAACTTCCCTATTTGGAAGGTTAGGATGACTATCTTTTTGCAATCATTAGGTAGTTTAGTGGCTAAGTCCTTGACCAAACCCTATGTAGCACCCGATAGTGATGAGAGCACATGTACCGACTTCAACTTTAGAGAATATGAGGCTAACTCTAAGGCCCAAAACTCCCTTTTAACGCCTTGAATGAGGATGACCTTACACGGGTAATTCATTGCCAATCCACCATGAGATTTGGCAACACTTATTGGTCACACATGAAGGGACTTCACAAGTCAAGAGAGCTAAGATAGATCTCTTGAGGTCTCAATATGAATCATTTAAAATGCTTGATGATGAATCTATTGATTTTATGATTACTAGATTCACTAAAATCACCAATGGTCTTTCTTCCTTAGGTGACGTCATCTCCAACGATCAAAAGGTGCGCAAAGTGATTCGGGCTCTTCCTCCATCTTGGGAGATAAAGGCCACCACCTTGAAGGAATTGAACGACAAAGATGAGATGGACATCATTAGTCTCATTGGGAACCTAAAGACCCATGAGATGGAGAAGAAAGCAAGAGAAGAGGCCGCTCCAACAAAGAAGAAGTCCTTAGCTTTCAAGTCTTCATCCACTCTTGAAGACGATGAAGAAGATGAAGAAGAAGATGAGGAGCTCTCCCTCCTTGTGAGAAATGTCAAAAGGATGTACCGGAGGAACAAGCTCAACTTCCGGAGAAAATTTGAAGGCAAAGAGAAGAGGAAAATTATATGCTACAATTGCCGAAAGCCCGGACACATCATGGCGGATTGCCCGGAGTTCAAGAAGAAGATGACCTCCTCCTTCAAGCCAAAGAAATCGGAAGAAAAGAAAGCGTATAAGGCAATTTGGGATTCGGAAAGCGAGTCCGAGGAAGAGGCGGATGTAGCAAATATGTGTTTCATGGCAAACACACCTAAGGTAACCCCTCAACCCCTTGATGATGAAGATGATGAATTAAGTAAGGAAGTTCTTGTACATGCTTTTGTCGAACTTTCTGAAACTTATGATAACAAGAAAATTGAATGTTTTAAATTGCAAAAAAAAGTTGCTTTTCTCAAAAATCAACTTGCTATGGTTTCTAAAGAAAAGGATGACATTTCTTCTAATCTCATTTCTATTCAAAATGAGTTTAATGCCTACAAGGTTTCTTGTAAGGGAAAATCTCCTATTGTTGATGAAAAAGAAATTTCCTCTTTAAAAACTAAAATGGTTGATTTTGAAAAAGTTTTGAAAGATTGTGCTTTTAACACTAAGAAACTTGAAGAAAAATTTTCTAAAAAGCACACCCCTCATGCTCACACTACACATAACACTTCTCATGCTAAATCTTTTCATGCTCACAACTCCATGCTCACAAATCACACACTCACTATGCTTTTAAATATGGTAGAGTATATAGATGCACATATTGTGATAAAAATAGACATTTAGCTAAGTTTTGTTATGATCAATTAAATAGATCCAATAATCTTGTTTGGGTTCATGGCTCTAACCCTCAAGGACCCAAGAAAATGTGGGTACCAAAATCAAGTCCTAAATTGTTTGATGTAGGTACACACCAAGGCTCCAAGACGTAGGGAGCGGTGGTACCTTGATAGTGGTTGTTCAAGACACATGACGTGGGATATCAACAACTTTACAACCCTATCAAGGTACATGGAAGGTGGCTCCGTCACCTTCGGGGATGACTCCAAAGGGACTATCATCGGTATAGGTAACATTCAAATTGGTGCATCTCTTATTATTGAGAATGTTGTTTTAGTTGAAGGTTTGAAACATAATTTGCTTAGCATTAGTCAATTTTGTGATCGTGGACTTAAAGTTGTTTTTGATGATTATTCTTGCAAGATTTTTGATATTAAAACAAATGATTGTATTCTCACCGGTTTTCGTGATGATAATGTTTATATCATTGACATGCTTAATATTGAGTGTTCTACTAAATGCTTGAATGCTTTTGATGAAAATTCTTGGCTTTGGCATAGAAGATTAGGACATGCTTCTTTTGAACATCTTTCTAGGATTAATTCAAAGGAATTGGTGAAGGGTATTCCTTGCTTGAAGTTTGAGAAAGACCGCATTTGTGGTGCGTGCCAACTTGGGAAACAAACCAAGTCTTCCTTCAAACCAATCAAGGATATCATGTCAACTAGGCCTTTAGAATTAATTCATATGGATCTTTTTGGACCTACTAAAACTAAGAGTTTAAATGGTAGTAGATATGCATATGTTTGGTTGATGATTTTTCCCGTTTCACTTGAGTTTTCTTTTGGAACACAAAGATCAAACCTTTTCTCATTTAAGATTTTTCGAAAAAGGGTTGAAAAAGAAAAAGGTTTTCCGATTTTGAAAATAAGGAGTGATAGAGGTGGTGAGTTTGTAAACCAACTCTTCATGACTTATTGTGATGAAAAGGGAATTAAGCATGAAATGTCTTGTCCTAGAACTCCACAACAAAATGGAGTTGTAGAAAGGAAAAATAGAACACTTCAAGAGATGGCTAGGACAATGATAAGTGAATACGACCTCCCTCAATATTTATGGGCCGAGGCCGTAAACACCGCATGCTATATATCTAACCGTATTTATTTGTGTAAAAATTCTTCCAAAACATCTTTTGAAATGTATCACTCTAGAAAACCTAATGTTGCTTATTTCAAAGTTTTTGGATGCAAGTGTTTTGTTTTAAATACTAAAGAGAATTTGGGTAAATTTGATGCTAAGGCTTATGAAGCAATTTTTGTTGGATATTCTACAACTAGTAAAGCTTATAGAGTATTCATTAGATCTTCTCGTACCATTGAAGAATCCATGCATGTTAATTTGAAGAATCTAATGTGGTTGTTGAGAATGTTGTAGAGATTGAACCATTAGGTGAAGACATGGAGAGACTATCCTTGAAGGACTCACCCGCTCAAGAAGAAAAGCAAGAATCTATTGGTGATGTTCAAGAGGATAAAGAGGAAAGCTCTCAACCGCTTCCTAAAGCTTGGAGATACGCTACAAATCATCCTAAGGAGCTCATCTTGGGTGATGCATCTAAAGGAGTCACAACGCGCTCCAAACTCCATGACCTATGTGGTAACTTTGCTTTCATTTCTCATTTTGAACCCAAAGGCATTCTCGAAGCCGAGACGGACCCATATTGGTTGCTTGCCATGCAAGAGGAACTCAATCAATTTGAGCGCAACCAAGTTTGGCACCTTGTTCCTAAACCCCACGATAGACCAATAATTGGTACTAAGTGGATCTTTAGAAACAAGATGGATGAGTCCGGAAATGTCATTAGGAATAAAGCTAGGTTAGTGGCCCAAGGTTACACTCAAGTTGAAGGAATTGACTTTGAGGAAACCTTTGCACCCGTAACACGGCTTGAAGCCATACGGATGACACTAACTTTTGCATCTTTCAAAAATTTTAAACTTTTTCAAATGGATGTGAAAAGTGCATTTTTGAATGGTTTTATTAATGAAGAAGTTTATGTTTCTCAACCTCCCGGTTTTGTTGATCATGTTCATCCCGATTTTGTTTTTAAACTTGATAAAGCTTTATATGGATTGAAACAAGCTCCTAGAGCTTGGTATGAAAGGCTTTCTAGTTTTCTTATTTCAAATGATTTTATTAAAGGCAAAGTAGACACCACTCTATTCACTAAGCATGTTGATAATGATATATTAATTGTGCAAATTTATGTTGATGATATAATTTTTGGTTCTACTAATGAGCTTTTGTGTAAGGATTTTGAAAAGGTAATGCAACTTGAGTTTGAAATGTCTTCAATGGGTGAGCTCAATTTCTTCCTTGGACTCCAAATCAAGCAATTGCAAAACGGGACGTTCATAAGTCAAGCCAAGTACGCAAAGGAACTTGTAAAGAAGTTTGGACTTGAAGGCTCAAAGACTTGCAACACTCCCATGGCAACTACAACCAAGCTTGATAAAGATGACCAAGGTAAAAATGTTGATATTAAATTATATAGAAGTATGATAGGAAGTCTTTTATATTTAACGGCAAGTAGGCCGGATATCATGTTTAGTGTGTGTCTTTGTGCTAGATTTCAATCGTGCCCTAAAGAGTCCCATCTTATTGCGGTAAAACGCATTATTCGTTATATTAAGGGCATTATTGGGATGGGTCTATGGTATCCGAAAACCGGAGATTTCTCAATGACGAGTTATTCGGATGCCGACTATGCAGGTTGTAGAGTAGATAGAAAGAGTACTAGTGGGACATGTCAATTTCTTGGTAATTGTCTTGTTTCATGGTCCTCTAGGAAACAAAATTCCGTAGCACTCTCAACCGCCGAGGCGGAGTATGTTGCCGCGGGGGCTTGTTGTGCACAAGTCCTTTGGATGAAACATACTCTCCTTGATTTTGATTTGCATTTTGATCATATAAAAATATTTTGTGATAATACTAGTACTATACACATGACTAAGAATGCAAATCAACATAGTAAGACCAAGCACATTGAGATTAGATATCACTTTCTTAGAGATCATTTTGAGAAAGGAGATATAGATATTGATTATGTTTCCACGGATTTACAACTAGCCGATATTTTCACTAAACCACTTGATTTTGCTAGATTCTCGTTTATTTGTGGAGAACTTAATGTTTGTGTTATTGAATAGACATGTTTTTCATAACCCTTTTTGATGTATGACAAAAAGGGGGAGAATAAGTTTACATGGGACAAAAATAAGTTCATTTGGTCTTGGTTCCATATGAATTTATATGTTTTGGTTTTATGAGTTTTTGTTATGAGTCTTGTGTTTTATGAATTTGAGAACTCTTGTATTTTATTGGTATTGTTTCAATTTGGTTTCAATTGGCATCAAGAGTATGTTTTTATGTTTTAATAAATTCTTATGTTTTTCATATAGCATAATTTGAGGGGAGTCTTCTCCTCCCCCATATTTTTGTCTATAGCCTTTTTGTTTTGTCATCATCAAAAAGGGGGAGATTGTTGGCCCAAGAGGTTACACTCTCTTGTTTTGTGTTTTGATGATGACAAACCAAATAAGAGCTATTTTGTACTAATGAATTTGTTCAAGATAAGTTTCAGGTTTTGTACCATGTTTGGAGACCATTGGCTTAGCTTTTGCAAGAACTTCTAAGTTTCACATAGCAAGGAAGGCAAATTGCACAATCAAGGAAGGATCATAGAAGAGAAGGCACTAGCAAGGCATTGGATGGCTCAAAGACTTGAAGATTGCTCAAAAAGTATTTAATCATTGTATTTTTAGTTTTATAGTTTGTTAAAGAATAGTGGATAGGTTTGAAGCTCTATCACACACGTTTTTGCGCACAAGTTTATTCCAAAACGTTTTCTAATATTTTATACAAAAACATTTTGTATACAAGATTTTGTCTACATTTATATTTTTATGTTTTATACTAATCTATGTTCAAAATTTTTGTCAAAAACAAAATCTCCTTTATATTCTTTCAAAAACCTGATTTTTAACCTGTTCCGGTCGACCGACCGGTCGACTCATTCTATGTCAGGTTTGACCGGTCGACCGTGCAGTCGACCGAGGAACTGGCAGGTGCACGTATCCGTGTGCATGTCTGCCGGTCGACCGTGCAGTCGACCGACTGCAAGTCACTCTGCTCTCGGTTAAAATGGGTCGACCGGGCGGTCGACCGCTGGCCTGCAACGGTCATATTTTTGAACTTGCGGTCGACCGACCGGTCGACCGACAGAGCCGTTTGAACAGTAACGGGCATTTTTTTTGAGCTGTTTATTTTTGTCTTTTTCTCACTTAAGTGAGTTTAAATGACTTGCTTTGGGTTTAATACATTCTGATTAGCCTTAAAAATGTTTTATCTTCTAACCCTAGCCCTCTCCTATAAATAGGGGTGTTTGGGGAGAGATTGGTTACAACAATTATTACAAGAAAAATTCAAAAGTTTAAGGCATTCAAAAGAGCTTGGTTTCTTGGTTTTTGTGCTGAAATTCTCTCTCATTTTCTGAAGTGTTTTTCAAAAGAACTCTCTGATTTCATTTTCTTTTCTCCTCGCACACAAGAGCTTCATTCCTACTCATTGTTCTCTAAGGACCTTTGTAAGGGAAGAGACAATTGAAAGAGAGAGTTTGTGGTCTTTTGACTACTCAGAAATTCCTTGTACTTGAGATTGTGGAGTTGGGTACTCCATTGTATTTGTGATCTTTGTGATAGTGGAAGTAGCTAGAATCCTTCTGGGGAAGGCGGGGAGTAGAGCTGGGTGCTCGAACCTCGATAACATATCTTTGTGTTTGCGATTGGTTTACTTTTCCTTGTCATTACTTATTGCTTGAGATTGTCATTGCCATATTCTTTTTCATTCATATTGTCAATCATTATCCCATACAACAAGGTTGCATTGCGCACCTCTAACTCATTTTACGAGGAAGCCGGAGGAAGGAGTTCAGAGCCCTTAATAGGGAATTCGGCTCTTAGTCTTGTTTTGGGAGATTGTTGCATTACATTTGCATCATAATTTTTAAATTGCTCTTTGATTAGCATCATCACCTATTCACCCCCCCTCTAGGTGATTTTCAGTGCGTGAACATAATACGGGTATGATGTCAAATTGAAATTTTCTATTTAAGTTCATATAACGTGACCATTAGGAGCTTGTAAGTGTATTAATATGGATGAATATAGACAAATACCATCTACCTGTCTGCGATGAATATTGATGTCACTCAACTTGAAAATCGTTAAGTGGGTAAAGTCTACCTCCGATTCAATTAAACGTTGTGATTGCATGCGTATTAACTAGTAAGATAATAATGATGCTAGTGAAGTGAAAATTTATATTATATGCAAGTGATATCCAAGCTATTTGGAAATCTGTAGTCAAGGATAATAATATTCGGATGGTGGTTGGTTAACACCGGTGTACCCGGAGAGTAGACTAAACAGTGACAGCGGAAAATTTGTTACAGATTATTGATGTTATTAATTTATAAGAGATAATTAGAAATCAGTTAAGATAAAAGATCACTTGAGACCCATCAACCATGATTGGATAATTATAGAATCATTTATGTTGATAATGGTATATGCAGAATCCGAAGTTGATATTAGAATTAAACTAAACAAATGAAATTGAAATTATCTTTGAGTAACTCGATGTAACCGTGGTATAGAAAACTCAGTTAAATGGGATATATGTAATTGATGCAGTATGATAGAAATAACGTACTGATTAAACTATTAAGGTTTTTTTAATATTGATTACTCGAATGGGATTGGGACATTTCGGTGAATTAGCAACTATGAACGTAAACCAATAATGATGGAACTGATCAAAGTAATTGATAATGAACTGAATTAGAGCAAATGAATTTCTAGCACTACCGGACATGCTTAATAATTAAATTGAACATCAAAAGCTTATTGTTAAGCTTAGTGCACGGGATACTCAAATATTATGTAGTATGTTGAGTATTGATCTTGTGAATACTGTTTTCTTATTTGTTGTGTTTCATATTATATATATATACTTATAACGTGATTTTGTGTATCAACTAGCACACTTGAGGCGGCAAGGGTCAGCTGATGGCCTACATATTTATATATATATCGATTAAGTTGTTAATTGGTTGCAACTGAAACCAATTTGATGGATAAATAACTAAGATTCATCGAACCTGATGAGAGGTGAAAAAATAAAACCTTTGAACCAGAACTCATAAGTAGATATTGTACTTTTAGCGATTAATAATTATTAATGAAAAACTACTGAACAAGATCAAGTCTGATGATTATCAGATAGTGGGTGACCGATGATGGTGTATAAGTATCAAATGAGTAATTAAACTAGTGAAAACCAGTTAGAGTCAGTATTGAGTAAATCTGATAACTTAATATTAAGTATATCGATTATGATGGATAATTCGATATCAATAAAACAAATATTAACAGTATTGAACTAGTATTTTGGTATTCCTACTCTATACACCGGAGACTTTCAGGTATCCTTATAATTGATTTATCAGAACATCAGAATCCTCTATTAAGCTTGGAAGTCATATCCCTATAGTGACAACGATTATATCTAGCCAGTAAGAGTTAGATAATTATCTTAACAATTGAAAGTTTGTGATGCAGATGAAAGATTGAGCGTCGTATCCATGGGATTAGTAATCCAATATTGATAAGTGATATGTGTATGTGTATGCATGTATATATGTGTGTGGTTTGATTCATATACGAGCGCAGATGATGATTTGGCTAGTAATTGACTGTGTGGTTTGAAACTAGAAGATAGAAGTAAGCAACAATAAAATATGTTGTATATAGTCAGTAGCATTAACACCAGTATTGGTAGAACTTGAGGTAAATTTTGGCTGTACTAAATAAAAGTACTAAAATCAGTCCTTACTTGAAATAAAGGATATTTATAATATCAAAGGTATAATAATTCATTGATATCAGAATTGTCGTGTAACTATCACTTGTATTAGAAGTGATGAGAAAATTCAGAATTAAATCAAGTTGTAACCAATAGGTAGTCTGCCTGAGGATAAAATAGGCAATTGACGATGAATCCAGGATGTTAACTAAATGATAAAGGTGAAATAAGTATTATGATTAGGAAAAGTGAATACTAGTACAACGAATCAGAACTTGACCGGTACGATATTGGGCATCATTAAGTTGAATACATTATGTATGCGTTTTGTACCTCTTAAATATGATAAGAATTCCTCGAAACTAACAAATTAAGAAATGAAATCGTAAGAACTTGACCGTGTGACACATCAGTATGTATGTGAATGCCTTTGTGATAAGAAAGTGCATAATTATGTATATGATGTCATATATTATATTAGAGGAAGGGACCGGGTTTAACCGGAGGTAAGCGAAGGGGAGTATTGCTATTATTTATTGTATTGGAGGAAGGGACCGGGTTTAACTAGAGGTGACTGAAGGGGAGTATTACTGTTATTTATTATATTAGAGGAAGGGACCGGGTTTAACCAGAGGTGACCAAAGGGAGTATTGTTGTTATTTATTGTTTCGGAGGAAGGGACCAGGTTGAACCGGAGGTGATCGAAGGAGAGTATTGATATTATTTTATTGAAGTATGCTTGAATATATGTTTATGATATCCGGTATATAGATATAATTGTTTATGATATCTGAATTATAAATGTTTATAGGTATGACATCTAGTATACGCATATGATTGTTTATGATATCTGGTATATAGATATGATTGTTTATGATATATAAATTATGGATGTTAATAGGTATGGCACCTAGTATATGCATATGATTGTTTATGATATCCGGTATATGGATATGATTGTTTATGATATCCGAATTAAGGATATTAATATGTATGGTACTAGTGTATGCATATAGTTACCTATGACATTGGGTAAATAGATTGTTATGACATCAGTATATGGATGTGAGTGTCTCGTATTTCTTCACATATGAACACACAGTTATAATTAGATACTATCATGAGTAGGATGTGATGTCATATGTATATTGCGGTAGGTGCAATATTAGACTGTAACTAATCTAGTGAGTAAGATTAGGCTCTCCAAGAGTTGTGTTGTGATTAGGCTCTCCAAGAGTTATGCTGTGACCATGACTATATATGAAATACGAATATGTTACAAACTGAAAACAGGAGAGGTGATTATAAGAGACTAACGAGTACGTCAAGTATTGCAAAATCATTGATATTGTATGTTAAAAAAATATTGGTCACGTGTATCCAGAAGAATACATATAGAAAGTATCAGATAAAAGAAAGAATTGAAACTGATTTTTAATATTGCTTAACTGCATAATACTTGAAGTATAATGGTAGTATAATACAAACTCTATTTTGACTGATTTCACTCACTGAGCTATTGAGCTTACCCCACCATAGATTGATGTTTTCAGGTCCCGGCAAGGCAAAGCTCCAGCTTAGAGCTGAAAGGATGTCCTCCTGAGACATTGTATGTATTTTATGGTAGAATGTGATTCCCTTTTTCTGAACTCTGATCTTATTAAATTGTGAGTTAGTGCTAGTGGTAGTAGATAGTGTTACATTTTGATAAATGGGAATTAAATATGACGATGTACAGTTTGTATGTTGAGTTGAACTGATAAATGGTTTGGGTAAGAATATAATATATATCAAGGGAAGAAATTATTATGTATATGTTAATTGATTTACTTTGAGATGAATAATATGATGAAATTTTGAAATCTATAAGTAGGCTGATGTTAGCTGAAATCTAAATTATTATATTGAGATGGAGTCTATATTTCAGAGGAGATGCTACCAAAATTTCTTTAGTATATTTTGATTAACGAGCGATAAGGTTGATGATTATAGATTTTGAGGTAATTAAACCTGGGGCCGTTATAAGTTTTATGATAATCTTGTAAACTAGTACGAAGTCCTTCAAGTAAGGAATAAAACATGAAAAACATGAAAATTTAATTTTCATCAAAATAATACAAACTTCAAGGTATATGTATGTTTTGTCTAAACTAAAGTATACATTCATATCCCAAGCATAAAAGAGTCCATAATAAAAATTTTACATAAAAAGCAAGTGACTATAGTATAGACATGTATATCTAAAGTTTTGACAAAATTGACATATATTTGAAGCTAAATACATTATTATGAAAAACATGTACAAATATAGTGAATACAAGTAAAATGCATGAATAATCAAAACTAGATTATATTAGTACATCTAATGGCTATAAATGAGCAATTAAGTACAAACATATAATAATCAATTGTGGCTCATTAGTTGTACAAGTATATACACAAGTTTTAACGAAAACCACATCTAAACATGTAATCAAAATCATAAAGTGCAAAAATCATAAACATAAACCAACAAGATCATTATATAAATGCGTGTGTTTTAGAGCTTGATATACACAATACCTAAACTAAAGTGAGAAAATAAAAATATAAGTTCATATGAACATGGGTGTACCTCAAAAGACTGTCTATGTATATCACATGTCTAATTTACATTGCATCTAATATAATGAACATGAAAAATCAAAACATGCTAAAAAATAAATAAGATGAAAGCATGTAAACTAAATAGGAGATAGAGATAGTTACTAAAACCAATAGGGCTTATCTCTAGTTCTTCAAACCATGGTGGTCCTCCCACTAAACTTTTCTTGAAAGTGATGCATCCAAAATGGTCATCATTTAGCTCGGAACGCATCCACCATCAAGGCACCATTACTCTCACGTCAAGCGAGCCCATACCTACATCAAATAAAATAAGAGTGATTTTTGGTACCCATACTCTATTGGGTCCATGGGGATTAGCACCTTTCCTAACCCAACAAATTTATTTGCAACATTTAGAATATTTAATTTATTATAACAAAATTTTGTAAGGTGGCCCTTACGTCCACAATGTGTACACGTGTACACAAAACACACATTGTGTCATGTGTGTGAGCATGATGAGCATGTGTATGTCGTGTATGGTGTGCATGTTTCTTGTGAAACATGAATTCCAACCGTGTGTAGTTCATAGCACATTGGCTCAAAGTAGAGCCCAAACAATCAACACTTTTCTTCAATACGCAAATATCATTTTTAATACTTGAAGACAAAGTGGAGCATACAACACTAGATGATGAAGTTATAGTAGCATGTCAAACATATGAAGACAAATAATTTTTCAAAGATTTATTTTCATTTGAAACCAAATCCAAATTCTTTGAAATTAAAGCAATTTTATTTTTCAAAGTTTCATTTCTTTTAAAATAATATCAAGTTTTGAAGATAGAACCTCATTTTTCTTCAAAACATCATCACAATTTTTTTTACCTTTAAAATTTGTTTTCATTTAGGGCAAAATTAAGTTGGGATTTCAATGAGTCCCTTTCAATTGAAATCTCATCCCTCTCTTACAAAATAATATCAAGTTTAGAAGATAAATTTTATTTTCTTCTTTTATTTTAGAGTTTTTCTTTTTCAAAAGTTAATACTTTTCAAGTAAGTTTTCACTAAAATAGATAGTTCTTCATTCAAAGCATCGGCATCCATGATGTCATCTCCTGAACAACTAACACAATCATCTAGTTGAGTGTCCGATTTTACCTCAAGGGAGTCATTCTCTTGGACCATGTAGCAAGGTCGGTTGGACTCATCTTCACTAGTTTCCTTCTCCATATAATTCGTCGTTTGTACCTTTGGAGAGGTCAATGTGTTTCACACTGCAAAAGTGGATCACAGTGAGAAACCAACAAAAGATATTCTTTGCTTAGAATGCGCTTAAGTGCCTCTAGGGCTTGTACATTAGCCTCTATATGCATGTCATTACCAAGATAATATTTCTTGGTAGTGGCAAGGTAAACATGCATACCTAGGGTTTTAAAATACATAGACATCTTTGTTGACACTTAAAAAAGACAAGATTCTCATTGGTCCGAACGATGTCTAAACTTGTTGACATTTACAAAAGACAAGGGACAGACAAGCTGAAGACCAGTTTTCACCCACCTCCAAGGGACAAGGAAGCAGTTTGGACTCCACTGATCCAGCAAGCAGAACAGTGAACCCGGATTGTTTCTAAACAGACCTCAGCAGGTCTAAAATGCTAGCATTTAGCATTACATTAGCCCAAGGAGATAGCCTCGTGTGAGAGGCTAACATCATCCAGAGCATCGCCAGGAAGCTAACTGACAGCTTCGCCGAAAAGCCTCTTTTCAGACTTCGCCAGGAATTGCCTCTAGCTCCGCTATGAGCTTCAAAGCGGGCAGCTCCGCCATCAGCCTGCTATGGTCAGCCTTTGACCAATCAAATCTCCTGATGAGATCAGATCTAAGCTAATCAAATCCAATCGGGATTCAAATATGGCAGGTGATTGCCGCAATCTCTTGACTCTCTTGAAACGAGTAAGAGGATCAGGGAAAATCCTTCAACGATATGGAAAGGATCATAACAAATCGGAAAGATCAACCGACTTGCCATTTTCTAGCTCCGCGGAAGCTATTCTAGCCTCGCAGCAAGGCTACTTTCCAGATTCAAACAGATTCGGTTCAATCTGTTTCCATATCTTCAAGGGGACGATTATACCCTTGCTCTCCCTATAAATAACCCGCCATGGGCACAAGGAGGGGAGAAGGGGATCGCAGAGGAAGGAGCCATCAATCGCCTTCTGATCACGAGAATCGATCAATCAACTTCTTCAACCGAGGCTTCTTCATAACGCACCGTGCGTTTTCGAATTCAGAGACCTTTTAGAGAATTGCTTT
Source organism: Agave tequilana (assembly GCA_038442645.1). NCBI lineage: Eukaryota > Viridiplantae > Streptophyta > Magnoliopsida > Asparagales > Asparagaceae > Agave > Agave tequilana. The sequence goes on along the minus strand of JAVJIF010002368.1, from coordinate 165,338 downwards.
CTCTATCTAGGGTGTTGATGCCCTATCATCGTTCTTCTTCTCAAGGAATCTCCGGAACCAGGCGAGAAGGAATTCCTAATTGAAGGCGATTTTGAGAAGCAGCAAGAGGGTTCTACCAACCCTCTATTCTCTGATTCCTGGAACCAGGCGAGAAGGGAATCTCATCGCTCGCATCGTCAAAGGGACAAAGTGGTCGCGCGCTGACCAGACTCCTATCGGCACACTTCTCCAGAATCTCTGAGGAGATCTACTTGTAATCTTTTGAGAATACTTGTAATTTAGCTCCTCAAACTTTTATTTGTAAGTTTTCCCCTTTTGCAAATTAATGGAAAACAAGGTGGCGACTCCGCTGGGGAATGTATTCTCCTCTGCTGAGAATCAAGTGTCGCAATGCGACGAACAGACCTTCGGGTCTATCTCTGAATTCAGAAAAGCCGGTGCAGCCAGATCTTCTCTGGCTAAATCTTCAAGCAAAGTCTCTGCGGAGACGGAAAAGGTTCTCTGCAAACCTGCCGCAGTTCTCTGGCGCAACAAGGAAACATGTCCGCAGCCCAGATCCTACACTTTTGAGAACCTGGTTATCCAGATCGATCAAAGAAGATTTGAAGAAGTCCTCTCTGGGGGTGGCCTAACGCTTCGAGCACGGAAGCACGGGAAGGTCTTCATGACCAAGGTTTCAAATCAGAAACCAGAGGCAGAATTTTGCCAACACCCCACAGCCCCGCTTGTGGCTATTCAGGTTCCTTGCGAACCTAAGCATCCTCTGCCAAAACGGATATGGAGGCCTAAACAGAGGTCCTCTGCTGAAGCTTCAGGCGTAGCCACGCCAAATCCGCGCCTCTCTTATGAAGAAAAAGGCAAGATGCCCGCCTGCGCCAACAATGCTGCCAACCATAAAGTCAAGACGGCGATCATACCGTCGCCTAGAGCAGCAATGCCTACTGCTAGCCCTGTCCTCACAAGCAAGGCTATTGTACCTCGGCGTACTCATCGGGTTTACAGCCGCGAGGCTAGAACCAGAGCACTATGCGGTGCTGATCCTTTCCGCAGGAATAAGGGGAACGATGCGTTGTCCCATATACCAGATTGTTCAGGCCCCTACAGGGCCGACCTGCGAGAATTCTTGGCGGACAAGCGGAGATTGAAGCATTTCCAGACTACTTCCTCCTGTCTTCGACGATGTGAATGCCAGTTGGTGATGGTCCATTCTATGCAGTGTCGGTTACGACCGACCCTCGCCACTTCTCCATACCGGCGATCAGTCTTTGATCGACTGTCTGCGCGCGTCCCGATGAGGCATCCCAAAAGGAGCGGGCCACCGGATCCAGCCTCTGCATCCGTCAACATGACCGGAAGGGGGCGAGAGCCACGCCGAAGAAGTCAAGCCTCTGACGACACCCCTTTCGGCTCCCCAGATCCAGACTACTGCCCAGGCTTAGGTGAAGTCTTGGTGCGTGAAGAAGGTGTTTTCCGAAACACCAGGTCTAGGGTGGCAATACCCTATAACTATGAGCAGCCTTCTTCCTCAAAGACCCTGATCTCGCCACAGCCCAGACGATCACCCCAATCATCTGATGGAGAAGATGGAGACAGCGGGTATGCCTCTTCAGCAACAGTCAGTTCTATACGGACGGACAAAGCATCGGTCAATATGGCCGAGAACGCCAACGACGACCTTCGTCGGCGTTTGGAAGCTCAGGAGCAGACCTCTAGAACTCAGCAAGAGGCCCTGGACAATATCCAACAGATGCTAGCTCAGCTCCTCAACAACCGGGATGACGATACCGGGAGCAATCATGACGAGGAAGGACACCTCAGCAATGATCCGCCCAAGACGGAGAGATCTAAGGGAGGCTCTTCCCTGGATGCCGAAGTCCTTAAAGGCCTTCAAGCTCAAATTTCATCCCTGGCTCAGAAGGATGAATTGAAGAAAGTGGGGGTAGTCCGTCCTTACCCACTGGAATGGGATTCGGTGTCATATCCGCCAAAGTTCAAACCACCAACGTTGCATGCATATGATGGTAAGAGCTCGCCCAATCAGCACATCTACTATTTCCGGTCCCAGACCGGTAATGTTCTAAGCAACGACGCCATCATGGCTAGGTTGTTCATCGGCACCTTGAAAGGGGTGGCATTTGACTGGTTTCGCAGTCTCCCCCCAGGCTCTATCAATTCCTGGATCGACCTGGAAACTCGGTTCCTCTCTCGCTTCTATGAGGATGACACCGAAGTGACCATGGACAAGCTCCTTTCTACCGTGCAGAAGAAAGGCGAATCTGTCCGTGAATACATTGAGCGGTTCAGAAATCTATCTCTGATGTGCCCAGCAGGGATGCCTTTACCCATGCTCTTACAGACATGCAGATACAACTTCTTGGATCAAGTAGAAGTTCGCATGGGGGCTGTCAAAGCCCATACTTGGAAAGAATTGGTCGAACAAGCTGAGATAGCCGAGAAGTCGGCTAAGAAGTTCGAGCCGTCCGTCCCTAGAAGCAAATGGGGTGCGAACAACAAAGGGCGTAGCGATCTCCCACAGTCTTCCCAAGCTAAGGGGAAGGAAATTATGTCCGTCGAGCTGACCGGGGACATGCAGTCAAAGGCCAAGAAGAGCAGCTTCAACAATCAGGAGCCCAAGTTCCCTCCTAAACAGTACTCCTTCAGAGATGATCAGGTGGTCACGATATTCCATCTGCTCCATAAAGGGAATAAGATGAAGCTGCCAGATGCTCGGCGTCCTAATGAGATAGGGCGCACAAATGACCCCAAATACTGTCTTTATCATAGGATGGTCCATCATCCTACTGACAAGTGCTATGTCCTCAAGGACAGGATACAAGCCCTGATTGATGCCGGCGTCCTCACACTAAAGACGGAACAGAAGAAAGTCACTGCCAATATGGTGACTCTTGAGTTCGGCACTGCCCAGAAGGTCACAGTTCCTGACGGGACCTATCCAGCCCCGATGCCGCGGTTGGAAGTCAAGCATCCTCCAGCCATGACTCAAAACAACAAGGGCTTCGCCCCTTTGACATTGGAGACAGGGGAAGTTATATGGATACACCCCGACCTCGTCCAAGACATACAGCAGACGTCGAAGGACTCCAACAAAAAGGGCAAGTCTTGCAATGTCGTCTCTGTTCTGCCAGACGATGGTAATCTTACTTCGGCTTCCCTCAGCGATTCTGAAGAAGAAAAGCATGCCTGTACAGCGCAGGCAGATGCGCCTCAACAGACGGGCACCCGGTCTGAAAAGTCATACCTAAGGCAGTATGACAACCTACTGACGAGGTACCATAGCAAACAACGTCAGTACCAATGCCGACATCCGCTCCAGTCCTGACCAAAGGGAGGGAAAAACCTAAGGAGGTGCGATTCGACCAGGTGTTGAAGAAACCACCAAGCCAAGGGCTAGCCACGCCCTTTCGCTTTGATATATTGGCCCACTTAGCCAATATCCCGGCTCGTATCACAATACACGAGCTCCTTCGTCTCTCTAAAGAGACAAGAGAGGCACTCAGAGATGCGCTAGCCAACTCGGAGTCCTTTCTGACATGCATGCCCGAGGTTCCTGATGATGAGATGCGCCCTTCCTGCTCAGAGTGCCATCACGCACAGTCAAAGGTACCTGCCATTACCTTCACGGCGGAAGATATGCTTCTCAAAGACAACAAGCATGATCGACCTCTGTACTATATCGGATATATCGGTTCAACCTGCATTGAAAGGATACAAGTCGATCCGGGTCTGCGCTCAGCATCATCCCCAAAAGGCTCCTCTACTTCCTCGGCATACCACTGTACAGGTTGTCTGCGACCACCACTACAATATACGGTTTTAACGCCGGAGCAGCCATCCGCTTGGAAAGATTCGGCTTCGCTGCAGAATCGGAAGCCTGAAGTCAGAAGTGACATGCTATGTCATTGACGCGGACACATCATACAACCTGCTACTGGGACGACCATGGATCCATGCCAACTGGATCGTTCCTTCCACTCTCCATCAGTGCTTCAAGTATGTTGAGGATGATGCGACAGTATGAACTGTCTTCGCTGAGAAGCAGCCCTTCAAGGGGGTGGAAAACTATTTCACAGATGCTCTCCTATATCAAGAGGCTAGTGGAACGCCGGGAGAACCATTGCCAGACAGTGATGGAAGTGGCAATGAGGCGGATTCAGAATCCGAAATGGGCACGCCAGCCATTTTGATTGGCGAGCCAATAGTAGCATGCTTTAATGATCCCCGATGTAAGATCCCTTCTGATGAGGAAGGCGAATGGATAATTAATGATAATATTTCTTTTGATTATCCTGCGAGCATCGAGTCAATTAAATCCATCATGGATGGCTCTCTTCACATGCCCGTACATGAGCCAAGTTCGGCTACTACATCTGTGGAGGTTATAGAAGGGGCCACGCTGGTGATCCCTCCATCCAAACAAGGTCAGTTGCCGATAATCTTCGGTAGAACCCAGCCACGGAGACCTGCACCTACAGATTCAAGCTCGGACTCAGAAGCCCCACAGTTCTTCCATTATGCGCAACCGGCACGCCATATTATGGAGAAGATGGGATATGACTTAAAGCAGGCAGGCGGCCTGAACTTCGGAAAGGGAAGACGCGGTCTGATGCGTAATGCTGTCCCGAAAGGGAAACCTGCAAATTACTATGATAGTACACGCAGGGGGTTGGGTTATGTTACACCCACATCATCAGTAACGGTTCAAGTCAAAGACGACGAGCCAATTCCATCACAGTCAGACTCATCTGCCGAATGGGACTCTGACATCAGCATAGGAGGAATGTTCAACGGCCTCACTGTGAATATGACCTCGGGCAGTCAATTGGAACCTGCGGAAGCTGCTGATGAGGAACCTTGGGCCCAGCAATTAAGCCTCCAATGGGAAAAGCGGTTCGAGCTGCGCGAGCCACCTACCGAAGACAAGGTGATCCAAGTCAACTTGGGCAGCCAAGATCACCCCAAGCCTATTTTCATAAGTGAAAGCTTATCACTTATCGAAAAGGAAGAATTGATAATGCTCGTAAAAGAGTATATAGATGTCTTCGCCTGGAGCTATGAAGACATGCCTGGACTCGATCCACAGGTCGCTATGCACCGTCTAAACATCAAGCCCGACGTTAAGCCAGTCAAGCAACAACAACGTCGGTTCCGCCCAAACATCATGGAGGCTATTGAAGCCGAAGTTCATAAGCTCATTGCTTGTGGCTTCATCCGGGAGGAACAACATCCAGATTGGGTGGCTAACATAGTCCCCGTCCTCAAGAAGAATGGGAAAATACGGATCTGCATCGACTACCGTGACCTCAATACGGCCTGCCCCAAAGATGAATTCCCACTGCCCATCACTGATGTCATGATTGACAACACATGCGGGTTCGAGAGGATGTCTTTTATGGACGGCTTCTCAGGGTACAACCAGATCAAGATGTATCCCGACGACGAGAAGCATACTTCTTTCCGAACGCCTTTGGGGGTATACTGCTACACTGTAATGACCTTCGGATTGAAGAACGCCGGGGCAACCTACCAGCGGGCAATGAGCATGATCTTCCGCGATCATCTCCGGAAGACGGTGGAGTGCTATGTTGACGACATTGCTGTCAAAAGTCGCCGCAAAGATGAACATCTTCGCGATCTGAGGACGATGTTCAATATAATGCGGGCTCATCAGTTGAAAATGAACCCGACAAAATCCTTTTTAGGAGTATCCAGCGGCAAATTCCTTGGGTTCATAATCACATCAAAAGGAATCTATCTAGACCCAGACAAAGTCAAAGCCATCCAGGATATGCATCCACCAAGGAACCTCAAAGAGCTCAGAGGCTTACAAGGCAGGTTAGCCTATATCAGAAGATTCATAGCAAATCTATCGGGCCGTTGCCAACCATTTACCCGACTAATGAAGAAGGGTACTGCCTTCATATGGGATCAAGCTTGTCAAGAAGCTTATGAAGACATTAAGAGGTATCTCACAAAACCTCCAGTCTTGGTGGCCCCTACATCAGGGAAACCATTCTTGCTTTATGTGAAAGCCCTGGATTATTCCCTCGGCGCCCTCCTCGCTCAAAGGACGACAATGGCCAAGAGCAGGCCATTTACTATCTGAGTAGAACTCTCATAGGAGCGGAATCTCGCTACAATCCTATTGAAAAAGAGTGTTTAGCTCTTGTCTTCGCTGTCCAGAAGACACGACATTATTTGGTTGGCCAAACCATACATGTCATCTCCAGGGTAAACCCTTTACGTCTTCTCATGACGAAGCCAGGGTCGTTGAACTCAAGGTTGGCTAAATGGGCACTGCTATTGTCCCAATATGACATAACCTTTACCCCTCAAAAGGCGGTTAAAGGTCAAGCCCTTGCAGAGTTCTTGGCTGCGCATCCAGTCCCGGAACATTCAAAGCTTCACGAAGACATCCCTGATGAGGTCTTCGAATCTAATGCAACCTCAGTAGAGGAAGTATGGCAGATGTTCTTTGACGGAGCATCGCGGATGGGCCCCAAAGGAAAGATTATTGCCGGAGTGGGGGTTGTGTTCATCTCCCCACAGGATCATATCCTTCCCAGGGCGTTCTCCTTGACAGAGTCATGCTCTAATAATGTAGCGGAATACAATGCTCTGCTCATTGGCCTCCAGCTCGCCCACGGAATGGGGGTACGCTATCTTGAAGCTTATGGCGATTCAAAGCTGATCATTAGCCAGGTAAAAGGCGAATATGAAGTCCGCCATGAGGACTTGGTGCCTTACTATCATACAGCCATCGAATTGGCTAGCTTATTTGAAGGCTTCTACATCGGGCATGTGTCTCGATCTCAGAATACCAAGGCGGATGCTCTCGCTGCACTAGCGACGACGCTAGCCTTACTGGCCGACACAGAGTATCACCTCACAGTCGCAACCCGGCATCTCGTATGCTCCAAGTATATGCTCAAGATCCAAGAAGTCCATAATACCTCCGTGGATCTTGAGCCGAGGGATTGGCGCTTCCCTCTCATTGACTATGCTCTGCACGATCTGCTCCCGGATGATCCCAAAGAAGCGGCGTCCATCAGACGAAGGTCGCCCCGCTTCTACTATGATCCTACTTTGAAGACACTTTACCGTCGTTCATATGATGGTATCCTTCTCCGTTGCCTTTCTCATTCAGAGGCACAAGAAGTGCTTAAAGAAGCACATGATGGCATTTGCGGAGCTCACCAGCCGGGTCCAAAGCTTAAAGACAGGCTGCACAGACTTGGGTACTACTGGCCGACCATGATGGCCGATGCCACCCAGTATGCACGAAGGTGTAAGGCATGCCAGGTCCATGCAGACTTCATACACCAACCTTCGGAGTTGCTCCACCCTACTGTTGCTTCATGGCCATTTGAAGCGTGGGGAACTGATGTCGTAGGGCCAATCAGTCCCTCTTCGGCAAGAGGTCACCGGTTTATCCTGGCAATAACCGATTACTTCTCAAAATGGGCAGAGGCCATACCATTGGCCGAAGTCAAAACCTCCCATCTGGTTAGCTTCATCAAACACCATGTCATCCATCGATTTGGTGTCCCCAGGCGGATCATCCATGACAATGGTCCCCAATTCATAAGCCAAGGGTTCTGTCGATTCTGCGATAAATACCGAATTCAGAATGTGGCTTCAACAACTTACAATCCTACCGCCAATGGTTTAGCAGAAGCATTCAACAAGACAATCATCAAGCTGCTCAAGAAGTTCGTCTCCTCAAATAAGCGAGATTGGGACGAAAAGCTCGGTGAATGCCTTTGGGCCTACCGGACTACGGTGCGGACACCGACAGGCAATACGCCTTTTTCCCTGGTATATGGGTGCGAAGCAGTTATCCCATTGGAAATCCAGGTGCCATCATTACGGGTAGCCTTGACTACTAAGATGACATCAGAAACAATGATCGCCTGCGTCTTCAAGAGCTTGAAGCCCTAGACGAAAAGCGGCTACAAGCTCAGCAACACATCGAGCTATATCAGGCTCGGATGTCAAAAGCCTTCAATAAAAAGGTCAAGCAGAGAATCTTCCAGAAAGGAGACTTGGTCTTAGCCGTCAGACGACCGATGATTATGACGCACAAGACCAAAGGCAAATTTCAGCCTAAATGGGAAGGATCGTTTGTAATAGAGACAGTCTATTCAAACGGAGCATACCGCCTTATGAATGCAGGTGGCGACCTACTCATGATGCCGATCAATGGCAAATTCTTAAAGAAGTATTATCCTTAATCAAGAATCCTTCTCTCGATCAAGTTAACATTACACCTCTGATCGAGATCCGCGCGTCCGAAATGCGCACAAAGAGAGCCTTTCTCTTCCTCCAAGCAAGACTATACGGCCATGGATCAACTGGGACCTGGCCATGCACCAGTCACCCTAGAAGACAATCGAGGTTGTGCAGACATCAACCTGATAATCCGACATCCTTAACGATCAAGGATAGAGGAAAATGTTGGCCTCTAAGCCCAACATGAGTCCTCAACAACTCATCATGCTGAGAGGAATAGCATGGCTAGCCCAACCCAAACGGTAGTTGGTAAAGGCATATCAAACCCGTTGATAGCTGGGGGTTTGCTAAAAATCCTAAGGGACCTGCTCCCATTTGATTCCCTCTCCAAAATCACCTACCAATTCTCATCCATAGAATGGGAGGACCACATATACTCCGCTGTTACGTTAACATTAAACCTATGACAGCAGTCCCCTCATTTCTCCTCGTGAAAATGAGACCTCCAAAATCACCTACCAACTCTCATCCATAGAATGGTAGGACCACATATATTCTGCTGTTATGTTAACATTAAACCTATGACAACGGTTCCCTCGTGAAAACGAGACCCCATCACCTATTGATTGAAGCTTGGTGGCTTCTCAACCAGTTACGTCATTGCGACCTCTGAACTGGCAGATAGCCAAGTTTCATCTACCATTGAGCTTAGTGGCGTCTCAATTGGTTATGTCATTGCGACCTCTGAACCAGCAGACAGCTAAGTCTCAATCCCGAGCCCTGTTGACATTTACAAAAGACAGGTCTCGATACTCGTTGACATTTACAAAAGACGAGTATCACCTATTGATTGAGCTTGGTGGCTTCTCAACCAGTTACGTCATTGCGACCTCTGAACTGGCAGATAGCCAAGTTTCATCTACCATTGAGCTTAGTGGCGTCTCAATTGGTTATGTCATTGCGACCTCTGAACCAGCAGACAGCTAAGTCTCAATCCCGAGCCCTGTTGACATTTACAAAAGACAGGTCTCGATACTCGTTGACATTTACAAAAGACGAGTATCACCTATTGATTGAAGCTTGGTGGCTTCTCAACCAGTTACGTCATTGCGACCTCTGAACTGGCAGATAGCCAAGTTTCATCTACCATTGAGCTTAGTGGCGTCTCAATTGGTTATGTCATTGCGACCTCTGAACCAGCAGACAGCTAAGTCTCAATCCCGAGCCCTGTTGACATTTACAAAAGACAGGTCTCGAAACTCGTTGACATTTACAAAAGACGAGTATCAACTATTGATTGAGCTTGGTGGCTTCTCAACCAGTTACGTCATTGCGACCTCTGAACTGGCAGATAGCCAAGTTTCATCTACTATTGAGCTTAGTGGCGTCTCAATTGGTTATGTCATTGCGACCTCTGAACCAGCAGACAGCTAAGTCTCAATCCCGAGCCCTGTTGACATTTACAAAAGACAGGTCTCGATACTCGTTGACATTTACAAAAGACGAGTATCACCTATTGATTGAGCTTGGTGGCTTCTCAACCAGTTACGTCATTGCGACCTCTGAACTGGCAGATAGCCAAGTTTCATCTACCATTGAGCTTAGTGGCGTCTCAATTGGTTATGTCATTGCGACCTCTGAACCAGCAGACAGCTAAGTCTCAATCCCGAGCCCTGTTGACATTTACAAAAGACAGGTCTCGATACTCGTTGACATTTACAAAAGACGAGTATCACCTATTGATTGAAGCTTGGTGGCTTCTCAACCAGTTACGTCATTGCGACCTATGAACTGGCAGATAGCCAAGTTTCATCTACTATTGAGCTTAGTGGCGTCTCAATTGGTTATGTCATTGCGACCTCTGAACCAGCAGACAGCTAAGTCTCAATCCCGAGCCCTGTTGACATTTACAAAAGACAGGTCTCGATACTCGTTGACATTTACAAAAGACGAGTATCACCTATTGATTGAAGCTTGGTGGCTTCTCAACCAGTTACGTCATTGCGACCTCTGAACTGGCAGATAGCCAAGTTTCATCTACCATTGAGCTTAGTGGCGTCTCAATTGGTTATGTCATTGCGACCTCTGAACCAGCAGACAGCTAAGTCTCAATCCCGAGCCCTGTTGACATTTACAAAAGACAGGTCTCGATACTCGTTGACATTTACAAAAGACGAGTATCACCTATTGATTGAAGCTTGGTGGCTTCTCAACCAGTTACGTCATTGCGACCTCTGAACTGGCAGATAGCCAAGTTTCATCTACTATTGAGCTTAGTGGCGTCTCAATTGGTTATGTCATTGCGACCTCTGAACCAGCAGACAGCTAAGTCTCAATCCCGAGCCCTGTTGACATTTACAAAAGACAGGTCTCGATACTCGTTGACATTTACAAAAGACGAGTATCACCTATTGATTGAAGCTTGGTGGCTTCTCAACCAGTTACGTCATTGCGACCTCTGAACTGGCAGATAGCCAAGTTTCATCTACCATTGAGCTTAGTGGCGTCTCAATTGGTTATGTCATTGCGACCTCTGAACCAGCAGACAGCTAAGTCTCAATCCCGAGCCCTGTTGACATTTACAAAAGACAGGTCTCGATACTCGTTGACATTTACAAAAGACGAGTATCACCTATTGATTGAAGCTTGGTGGCTTCTCAACCAGTTACGTCATTGCGACCTCTGAACTGGCAGATAGCCAAGCCTCATCTATCATTGAGCTTAGTGGCGTCTCAATTGGTTATGTCATTGCGACCTCTGAACCAGCTGACAGCTAAGTCTCAATCTCGATGCTTGCTGACATTTACAAAAGGCAAGTATCTCCCTTCCTTTTAAGCCCCGCAAAGGGCTAACCTCGAGACTGGCAACGTCCCATTCGGTTATGTTACTGCAACCTCTGAACCAACAGACAGTCATGTCTCATTATCTAAACAACAGACGACAAAAGAAAAAATTTTCTATTAATCCAGAAGGATGGGATACATGGAGGAGCCTATAGGCGTACATGATAAGATCGGATCCGATCTCTGAGCGAAGCTAGCCGCGCCCTCCTGTCATCTTCAGCCTGGGCCAGCGCCTGTGATCTTAGCTTCGCCTCATCGAAGTCCACCGCCTGAGCCAGACGAGCCTCGGTCTCCGCCAAAGTCGCCCTCTGTGATGACTTTCGCTCCGCCAGTTCCTCACTTCGAGCCCTGAGTTGCTTAAGCCGCGCAGACTCTTCATGACGCATCTGTGTAGCCTTCGACAAGAGGAGATTTGCCTTTCGGATCATCTCTTCAGCCCTCTTAATCTTATCTTCAGCGTCAAGAAGAGCACTGTTGGAAGCATCAATTGCACTCCCAACCTCTGCTTCCTCTGCCTCCTAGGACCTCAAGTCAGAGGAGATAGCCTCAACAGCCTCTTGAGCAGCGAGCTGAGCCTCGCGCTTCTGGGCGACAAGACGTGCGAGCCGTTCATCAGCCAAAGACGCTGCGTCGGAACGATGGAAATGGCGCCATTCCTCCACGTCCTTCTCAAGGTCATCTACCAGGAGCTCCAGAGCAGTAGCTTGATGGTACCCCTCAAAGTCCCGAATACACTCAATGCCACGGGAGAGAACCATCTTCAGCTTCGAAAATGGCACAGGCGAGCCCTTCAAGACTAGACCGATAGTCTGCTCCAAACTATTATAGAAGCTGTCGACCAGATTACCGATAAAGTCATTCTCAGCTTCATCAACCCTTGAGACAACCTCGGAGCAATCTACCAACCTAGTCGACACCACCGCGGAAGAAGAAGCGGGAACATCGACTGCAGCAGGGCAAGCCAAAGGTGACCTCGGCGGAGTCCTCAGCGACACTAGCACGCCAGCCACCGCGGAGGTAGGACTGGCAACCACCTCCTGAGCAGCAGGCTCAACTACCAGCGTCGGGGAGGTAGGGCTCACAATCACCCTCAGTACCGTGTTCGGCAAAACAGTCTGCACCTCACTCGTTGATGTGACTGGAAGTGAGGGTACCTCCGGGACTGCCGCCTCTTCAACCTCAGGGCCCTCCGCTGATTTGGGCTGATAAAAAGGCAGGTCGCCATACAGCGCGTCTAACATAGCAGCGTCTGCCCCGGTCGAAGCGCTCATATCGCCCTTTGACCCTTCAGGAAAACCCTCCGCTTCTTTCGAAGCTGATGCACCTTGGGGACGAATGCCTGCAACAAAACCAAGGTCAAAAAGGAGACGCAACAAATAGGCGAGGATCAGGAGATCTTAGTCATACCGAAGGCCGATGTCACCTCGTCAGCCGCATCGGAATCCAAGGGTCCCATCGGAAAGTTCTTACCAGACTCAACGCGGATAGCCGCCCACTCGCCGATTCCTCCGCAGACCACCCGGCAGAGCTGGATGCCATAGGACTTCCTTTAGAAGTCCCAGCGCCCGAAGGGCCAATATCGGCCGCATCACCTCCAGACTCCTCCGAGCGAGCAAAGGAACCAGCTGCACTTCCATAAGTGAACAGGGGATCGTAGTGCTCCCCTTGCTCTCCAACTGCCTCAGCTCCTGCAACAAAAAGCAAATGATGAGTTATGTAAAGCGCGCTGAAGGCATATTAGATGGGGCCAATCTTACCAGTAGTCGGTTCAGCAACCGACGGCTCAGCCACTAATAGAGCAGCAGAAGGAGGCGCCGTAGGGAGTTCGCCCTCCACCACAATGGTAGGAGTTTGGCGACGGGGCTTCTTCGCCGACGACTTCCTACGGGATCCACTCCCACGCTTCCTTTTGAAGTGGACCTCAGAGTCCTCTTCCTCCACTTCTTCCACATGCTGTGGGGGAGCTGTCCCCATTACACCAGACCCGGCTCCATGAGCACCAGCTTCGTGGGCATCAGCCCTTGTCTCTGCCTCGAAGCGAGGGCTCCCCGCATCAGAAGCCTCGCTGTCATCTACAGCGATGAACTCCTCTATGCCAGGAACACGGACTCGTTTGCCCTCCTTCTTATCCAAAGCCTTCTGCCTCATCCGATGAGAAATCAACTTCACACCTGAACTATTGGCATTGAATCCAGGAGGCGTGGAATTCGAAGCTGCATACCATTGGCAGAAACACAGGGTCGTCCATAGGCCGGGATCCCTCAACGGCGTGCGTAGCCACGCTCCAGTGTCATCCGCGGTAAAGAACCGCCAAGCACGAGCCCCATCAATAAGGCTCCCCAGGAAAGCCAGGTCCGGATTGGGGTTGCCCACATACAACTGGTCATACCCAAATTGGCGGGCGAACCGGCTCGGGATGTAGGGCTCCATGTAGCAGGTATCCCCACTCCTGTACAGCAAATGCGAGGGCCGGATACAGACCAGCCACTCGAAAACACCCCGACTCATGGGAGATCGACCTGACTCCACATCATGGAATTCCTCGTTGTATCCTGCACCCCGCAGGCGAGGAAAGCAACGGAACAGGCTATAAGCGTCATAACGACGCACTAACTTACGGGCCTCGGCCACATAAGTTTTCTGCCACAGACAGCCTTCAAAACGACGGAGAAGCGCCGTTTGAACGCCCTGCGGTGGGTCTTCCCCAGCTCCAATCAAACTGGGGCAGTGCAAGGCGAACCACGCCATCAAGTAGGTGTACGGTAAACCTATCCTAGGATTGGGTCCGTCACAAGGCAGGACGGCACCCTTCCCTCGCCTTGACGCCATCGGCCTGCAGAAAGCCTCCGTCAGTACACGAAGGCCCCTCTGAATACAACATACCATGGCCGGAGGAGACCCAGGCGGTGGCCATGGACCAAGCGGACAGCAGGCAGCAGCACATTCGGGTGGACAATGTCACCCGAAGAAGAAGGCACGACACACTTCTTTAACCAGATGGTTAAGAATCCGGCCAGCAACGCCTTGCGAGACATAGGCCAACGGGCCTGATGGTGAAAGCTCCGAAGAACATCACCCTTCTCGAAAGGACCATCATCTTCTGTCACGACGATGTCCTTTTCAGCACGCACCTCCATCCTCGCCAAGATGTCTTCTTCAACAACGCCGCAATGAGCTGCCTCGGGCGCACTAGTCATATCCGGGAACAAGTAGTTCCCCCAGCTCTTTAAGCTCTTCGAGCTACCCTTACCACCAGTGTGGATGCTGGAACAAATGTGCAGGTGGCACATCAATTCCCGATATGTCTCAAGCAAAGCAGGCTCTTGCTTCTCCAAGAGAGCCAACTCCGCCTCACACGGAAAATACTCTTCATATGGAAGAGACCCGAAGGGCAAAGCAGAGATCTCTCGCATCTCATGCAGGGCCATGCCCAATTCACCAACCGGGGTGAAGAAAGTCCCCGAGGCTGGGCAGTACAACTCAAGAATGGCGTAGAAGCACGCCACCTTCATCTCAATGCCGTAGCAGGTCGCCCTGACGGCCTCATAGAGGTTCAACCTCTCTAATTCCCCCTCAAAATGATTGAGGATATAATTGGTCAACTCCGCCCACCATGACCTAGGAGGGTGGACCCAACCAGGAGCCCTGAAATCTGTGGCGGGGTAGTTCCCGTCAGCTTCGCAGAACTGAGTGCCGAAGGTCGGCGCCGCAGCTGGATTCTCTCCTACTGGAAGGTCCCGCGACACCTTCCCAGGGTATAGCCCCATTATGCTACGAGGAGGGCCCGCCCTCGAATAGCCGGTCTGGAAAGTCAACCTCCCGACACTTATAGACTCGGCATTTAGGCTCACGCCCCACGCCATCTTCCGAGCCCGAGTCATGCTCGCGAAAGAAGACAAAGCGAAATGCCGCTTAGTAGACGGGAGATAGAATCTCTCGCCATCCAACTGGAAGATCCACTGGCCTTCGCCGGCTTGCAGCTGGCGATCGGGATCAGGTGCAGCATCCCCGAACATGAAGTCAGGCTTTTGTAAGCCTGACGGTCGATATCTTCAAACGGAGCCGTAGTCAAAATGCTCCGCATGGCCTGCGGGCCACCGCTCTGAATGAGCGTATCCCGTACAAGGGAGCTCGACTCACTGAACAAGGAAGCCTGCCCGATGAACTGCAAGCTGATGCTCCCGCCTGCTCGACTGGTTACGCCAAATAGACTGTTCTGGAGGCCGGAGGCGTAATGTACTGCAAAAACAAAAAAAAAATGAACTATGATTAGTTCACCAATCAAATGGATGCGAAGACATAAAAATTTGCTAAGGCATAGCCTCGCCCAGTAAGCAGGAACAGCGGGATAATAGCTTTGATAAAAAGCTTCGCTTCACAGATAAGACTGCATCTTTGCAGGAAGTGGCATAGCCCTAAGGGCTGACGTCATCAAAAGGACGTTACGGTTAACAGTCACCCTTCGTGGCCACGACTGAAGGCACACGACCAATATCCTGTTCCTCAACAGGATGAAGATTGCCCAAGCAATGGCTTCCTATGGAAGCCCAAGAGAAGAACTGTTCAGTTCTTACTTCCCTGGTGCAAGCAAAATAGGGAAGTTAAGGGAAACGAGTTCCCTGATAAGGACAGATCATATTCGATCGTCCTAATAGCCGAGTATCGACTCCAAAGGATGAAGACCACTCTCTAATCAGATTGGAGAGTCTCTTACCAGCGATCGGTCGCTCAATGAACGGAGGAGGAGGGCCCTCCGCTGCAGAAGTCGCTGCTTCCTTTCCCGCTCGTCTCTTGGGCGCCATTGAAGAATTACAGGAGTTTTGAACTCTTGAAGAAGAAGAAAAGGAAGAAGAAGAGTCAAGTACTCTGGAAAATTCAAAGAGAAATGATGATTTTCTCTCAGCCCGATCGGGCTTTTATAGGCCAATCAGCGCCTAAATCGAGGCCTCAAAAAAGGGCACATGCCGCCGTTTCGAATTAATTCGAAACAGTGCCCGAAGCGCCTGAGACGCTTTCCAAAAGCGACGGTTCAATCCCACTAAAGGGTTAACTCCGCACAAGAGCAAAGTGCGGACTTCGCGCAATCCTTCCAGGACTTAACCGAAAGGTTTGAATTAGCCCTCTAAAGAGGCGCTGACATGACAGCCTCGCGAAGATCATTCAAAGGAAGGGCTATGTCCTTAGCCCCGTGCGCAGTTTAGCCCAGCAATGGCCGAACTCTCAGTGAAGCAAGCAAAAAATCAAATGATCAGACAAAGAACTTTCATTGATTTAAAAGCAAAAGTACATTTGATATTACATCAAAGTTGTGTTTCATACAACACACCAAGTTGCCTAGCAAGGCCATTTGCATAAAAGGCATACAAGCGGTTTTATCTGCTTCCAGACCAGATCAACTGGGCACGGAAGGCCTTCCTCCTGCACAAGGCTGTAACCAGTTCTGCCACCGGAGCACGGTCATTTTTCTCCACAAAATGGCAGATCTTGCCAGGCCATTTTTGTTGAAGCCTGGCAATAAAAACCTATCGCCGCCAACACGATAGATCACGTATAATGGGAATCGGCAGTGATACCAGTGATCTAACAGGCGCGATGCCCACTTT
Source organism: Agave tequilana (assembly GCA_038442645.1). Taxonomy (NCBI): domain Eukaryota; kingdom Viridiplantae; phylum Streptophyta; class Magnoliopsida; order Asparagales; family Asparagaceae; genus Agave; species Agave tequilana. Next base: position 148,642 of record JAVJIF010002368.1, on the reverse strand, counting down.
CCCGAAGTGGATCGCCATCAAAGGCCACCAAAGTTGAAAGTCGGCAATGGCGCTGACGATCCCACAGGCGACGCCCATGATCTTGAAGCGGATCACCTCCGGTAAAAGCGGCGGCCAGCCTCACCTCAGATCGAATCATCTCGAATAAGAGGCTGCCAACAGCCCTTGGGACGCGCACTCGCTGCCCCGAATTGTTCCTCCTGCTTAAAAGTAAAGCTTCAACCGGGGAAGCATAAGGCAATTTCATGGTTTCTTCCATCAAGTTACCAGATTGATAAGTACAGCTCACTGCAATACAAATTGAAGCAAGTTAGCAGTTAAACACAGAAAGAGCTGCAAAAACATTAAGTCATATTCTTCAGCGGCTAAAGCAATCCGACTTCAGCAGAGGACAAGCTCCACCTGCACAGCAACCATGGGCTGGCTCAGTAAACACCAAGTCCTAGCCTCACCTATAAGGCAAAGTCAGACTGATCTTGTGAGAAACAGTCTCAACATTCGCCTATATGGCAAGACTGGCTCAACTATTGAAGAAGCCAGGTCCCAAGTCCTGCCTGCGCAGCGGACTTAACAAGCAACAATCTTTCACCGATCGAGCCAAAATGATAGCTTCACAGAAAGCTATGATGAGATCCTTCTCTGCAGCAGCCAAGTGCAAGATGAGAATCAAGGGAAGCTAATCCCTGAAGCGAGCTGTCAAAGCTAAATCAAGGGAGAAGAGTTCCCTAAAAGCGGTGAAGTCTTTAAATGATCAAGACTTACTGGTCCTTGGCCGGTTAGACAACCAGAGTGGGTTTTCCCACTAATTCAGAGATCTGAGTATCTCTCTCAACCAAGAGAAGGGAAGAAGAAAGGCAAGGCACTTCTCTTCAGAGGACCTCAAGTGTCCTATTTATAGGCCCCATGGCCTGAGCGCAACCACCTCAAGCATGAAAGCACAAGCGCACTTAAGGCATTGATTGCGCCTTGATAACAGGGACGGTTCCCATTGGAACCGTACAAGGGAAGAAAACGTCTCCCTCATAAAAAGGCATTTATGGCGCCTTGAAGAAAGGGAGTATCCTCCCTTGGAAACGGGCGAATCGGAGAACATCTCTCTCGATTGGCGCAAAAGAAGGAATGATCCTCCTCGTAACCGCCCCATGGCAGTTGGCCTTGAAAAGGCAACAGGAGTTCCAAAAGCGAACTTATTTCTTGAAAGCCCAGATGCGGAGCTACCCCGACGCGAAGCTACTCGCGAACCAGTGCAATTCTTCGGCGAATTCATCCCAAAGCAGGATTGAAGGCGAAGCTGAACTCAACCATCATGGCGACGTTCATACTCCACATACCATCACAGCAGTTCAAAGTGTTTCGGAGTCTGAGCTATTGCAGACTCTCAAAAACTTTGAAGGGGGTCTTGTTGACACTTAAAAAAGACAAGATTCTCATTGGTCCGAACGATGTCTAAACTTGTTGACATTTACAAAAGACAAGGGACAGACAAGCTGAAGACCAGTTTTCACCCACCTCCAAGGGACAAGGAAGCAGTTTGGACTCCACTGATCCAGCAAGCAGAACAGTGAACCCGGATTGTTTCTAAACAGACCTCAGCAGGTCTAAAATGCTAGCATTTAGCATTACATTAGCCCAAGGAGATAGCCTCGTGTGAGAGGCTAACATCATCCAGAGCATCGCCAGGAAGCTAACTGACAGCTTCGCCGAAAAGCCTCTTTTCGGACTTCGCCAGGAGTTGCCTCTAGCTCCGCTATGAGCTTCAAAGCGGGCAGCTCCGCCATCAGCCTGCTATGGTCAGCCTTTGACCAATCAAATCTCCTGATGAGATCAGATCTAAGCTAATCAAATCCAATCGGGATTCAAATATGGCAGGTGATTGCCGCAATCTCTTGACTCTCTTGAAACGAGTAAGAGGATCAGGGAAAATCCTTCAACGATATGGAAAGGATCATAACAAATCGGAAAGATCAACCGACTTGCCATTTTCTAGCTCCGCGGAAGCTATTCTAGCCTCGCAGCAAGGCTACTTTCCAGATTCAAACAGATTCGGTTCAATCTGTTTCCATATCTTCAAGGGGACGATTATACCCTTGCTCTCCCTATAAATAAGCCGCCATGGGCACAAGGAGGGGAGAAGGGGATCGCAGAGGAAGGAGCCATCAATCGCCTTCTGATCACGAGAATCGATCAATCAACTTCTTCAACCGAGGCTTCTTCATAACGCACCGTGCGTTTTCGAATTCAGAGACCTTTTAGAGAATTGCTTTCTCTATCTAGGGTGTTGATGCCCTATCATCGTTCTTCTTCTCAAGGAATCTCCGGAACCAGGCGAGAAGGAATTCCTAATTGAAGGCGATTTTGAGAAGCAGCAAGAGGGTTCTACCAACCCTCTATTCTCTGACTCCCGGAACCAGGCGAGAAGGGAATCTCATCGCTCGCATCGTCAAAGGGACAAAGTGGTCGCGCGCTGACCAGACTCCTATCGGCACACTTCTCCAGAATCTCTGAGGAGATCTACTTGTAATCTTTTGAGAATACTTGTAATTTAGCTCCTCAAACTTTTATTTGTAAGTTTTTCCCTTTTGCAAATTAATGGAAAACAATCTTAACTTTCCAAACATCAATGTTGGGAGTATGATACATGGGAGGGGTCATGAAGTCCATGAGTGTATAAACTATATGTGTGCAAATGCAAATGTAGATTAGCTAACTAAGATCTCACTCCTAGGTGGTTAAACCTAATATCAGGAGCGTAGGCTCTGATACCAATTGAAAATATACCTAGAGGGGGGTGAATAGGTGTATGGCTAATCTAATGACAAATAATGCGGAAATAAAAACTAAATGCAACACACTATGTGTAACCAAAGAGTGTAGCCGAATTCCCAAAAAGGGCTCTGGACTATCTCCTCTAAATTCCTCTAAATAAGAGTTGAGGTGTTATGTGAAGCTCTCTTGGTTCAACACTAATGAGGCTCACAAACAATACCAAGCATATATGTATGATATGAACGATATGAAATAATGCAAAACATAAGAGAGAGAGTTTAGAGATAGTGGATCAATCGCAAAACCGAAATATGTTTTGAGGTTTGAGCTACTGCTCTACGTCCCCGTCTTCACACAGAAGGATTTTCAGTATACGTCCACACAGGACTTCCCACACAGGTAATCTCCACTGAGAATTTGGTAAATACAAAATAGGAGTACACAACTCCTCTCTCCAATAAAACAACCTCTGCATAAGAGGCAAGGCACAATAACTATCACCTCTTATTAGAGGGATAAGGCACTAAGCCAAACAACTACAACCACCTCTACACTTAAAGGGATAGGCATAAAGCCAAAATTCTAACAATCACCTCTACACTTATAAGGATAGGCACAAAGTCAAAACTCCAACCTCAATCACCTCTACACTTAGAGGGAAACCAATAAACTCAAACTCCTTCACAATCACTTCTACACAAGAGGGATAACAACAAACACAAAAAAGGTCACAAATCTTGGTGGTCTCAATAAACCACAAACCAATTCTTTCCCACAAAAACAAGATACTATAGATATGATAGAGTTTATAGCTCAAGTGTTAGAAAATAAAATGCTTGGAATAAAGAAAAACACTTGGAAAAATCTCCAAATAGATATTGAAATCAAGATCAAAACTAATTCCCAAAAGATTCTCTTTTCTTTGAATTTTTCAACACTTAAAAACAAATAAAAATAAAACTTTATAGCCCAAAAACTCTTTGAAATCTTGCTGTAAAAATACTAGGAAAGATAGGAATTTTTGCTCTCAAAAACCATGAAGAAACCAGCCTAAGAGATGGGTATTTATACCCTCTCAAATTAACTAGCTGTTGCAGTTTGGGAATGCCCAGATTGCCCCTTCCGTCGACCGCCTGGTCGACCAGCCAACAGTCACTTTTCTGACCGTTGTGCCTCCGGTCGGTCGACCAGGCCAAGCCATCGGTCGACCGACCAGCGCCTGAGAGTGGGGTGCTTTCAGTCGGTCGACCACGCGGTCGACTGGCCTTTGTAGCTGGCCATGTGCACGTCCCTCATGCACATGGGTCGACCGTTCCAGTCCACCGACCACTTATCCGGTCGACCGCCAGTGCAGTCTGGCTGACGTTTTAGGGATTAAAAACTTATCTTTTAACTTTCATAAAATCCCATAAAATCACATAAATTCCACAAAAATAAGTTCTTATAAGATCTTTGAATACCAAATATGTGTGATCGAAAATCAACAAATATTACAAACTATTTGAACTATTTTTGTGATAAAGAAATTTGGCCTTTAAACAAAAATGATATTTTCCAAAAACTAAACTTCGAAATGGAAAACCGTTTTCTCCAAAACTCATGTAAATACAAAAATATGATATTGAAATAATTTTGAAGCATATTATATATGGATAGAATTCAATATACATGTAAGATATATATCTAAGTTTTTGACATAAAATCTAAAATAGGTTAAACCAAAAACCAAACTTAAACTTTTGTGTGTGTGTGAACTTGAGCATATCAATACCATCTAATCATTACACAAGATCTAAACACAATCTTAAACTAAACAAACTGAGCTCTTCTTGTAGAACTCCTTCTCCAAGTCGACTCCAACTGAGTATTAGATGCGATCTTGACACGTAAGCTCTTGAATCTACATGTGTTAGCCCCAAAACTCTTTTGTTGAAGCCAAACACCTACTAATTTCTTGGTCAATCACTGAAACTATTTAAATACAAGATTATCAGTAAACTATAACTACATGAGTTAATCATCATCAAAACTAGAGTGATGGGCCTCTGGGCCAACAGGTTGTACTTATGCCTCCATAAAACTACATGATTTCTTGTGTATTCTTGTTAATTGAGCCATGTTCCAATAACGTTACAGAATACAATGCTCTCTTAATCAGAATGCAACTCGTGGAAGAGATTGGCATCAAAAACCTCGAAGCGTATGGTGATTCGAAACTCATTGTCAACCAGGCAACTAGCGGAAGAGATTGACTTTAAGCATCTCGAAGCATACGGAGATTGTAACACCCTATTCCTGAAATACGTACTTAGATACGTGTTCAGATTTTTTGATCATATTTTTCAATTTGCTTCTTGTATTTGTTTTTTTATGAATATTTATGCAATCGTTTTGCATTGGATTCGGATTCGTGGACTCGGAGTGAGCCTTGGTCTGAACCGGGGACCTGCTCCTAGTGTGTTGCTTGATTGGTATTTTTGATAGTCAGATTTAATTGATTTCAGTTTCAAACATCAATTTTGAATATTTTAGATTTTTAATGATTTTCTAAAATTTTTCGAATTAATTTATAAAATCTTCAAGATCGGTGTCGACCAGTATCACTGGCTGACTCTAGGATTTTTAATTTACAATCGAAGTTGAATTTTTAATTTCTCTTTAACATTATTTCTTAGAATCACATTTTCTGCTTTAATGTATTTTATGAGATTTTTCTGAATTTATTAAAACTTGATAGATTTGGTGTTGACCGGTATCTTAGTAGGTTCCAGGATTTTTATTTTGAAAATCAGATTGAATTTTTAAAAAATAATTTCATATTGTTTCTTAGAATGATGTTTTCCATCTTTAAGAGTTTTTGAGAATTTTTCAGAATTTATCAAAATCTCGCCGAGCCAGTGTAGACCAGTATGATGGTAGATTTCAGGATTTTTATTTTGAAAATGTGATTGAATTTCTTGAAATCGATTTCACCATATACCTTTATATAATATTTGCTATTTTGAGATCTTTTCGAATTAGTTCATTTTTCTGACATTTTCGGTGTTTTAGGAATTTTCCCAGATCCGGAGTTTATCTATATATTTTAGTTTTTTTTCTTTTGCTTTCCATCTCCATTTTTCTTATCCACTCCTTTTTTCTTTCTTTTTATTTTTCTTTTATTTTTTTATTCTTTAATTTTCTACACCACACACCACCCTAAAATATCTCCCCTTTTTTCTTTATATTTTCTTCTCCCTTTTTTCCTTTCTTTTTCTTCTTCCTTTATTTCTTCATCCCCAGCCCATAGCCGACGTAACCTTTCTCCTCCTTCTCTCTTTCTCTTCCCAAATTTCCCCCTCTCTCTCCCCTTAATCTCTCTCCTTTTCTTTCAATTATCTTTCTCTTTCTCTCTCTCCTTATCCAATTCATCTCTCCCCTTCTCCTCCATTCCAAGCCTCACCAAGACCGGCCATTACCTAGGGCGAGCCCTAACTCTGGCGAGCCCCTGCCGGTTACCCAACTCTGATCATCACCTCCCCCTATCCTCCATCTCCTCCTCCACTTCTATCTTCTTCCTCCTTCTTTACCTCCACCTACGATCTTTATCATCTCCTTCTTCTTTCTCAAATCCACCACCATAACCACCTCTTCCCTTCTCTTCGACCACCCATGACCACCATTCCCATCGCCAATATCTCCACCACCACCCTCTTCTTCCGCCACCTTAAAATCTCCACCACAAACTACCATCTTCACCTTTACCATCTTTTCCACCACCACACAACTCCTCCACCTTTCCCCTTCTCCTCCTTCTTGGGGTGGCCGGCGGCCACTCTCGGCTTGCATTGGCCTCCCCAGCCAGCGCCGGTCGCCCCTGCGCGACCTGGCCGCGTGGCCGCGACCTGGGCCAGGGGACATGGCCGTGAGCAGAGCAGGGGGGCTACTGTCCCCTCCCTTCTCTCTCATGCTCTTTCTATCTCTCTCTGATCTGTCTCTCTATATATGTTTCTCTCTCTCTTATCTGTCTCCCTCTCTCCATTTCTCCCTCCCTCCCTCTCTACGTCTCTCTCTCATCTGTCTCTTTCTCTCTAGATCTTTCTCTCTAGCTCTCTCTTTCTCTCCCTATATTTTTCTCTCTCTAGCTCTATCTTTGTCTTTAGATTTTTCTCTCTCTATCTATCCTCTCTCTTATTCTCTCTCTAAATATACATATATATATATATTTTAAATATAATACTGGTGGAGTGCATGTGTTTTGAGACTCCGCGACTTCACAGCTTTTTCAAAGATTTAGGCGAGTGTCCTTACCTCATTTTGGCTTTCCCGCTTTATTAGGTTGACTCTGTATTTTTGGATTGTATTCATATTTTGTATTGGGATGGGCCCTTCTAGGTGTATGTGACCGAGTGCCCAGTATTTTACGTGTATTATGCCTGTGACGAATGTTAGTACTAGGGCAGTTTATTTCCTGTACATATATCATGCCTGAGATATGTTCTTTTTCTGCTTTTATATCATATGTGGTCGACCCTTCATGGTCGTTTAGCCTCAGGGCTCTTTACTCGGCCTCTGGCTCTTTACTCGACCTCTGGGCTCTTTAACACTCCACGATAATCTAGTTATTTTCATGTTTATATGTGTGCTCGTGTGGTACTAACATCTCGTGCAGGTACTATACCCAGCCTTCAGGATGCGTTCAGCCTCCGGGCTTTCTATACCTAACCTTTGGGTTGCATTCAGCCTCTGGGCTCTCATGCTTCGCCTGATAGGCAAGTCCACCACACAGCGCTTTCTTACTAATTCTGCTCGAGCGTAGTTATGTTGTGACTGATAGCTATACGTTATCGTGGCATCATCGCGAGAGGTAACTATGCCGAGCATTATAGCCTCTAACGCTGTACGCTAGCCTCACTCCAGCTTGTCTAGCTCCGCTTGATTGTTCGCTTGCTTGCTTACTCGCTTGTCGTTTCTCTTGCCTGCTAACTATATATGCATGTGTGATGTGTGGTACTAACATCTCCTGTACGTACATATTCAGCCTCCGGGCTTAACCTCTCTGAGATTTATTAAAGTCCTCTAAACTTTCTAGCTACAACTGGAAAGGCAGCTTAGCGCTTAACATTCTACCACTAAACACGCTTAGGCGGAACTCTGCCAGATTTTAGACTCGTGTCTTAAGTTGAGACGTTCCTGAGTTCCACCGGCACTTTGGTGATAGAACTTTGTTCGCTGATCTTGTTCCCAACACTGCTTTGCTTCGCTTGAACATCGCTTTCTTGCATGCCCACTTGTCTACTTGATATTTTACTACTATCCTTTTCTTGATGGTTATGAAGAATTTAAAACCTGTACTTATACAGTTTTCCAAAACTGTATCATTTTCTTGTATTCATACCGATCCCCTATATCGGTACTGTTTTTCTGTATTTTATTATGTGATAGTGATATCTACTGCACTATTACTTGATATGATATTACTTGACACCTGACTCCTACACGCTATCACCTGACACCTGTTTGATATCACTTATCACCTGCCATGCCTGATACTTGACTTATAATTATTACAATACGGGAATAATGACCAGATATCTTGACATATCCTGATATATTTATACTAGTGCAAATCATACTCCTGATACACCTATTCTCCAGACATTCCTGATATACTCTTGCTCATTCCCATATACTGATAATTATCTAATAAACTATAAAAAGAACAACTTATATCGGTTAAGGAGAAAACTGATGGACTTCGAGTGGTGAATATGTTTACAGTGGTATTATGTATGTTGTGCAACTCTAACTTCCGGATCTACCTGAGGGCCTCTAGGTGTCCGAGGAGAGCGATGACTCCCTACCTCTTGTTACATTCTTGAATTGGCATACAATAAGAACCACCTTCCTGTTTGCCTAGTGGCAGGTTTCGGGTCAGCACTGAAACATCCTGGGCCGTGGTCCCGGGTATGTACAAGACCCACTGTAAACATAACCCATTAGTTTCACCATTTTTCTAATAACAACTTTAGCTTACTCATGTATGGATGTGTGTGTGTTGCGACGCTAGGACTGTTGACCTAGAGACCTTCTACTCTAGTTTTGATGATGATTAACTCATATAGTTATGTGTACTAATAATCTTGTGATTTTAGTTTCAGATCATTAATCAAGTTATTAGTTGGTGATTAGCTTCAACAAGATGTTTTGGAAGCTTGTCACATGGTGATTCAAGAGCCCGAGCGATAAGATCGTATATAGCACTCATTGGAGTCAAGCTTGGTGAATCACGGTTTGGATCGAGTCGGCTTGGAGACGGTGCTCTACAAGAAGACATCGGTAGCATAGTTTGGTTTTGTGTTTAGATCCAAATTGTAAAGATTAGAATAGTATGATATGCTCAAGTTCACAACACACACGTTTCATGTTTCCGTTTTGATTTTCGGTTTGATTGGTTTAACCGATCTTGGTTTTCATGAATAGATATTATATCAAAACAAGTTTACATGGTTTAGTGTATATTAGATTTGTTCTATATACATGCATGCTTCAACTACTTAGACAAACTTACCTTGATATACCTATTCATGTGTTTTAGGTTTTGTGTTTTAACAAAACTTATTTTGGAATTAAAGTCAAAAACATGGATATATATATATATATACGTTTTATGTATATTGGATTTCTATCCATTTGCATCATGCTTCAAAGTGTTTAAATATCATGTTTCTGTATTTTGATAAGTTTTGGACAAAATGTATTTTCTATTCAAAATCTAAGTTTTAGAAAATACGGTTTTTGATTTTTGGCAAAATTTCTATAACACAAAAATGGTCCATATTGTTTGAAATTTGTGTTGAAATTTTTAACACAAGTTCATATTTCATTGTAAAATGATAAAATTTTTTTTTTGTAATTATAGAGATTTTTATGGGAATTTTTAGGATAAAAATTACATGTTTTTCTGACGAGAACAGCTGCTGTCAGGCTAAGTCGGTCGACCGTACCAAGTTGCCGGTCGACCGTCACTGTCGATCGACGTGCACGGATACGTGCACGATAGCTGCCCATGAGCCGGTCGACCGTACGGTCGACCGACTGAGAGTAGGTTGCTCTCTGTTTGTTCCCGGTCGACCGAGCGGTCGACCGGCTAGAGAGCCGTTGCTCTCTGGTTCTGGGGACGGTCGACCGCCCGGTCAACCGGTAGCTGCCAGCGGTCAAATATGACCGTTGGACGGTCGACCGACTGGTCGACCGGTGGTTCATTTTTGGCAGGATCTGCTGCCAACGACTAGTTTTGTAAATGGGCTATAAATACCCCATTGGAAAGAGGTTTTCTCTAAGAATTTTTGGAGGAATTTTTTTTGAGCTTTCTCTAGTGTTTTCACAGTAATCAAAAGAAGTTTTTGGGCTTTAATTGAACAATCTATTTGGTGTTTTTGCTAGGGTTTGAAAAATCAAAGAAAAGGGTTTTTGGGAAAAGTGTTTGATTCAACTTCTTTATCTTGGTTTCTAGTTTTTCCTAAGGATTTTCTTTGAGTTTTTAATTTCCATTCCTTTGGTTTTCTCCACACTTGAGCTACTACATCTACTATCTTTTTCTATAGGATCTTTGTGTGGGAAAAGAGATTGTTTGTGGTCTTTTGATCACCAAGTTGTAAACCCAATCTTTGCTTGGCTTTGTGCCTTACCCTCATTGTGTTGAGGAGGTTGTGCAGGTGGGTAGTATCCCTCAAGGTGTGAGGTGATCCTTGTGTAAGCTTTGTGCTAATCTCTCAAGTTGTGAGGTGATTATTTGTTGGCTTGGTGTTGTGCCTCAAGGAGGAGGTTGTGTTTGTAAAGAGAGGAGTTGGGTACTCCTTGTAATTGTTATTGCCCCAAATCCTCGGTGGAGGTTCCCTTTGTGGGAGTCCTTTATGGACAAGCTAGTGGAGTTGAAATCCTTCTGTGTGAAGGCGTGGATGTAGAGCTAGGTTCTCGACCTCGAAACATATCTTGTTGTTTGCGCTTGATCCCTTGACTCTTACTCTCTCTCTCTACTTTGTGCCTTGCATCATTTCATATTGAACATACATATCTATTTGCTTGGCTAGCTTGTGTGTGCTTCAATTGTTGTAATTGCAATTAGTTTTTAAATTTCGCATTAAGTTCATTAGATTAGCATTATCACCTATTCACCCCCCTTTTAGGTGATTTTCAATTGGTATCAGAGCCTACGCTCCTGATATTTAGGTTTAACCACCTAGGAGTGAGATCTTGGTTTGCTAATCTTCATTTGCATTTTTCATTTGCACACATTTAGTTTGCACTCATGGATAGCCCTCCTATGTTTGATTTTTCTAGACATAATATTTGGAAGGCCAAGATGAGTAGTCATTTAAAAAGCCTAGGACATCTAGTTTATCAAGCCACTACTCAAGAATCCTACCCTAATGCTAGCAGGCATAGAAAGGCCAATGTATTAGCACTTAAGACACTTAGAGCATCTCTTAATGAAGATCTTTTACATGTGTTTGCTCATTATGATTCGGCTTTTGCAGTTTGGAGCATATTGACTTCTCTCGAGCTACCAAGGATTATCAGCAAGTTGAGAAGATCTAGGGAGACAAGTCCGACGAGCATTGCCTCATGGTCCAAGGAAAAACTCCCTTGAGGTACAATCGGATTCTCAACTAGATGATAGCTCTAGTTCCTATTGCGATGTTGTTTTGAAGTTCAAACATTGAATATGGAACTTTCTCAAAACTTGAAATTTTTTGGAAAAACATGATTTGTTGAAAAAGAACAATTTTGAACTAAAAGAAGAATTAAAGGATTTGTGTTCAATTTTGAATTGATTTTGCAAGAGAAGGAAGAGATTACAAGTGAACGTGACTCACTTAAATCTCAACTAGAACTTGCTTTAAAGGAAAATGAGTTTTTGAAAAGCAAAAAGGATTGTGATGATGTTGTGAAAAACAATGAGTTTTATCTTGTAAATTAGATTTTATTTTAAAAGATAACCTTTCATTGAAAAATGAAATTGATTTCATTACAAAAGAATTGGATTTAGTTTTAAATAAAAATAAATCCTTGCAAAATGATTTAAATTCTCATGTTTGTCATGCTAGTGTAGCTTCACCTAGCACATCTTTTGCATGCTCCACTTTATCTTCTAGTATTGAAAATGACATAAATGTTTTGAAGAAAAGTGTTGATTGTTTAGGCTCCACTTTGAGCCAATGTGCTTTGAATCATACACGCTTGGAATCCTTGGTTCGCAAGAAACAAGCTCCATCCTTGCATGCACACCCTCCATGGCATACACATGCTTCCCACGGTCACCACCATCACATGTATGCTCATGTGTATATTTGTACACATTGTGGTCGAAAAGGCCACCTTGCTAGATTTTGCTATGATCGTTTACATGTTGAAAATTTAGCAAATAATCTTGTTTGGGTTAGGAGAGATACTAACCCCTATGGACCCAAAAGGAAATGGGTACCAAAGACCACCTCTAAAATTTTTGATATAGGTGTGGGCTCTCGCATCACGTGAGAGTGGCGGTGCCTTCAAGTGGATGCGTTCCATACTTAAAGAAAATAATTTGGATGCATCACTTTAAAGGGGAGTTTGGTGGAGAGGACCACCATTGGTTTGGAGAACTAGAGAGGTGCCTTCATCGGTTTTGGTATCAATCTCTAACTCCCATTTATGTTTGCATGCTTATTATGATTTTCATTTGTAGCATGTCATGTTTTAAAGCTCATTATGATTATGCCATGTGATTTAGATTAGTGATATACATATTTAGTTATCTTGAGACACCCATGTTTATATGGATCTATATTTAGTGTTCTCACCTTTTTTAAACTAATATGTATGCCCTAGATCCAATGTACATGCATATACATAATGATCATATGGATGTTTATGATTTTTGTTTTATTGAATCATGTTTTGATTAGTATGTTAAATGCCATGTATTAGACCATTGACATGCATGTATAGGTTTTGAGATCACCCATGCTTATATGGACCCATTTGTTGTGTTCTCACCATTCGCTTAGCTATTATGTATATCATGATTCTAATAGCATGTGGATTTACATAATGATCATTTTTATGTTTATCATGTTGATTGATGTCCCGTTTTATGCCTCATATTTTGAATATACGTTTAAATATTAGTTTTCATTAAAACTAGAATTTATACTTGTATATGTAGTGGGCCACAAATAAATCTTTATATATGTTTGTTCTTGGATGCTTATTTGTACCCATTAGATATTCTAGTATAGTCTAGTTTTGATGATTCATGCATTCTAATTTGTATTCCCTATTTTGGACATGTTTTATGATCATGTGTTTTCGCTTCATGTATATGTCTACTTTGCCAAACTTTAAGATATACATGTATACCCCTTGAGTCATTTACTTTTCATGCAAATCTTTATTATGGACTCAAATTGTGTTTAGGGATATGTATGTATACTTTTTGTATTGTCAAAACATACATATGCCTTGAAGTATAAATTGTTTTTAATGAAAATTTAGCTTTTCATGTTTTCATATTTAAGGAATTTAAATTGAGCTTAATTGTATATTTCATGATAATATGTCTCACACAACACTTGTACACTCACCTTATTAGTTTTCTCATGACTTTGTTCTTATGAGTACAATATGTGCTATATATAGATTTTGAGTGTTTTTAGTGTCATGTGATTTACATGTGTTTCATGAAAAACAATTTTGTTGTTATTCCTTACTTGAAGAATTTCGTACTAGTTTTCAACTTTATCCATAACTAGTTCGTGTTCTTCACTTTGGTATAGTTTTTCAAATGTACTCTATTTTCAAACCTATTTTTGAAAACCCCTATCTTCCAAGGGTGGTTGGATGGGAGACCATGCTCATGTATGCTTTATAGTAAAATTCATTTTAAACTTGAACATAATTGGGAGGATAGGTATATGAGATATACACTTAATATTATTATTGTTTCAATTGGTATCATTGGATTCTTTCAATTGGTATCAATATTGACATTTTTGTATACTCATATATTTTTTGTATATGTATGCTTGCACTTCAAAGAGTATCAATTTCAATTGGTATCTAATTTTTCATACATATATATGTTTTTATTTGTGCTTATTATACTCATATATCTTAGAGCACAAATTTTAATCATGATAAAGCTTGTTTTATAATGACTATCTTGTTTCAATTGACTAGTTTTCAATTGGTATCCATATACAAGCTTTGCATGCTTTTATTTGGTAATTAATAAAGAGGGAGAAACCTTGTATTTCATCTTTCAATTGGTATTTGGTTTACTATGGATTTTGCATTCCACTCCCTTGCTTTATGATAGAAAATAATGATTTCATTGGTATTTTATGCTTTAAAGAATAATAATTTCAATTGGTAAAAAATTTAAAATTTGCATTGTTTAATTTCAATTGGTAATTGGTATCAAGATTGTTTATTTACAATTGGTATGTTATTTGTTTACTTATCAATTGGTATCAAGATTTTTGTTTTTTTTTCAATTGGTACAGTTTCACTTTTAACTTGGTATCATATGCACCTCATTGCACATTTTTAATTGGTATCATATTTGCTTGAACCCCTTATTTACATCATTTGTGTTTTAGACAAAAAGGGGGAGAACATTGTTTTATTATTTTTAACCCTTTTGTTGATTTCTTGTTTCAAACAAAAAGGGGGAGAAAAATTTATTGATTGTTTTTACTTTAACCCCTTTATTGATGATTGACAAAAAGGGGGAGAATTATTTGAGAGTTTTATATGCATATTTAATGTTTTGCATATATTAAGTTTAATTGGTATCAAGAGCATGTTTTGTTTTACATGTTTTGTTTTTGAAAATTTCATTGGTATCAAGAGCATTTTCTTGTTTATGCAAATCTATACATGTTTCATGTTTCACATTCATTGCATATTTATGTTTATTTGTTTATGCATGAGTTAAGGGGAGCTTCTTTGAAGCTTAACTTTAATCCATGCATATATAACTCCATGAGTTTTGTCATCATTAAAAAGGAGGAGATTGTTGACCCAGAGGCCTTCTACTCTAGTTTTGATGATGATTAACTCATGTAGTTATGTATACTAATAATCTTGTGATTTTAGTTTCAGATCATTAATCAAGTTATTAGTTGGTGATTAGCTTCAACAAGATGTTTTGGAAGCTTGTCACATGGTGATTCAAGAGCCTGAGCGACAAGATCGTATATAGCACTCATTGGAGTCAAGCTCGGTGAATCACGGTTTGGATCGAGTCGGCTTGGAGACGGCGCTCTACAAGAAGACATCGGTACCATAGTTTGATTTTGTTTTAGATCCAAATTGTAAAGATTAGAATAGTATGATATGCTCAAGTTCACAACACACACGTTTCATGTTTCCGTTTTAATTTTCGGTTTGATTGGTTTAACCGATCTTGGTTTTCATGAATAGATATTATATCAAAACAAGTTTACATGGTTTAGTATATATTAGATTTGTTCTATATACATGCATGCTTCAACTACTTAGACAAACTTACCTTGATATACCTATTCATGTGTTTTAGGTTTTGTGTTTTAACAAAACTTATTTTGGAATTAAAGTCAAAAACATGAATATATATATATATATATATATATATATATATATATATATTATATATATATATATATATATATATATATATATATATATATATATATATATATATATATTGGATTTCTATCCATTTGCATCATGCTTCAAAGTGTTTAAATATCATGTTTTTGTATTTGGATAAGTTTTGGACAAAATGTATTTTCTATTCAAAATCCAAGTTTTAGAAAATACGGTTTTTGGTTTTTGGCAAAATTTCTATAACACAAAAATGGTCCATATTGTTTGAAATTTGTGTTGAAATTTTTAACACAAGTTCATATTTCATTGTAAAATGATAAAATTATTTTTGTGTAATTTTAGAGATTTTTATGGGAATTTTTAGGATTAAAAATTACATGTTTTTCCGACGAGAACAGCTGCTGCCAGGCTAAGTCAGTTGACCGGACGGTCGACCGTACCAAGTAGCCGGTCGACCGTCGCTGTTGACCGACGTGCACGGATACGTGCACGCTGGTTGCCCCATGAGCTGGTCGACCGCACGGTCGACCGACTGAGAGCAGGTTGCTCTCTGTTTGTTCCCGGTCGACCGAGCGGTCGACCGGCCAGAGAGCTGTTGCTCTCTGGTTCTGGGGACGGCCGACCGCCCGGTCGACCGGTAGCTGCCAGCGGTCAAATATAATCGATGGATGGTCGACCGACCGGTCGACCGGTTGTTCATTTTTGGCAGGATCTGCTGCCAACGGCTAGTTTTGTAAATGGGCTATAAATACCCCATTGGAAAGAGGTTTTCTCTAAGAATTTTTAGACGAATTTTTTTTGAGCTTTCTCTAGTGTTTTCACAGCAATCAAAAGAAGTTTTTGGGCTTTAATTGAACAATCTATTTGGTGTTTTTGCTAGGGTTTGGAAAATCAAAGAAAAGGGTTTTTGGGAAAAGTGTTTGATTCAACTTCTTTATCTTGGTTTCTAGTTTTTCCCAAGGATTTTCTTTGAGTTTTTGATTTCCATTCCTTTGATTTTCTCCACACTTGAGCTACATCTACTATCTTTTTCTATAGGATCTTTGTGTGGGAAAAGTGATTGTTTGTGGTCTTTTGATCACCAAGTTGTAAACCCAATCTTTGCTTGGCTTTGTGCCTTACCCTCATTGTGTTGAGGAGGTTGTGCAGGTGGGTAGTATCCCTCAAGGTGTGAGGTGATCCTTGTGTAAGCTTTGTGCTAATCCCTCAAGTTGTGAGGTAATTGTTTGTTAGCTTGGTGTTGTGCCTCAAGGAGGAGGTTGTGTTTGTAAAGAGAGGAGTTGGGTACTCCTTGTAATTATTATTGCCCCAAATCCTCGGTGGAGGTTTCCTTTGTGGGAGTCCTTTGTGGACAAGCTAGTGGAGTTGAAATCCTTCTGTGTGAAGGCAGGGATGTAGAGCTGGATGCTCGAACCTCGAAACATATCTTATTGTTTGCGCTTGATCCCTGACTCTTACTCTCTCTCTCTCTCTTTACTTTGTGCCTTGCATCATTTCTTATTGAACATATATATCTATTTGCTTGGCTAGCTTGTGTGTGCTTCAATTGTTGTAATTGCAATTAGTTTTTAAATTCCGCATTAAGTTCATTAGATTAGCATTATCACCTATTCACCTCCCCTCTAGGTGATTTTCAAGGACATATACCTAGAATATGGGTAGAACGAGTAATAATAATAAAGTTCTAATCACTAATTCGGTATGTTGTTTTGCAATTCAGGTTGTATATACTCAGATTATGATGACATGGGATGAAGGTATATAGATGAGGGTTTCTTATTTGGATTATTCCTTCAACGTACTAACCTCGGATCGGTAATTTGGGCTTATATAACTAGTTTTGCCACATTTACTTTACTGCTACCTTCTTAACTGCTTCTTTATGCCTGTGCTCATGACACAATTTTCAATACATATTCTTTGACTCGGATTTACCGATACACGTGTGCTTACCTATGCACACAACTTGGCATTCACCACAGCACTCGTTGGAGAGTTCTGACTCCATTTAACCTGCATGTTCAGATACTGGAGCTTAGAGCTTGTAGATTCTTCTAGTTGCTGATCAGAGATGCACAGAGGAAGCATGGATCATCGGCAGACTGTCTGGAGCCCAATCTTTCCAGCCCCTTGCACGTCTCCTGACTTTTTCTTTTGTAACTCATGAGCATATTTTGTACTATACATATTTGTATATCTCTTTGTATTCTCGCATTTGCGCCTATTGGTGATGTAATATTCTTGTAATATTATTTCATATCCTCTGATAACTTTATAATTGTACTCATATGTTGGAATATATAATGCACCACATACTTTCGTACTCTGATTCTTATCTGTACTGATGCTTAGCGTATATGTATGAGAGCGTTTTTGACCTACGTATATACATCGCAGTAACATCTCCATACCCAAGAGATTGGGGTGTTACAGTGATTCAAAACTCATCGTCAATCAGATTCGCGGGGAGTATGAAGTCCGACATGAAGACTTGGTGCCTTACCGCAACGCAACCATCAATATGAAATCACCTAGAGGGGGTGAATAGGTGATTACTATACTAAGTGACAATAATGCGGATTAAAAACTAATTAACAATAAACAACAACAATATTAAAACTTGCAAGGAAGTAAACAAATAATAGTGCAAGTAAAGGGGAGAGAGAGTTTAGAGATAAGTGGACAATCGCAAATACGAGAATATATTTCGAGGTTCGAGCCACTGCTCTACGTCCCCGCCTTCAACACGATGAAGGATTTTCACTATGCTTGATCCCACCGGATCGTCAATACAAGTTCTCACTAGAACTCTTTGGACACACTTATCCTCTCTCACGGTGCCGCAATACCAACTAGGAGCTCACTAGCTCGCCTGAGGCCGCAACCTCTACAACTTCTCAATATGAAGAAAAACGATGATCTGACCACAAACAATGGCTCACTTGCACAACCCTACAACAAAGATGAGGAGATGAAACGTTTGGGATTGTGTAGTGTACAAATCTAGAAGAGAAATAGAGGAAGGCTTCAAGCTAAAAAGGATTAGAAATTTAGCTCAATGAAAACTTTTTGCTAAAGGGCTAAACTTTGAAAAACTTTGATCTTTAACTTGTAAATCTTGTATTTTTGTTGTAGAACACTCCCTCTATATATAGGGGATGAAAACTGGGTTAAAAAGGCCAAGAGATTCGTTGGGAGAGATCCCAACAAAAATCAAATCAGAAAATAGCCGTTGGAATCTGTCAGCAGATTCTGACTGCTGTCGGTTAACCGGGCCGGTCGACCGCCAACGGTCGGATTTCCGACCGTTCGAAAACCGGTCGACCGGACGGTCGACCGTGTGGCCCAAACAGAGAGTGAGTTCTCTCTGTCGGTCGACCGGTCCGGTCGACCAAGAAAAACAGAGAGCACTGCTCTTGCTCTCGGTCGACCGGTCGGTCGATCGATGTGCACACATGCACAATGGTGCATGTCGGTCGACCACCCGCTCGACTGACAGAGAGTTCTGCTCTACCGTTCGGTCGACCGTTCGGTCGACCAGATTAGGCCAAAAATAGATTTTTTTGAAAGGGCTTTTTAAAGACAAAAATTTTGATAAAAATTCTTTAGATAAGTATATACAAAATAAAGTTCTAGGGCTTATAAAGACCAAGCTGTGATCATAGATCAACACCAAAATGATTTAAACTTTATTTTGATAAAAATTCTTTTTCTAAACAAAAACGATTTTTTTCAAAAACTTGTTTTTTCAAAAACTGATTTTTTCAAACTTTGGTTTTTCGAAACTTGCTAAGAAATTTTGTAATAAAATTTTGTTTGTAAGCATGAAGCAATATCAAATGTGTGTGTGTGTGACAATCCCAAAGTTATGAACCTCTATCATCTCGGTTTTGACAAAATAGACTATAAATCCTAACTAAAATGGAAAATGTAAAAATACAAATCTTGTAGTAGTCTTCTCAACTTGTTTGATCCTGGAGCTCTTCTATTGTGCTGGGCTCTAGGATCCAAATCTTCACGGCTTCCAAATGTGTGAGTCTTGTGTTGGAGCCGTCAATCAACCTATGATTTTTACCTGAAACTCATTTAAACAAACTTGTTAAAACATAACTACATATGATTTGTTATCATCAAAACTTTGGGCTAATGGCCTTTGGGCCAACAATTTTTTTTGGTTTTTCATGCCAAGAAGAATTTAAATTGTTTCAACATCATTTTTAAGATTTTACAATAAAGATATACTTTTCTGGTTAAAAGAAAATAAAATTAAAAAAACCCTAAATGTAAAAACAGTTTTCTAAATAACAATTTATTGATAATAAAAATTAATAAGTGAATAAAATAAAATTTTTATTGTGTTTTTCATGCCAAGTAGTAATTTCAACATCCTTGTTATTAGTTAAGAGAAATATTTGTTTTTGATTAAAAGACAAGTAGATTAAAAACCCTATTTTAAAAACTGTTTATTTTCTGGTTTTCAGCTGTGCCGGTCGACCGGCCCGGTCAACTGATCTGGCCTGGCATAGGCCCGGTCGACCGACCCGGTCGACCGATATAGCCTGGAATAAAGAAAATTTTTTTTGTCCGAAGCCGGTCGACCGACTGAAACCGAGATTGCTTTCGGTTTCCACCGGTCGACCGGGCGGTCGACCGAGAGTCGGGTATCCTATTTTTTTTACCCGTTTATATAAAGCGCTAACTCATCATCTCTCATAACCAGAGCCTCCAACCTCTCTTCTCTCCTCATCTCTCAACCCTAAATTAATTCCAAACCCTCTCTAACTCTCCCAACCTCTAATTAATTTCACAAAAATTGGGATACGTTGCTTCAGGCTCGAGATCTACTCTCCTTCTTGAGAATTTCTCTTGTTTTTCAGGTGATTTCAAGGTATAAGCTTTTCCTCTAGATCTTTCAATTTTTCCTTACTTAATTCCTTATCTTTTTGCTTAGATCGTGCATTCATCTTGATTATCCATTTATAATGTCTAAAAGAACCAGATCTGAAAAGGGAAAAACCCCCAATCTTCATCTTCTCCTTTTGTATCTCAAAATGCTTCCTATAGGCATGTACTAATCTCCACAAAAAATGTGAATTCTGGTCGAACTGTGGGATTTTTGTAAGGGAAAAAGTTTTTCAAAAGAGGGTTTGCGGTCTTTTGATCACCAAGAAATTCTTATACTTGTGACTCCACTACCTCTGAACTAGAGGAGTGTGATTGAGGAGTTGGGTACTCCGGTGTGGTTATAACTTTTTGTGAAAGTTATAGTGGTTGGAAATCCTTCTGGGTGAAGGCGGGGACGTAGAGCTGGTGCTCGAATCTCGGAACAAATCTTTGTGTTTGCGATTGGTTTACTTACTTTATATTCGTTACTTCAATTACTTGTTCTATATTCATTGCTACATTTACTTGATTCATAATCATTGCTATATTGTCAATCGATACTCACACAACAAGATTACATTATGCACCTCAAACTCTTATCTAGAGGAATCACGAGGAAGGAGTTTAGAGCCCTTCACGGGGTATTCGGCTTCTAGTCTTGTTTCGGGTGATCGTTGCATCATAACTTTTAAATTTGTGCTTTGATTAGCATTATCACCTATTCACCCCCAGGTGATTTCAATTGGTATCAGAGCTTGGACTCTAGTTTTTGGCTTCACATCCTTAGAGAGATCCTAAAATTTGCTAATCACTATTTGCATACTTCATTCATACACTAGTAAAGATGGCCGGTAACATTAAGACCCCTCCCAAATTTGATGGACTCAACTTTCCCATATGGAAAGTTAGGATGATTAATTTTCTATAATATCTAGGTAGTCTAGTTGCTAAATCCTTAACCAAGCCCTATGGTAGACCCGAGAGTGAGGAGGACACTTGGTCCGAACTCACCTCTAAGGAATTTGATGCTAACTCTAAGGCTCAAAATGCACTACTTTTAACTTTGAATGAGGATGATCTAAAACGGGTTATCCATTGCAAATTTGCCTATGAGATTTGGCAACACTTATTGGTCACTCATGAGGGGACATCACAAGTCAAGAGAGCTAAAATAGGTTTCTTGCGTTCCCAATATGAAAGTTTTAAAATGCTAGAAGAAGAATCTATTGATGATATGATTACCAAGTTTACTAAGATTACCAATGCTCTTTCTTCTCTAGGTGATGATATAAGCAACGACCAAAAGGTACGCAAAGTGATTCGTGCTCTTCCTTCATCATGGGAGATCAAAGCTACCACCTTAAAGGAGTTGAATGACAAAGATGAGATGGAGCTCATAAGTCTTATTGGAAACCTTAAGACTCATGAGATGGAGAAGAAGGCAAGAGAAGAAGCGGTACTTCAAAAGAAGAAGTCAATAGCTTTCAAGTCTTCCTCTTCCAACT
Source organism: Agave tequilana (assembly GCA_038442645.1). NCBI lineage: Eukaryota > Viridiplantae > Streptophyta > Magnoliopsida > Asparagales > Asparagaceae > Agave > Agave tequilana. The sequence continues at coordinate 126,872 of JAVJIF010002368.1, read as the reverse complement.
ACGATGATGAAGAAGATGAAGAAGAGCTATCTCTCTTTATAAGAAATGCAAAGAGAATATAACGCAAGAATACGCTCAACTATAGAAGACAATTGGAAGGGAAGGAGGAGAAAAGGATCATATGTTACAACTGTCGGAAACCCGGACACATCATGGCCGATTGCCCGATTTCAAGAAAAAGATGATCTCCTCCTTGAAGCAAAGAGGCCGGTTGAAAAGAAGGTATATAAAGCTACTTGGGATTCAGAAAGTGAATCCGAAGATGAGATCGATACGGCAAATATGTGTTTCATGGTAAACACACCCAAGGTAACTTCTCAACCACTTGATGTTGAAAATGAAATAAATAGAGAAATGTTAGATCATGCTTTTGTTGAACTCTCAGAAAGTTATGATGATAAAAAGATAGAGTGTTCAAAATTGAAAAAGAAAATTGAGATGCTTAAAAATCAATTTGCAATTGTTTCAAAAGAAAAGGAAGAACTTTCTTCTAATCTTATTTCAACTAAAAGAGAGTTTGATACTTATAAAGTTGCTTGTAAAGCTAAATTTTCAAAAATGATGAAAATGAATTATCCTTGTTAAAAACTAAAATCAATGATTTTGGGAATGTTTTAAAAGAATGTGGTTTTAATACTAATAAATTAGAGGAAATGTTTTCAAAGAAGCTTTTGCACACTTCACATGCTAAGAATGATAAAACTACTCATGCTAAAATTTCTCATGCTCATCATGCCAACACTTCACATGACATTCATGTTAAAACTACTCATGCTCACAATTCACATGTTCGTAAGCCACACACTCATTATGCTTTTAAATATAGAAGAATTTATAGATGCACTTATTGTGGTCGGAATGGCTATTTAGCCAAATTTTGCTATGATCATATAAATAGGACAAATAATCTTATGTGGTCGTGACACTAACTCTTTAGGACCCAAGAAAATATGGGTACCGAAATCAAGTCCTAAATTATTTGATGTAGATACACATCAAGGCTCCAAGACGTAAGGAGCGGTGGTACCTTGATAGTGGTTGTTTAAGGCATATGACTTGGGATATCAATAACTTCACAACCCTATCAAGGTACGTTGAAGGTGGCATGGTCACCTTCGGAGATGACTCCAAGGGCACCATCATCAGTATAGGTAACGTTAAAATTGGTGCATCTTCTTTAATAGAAAATGTTGTTCTTGTTGATGGACTTAAACATAACTTACTTAGTATAAGTCAACTTTGTGACCGTGGTCTTAAAGTTGTGTTTGATGAATCTACTTGCAAAATTTTTGATTGCAAAACCAATGATTGTATTCTCACCCGATTTCGTGATAATAATATCTATATTATTGACATGCTTAATTTAGATTGTTCTACTAAATGCTTGAATGTTTTAGATAAGATTTCATGGCTTTGGCATAGAAGACTAGGACATGCATCTTTGATCATCTTGTTAGAATTAATTCTAAGAAATTGGTGAAGGGTATTCCTTACTTGAATTTTGAAAAAGACCGCATTTGTGGTGCGTGCCAACTTGAGAAATAAACCAAGTCTTCTTTCAAACCAATTAAGGATATCATGTCAACTAGGCCATTAGAATTGATTCACATGGATCTTTTTGGACCAACTAAAACTAAAAGCTTAAATGGAAGTAGATATGTTTTTGTTTTAGTTGATGATTTTTCCCGGTTCACTTGGGTGTTCTTTTTGGAACACAAAGATCAAACTTTTTCGTACTTTAAGATTTTTTGAAAAAGGGTTGAAAAAGAAAAAAGATTTTCGATTTTAAAAATAAGGAGTGATAGAGGTGGTGAGTTTGTTAACCAACTCTTCATGACTTATTGTGATAAAAAGGGAATTAAGCATGAAATGTCATGTCCTAGAACTCCACAGCAAAATAGAGTAGTAGAAAGGAAGAATAGAACTCTTCAAGAAATGGCTAGGACTATGATAACTGAATATGGGCTCCCTAAGTATTTATGGGCCGAGGCCGTAAACACCGCATGCTACATATCAAACCGTATTATTTTTATAAAAATACTTTCAAAACTTCTTTTGAAATTTATCATTTAAGTAAACCAAATATTTCATACTTTAAAGTTTTTGGATGCAAGTGTTTTGTTTTAAGTACTAGAGATAATTTGGGTAAATTTGATGCTAAGGCCTATGAAGCAATATTTGTTGAATATTCTAGTACTAGCAAAACTTATAGAGTATTCAATAAATCTTCTCATATTATTGAAGAATCTATGCATGTTAAATTTGAAGAATCTAATGTTATTGTTGAGAATGTTGTAGAGATTGACTCTTTAGGTGAGGACATGGAGAAAATATTCTTGAAGGACTTACCCATTCAAGAAGAAAAGTAAGAACCCATTGGTGAAGTTCAAAAGGATGAAGTGAAACTCTCTCAACCACTTCCTAAATATTGGAGATACGCTACAAATCATCTCAAAGATCTCATCATAGGTGATGTATCTAAAGGGGTAACAACTCGCTCCAAACTCCATGAATTGTGTGATAATTTTGCATTCATTTCTCATTTTGAACCCAAAAACATTCTCGAAGCCGAGGGTGACTCATATTGGTTGCTAGCCATGCAAGAAGAGCTAAATCAATTTGAGCGCAACCAAGTTTGGCACCTTGTTCCTAGACCCCACGATAGACCAATAATTGGTACTAAGTGGATTTTTAGGAACAAGATGGATGAGTCAGGAAATGTTATTAGGAATAAGGCTAGGTTAGTGGTCCAAGGTTATACTCAAGTTGAAGGAATCGACTTCGAGGAGACCTTTGCACCCGTAGCACGGCTTGAAGCCATACGGATTACACTAGCTTATGCATCTTTTAAAAATTTTAAACTTTTTCAAATGGATATAAAAAGTGCATTTTTAAATGGTTTTATAAATGAAGAAGTTTATGTTGAACAACCTCCTGATTTTGTAGATCATGTACATCCTAATTTTGTTTTCAAGTTAGATAAAACTTTGTATGGTTTAATACAAGCTCCAAGAGCTTGGTATGAAAGGTTTTCTAGTTTTCTTCTTTCAAATGATTTTGTTAAAGGCAAAGTAGACACAACATTATGTTGATAGTGACATTCTTATAGTGCAAATTATGTTGATGATATAATTTTTGATTCTACTGAGTTTTTTTACAAGGAGTTTGAACAGTGTATGCAACGTGAATTTGAGATGTCATTAATGGGTAAATTAAATTATTTTTTTGGACTCCAAATCAAGCAAATGCGTGATGGGATTTTCATATGTCAAGCTAAGTACTCTAAGGAACTCATCAAGAAGTTTGGGCTTGAAGATTCAAAAGTTTGCAACACTCCTATGGTAACTACCACCAAACTTGATAAGGATGACCAAGGTAAGTGTGTTGATATTAAATTATATAGAAGCATGATTGGTAGTTTGTTGTATTTAACGGCTAGTAGGCCGGATATCATGTTTAGTGTGTGTCTTTGTGCTAGATTTCAATCATATCCTAAAGAATCTCATCTTATTGCGGTAAAACGCATCATTCGTTATATTAAGGGCACTATTGGAATGGGTCTTGGTATCCGAAAATCGGAGATTTTTCAATGACGAGTTTTTCGGATGCCGACTATGCGGGTTATAGAGTGGATAGAAAGAGTACTGGTGGAACATATCAATTTCTTGGTAATTGTCTTGTTTCATAGTCCTCTAAGAAACAAAATTCGGTAGCCCTCTCAACCGCCGAGGTAGAGTATGTTGCGGCGGGGCTTGTTGTGCACAAGTCCTTTGGATGAAACATACTCTCCTTGATTATGATTTGCATTATGACCATATAAAAATATTTTGTGATAATACTAGTACTATTCATATGACTAAGAATACAAATCAACATAGTAAGACCAAGCACATTGAGATTAGATATCATTTTCTTAGAGATTATTTTGAGAAAGGTGATATTGAGATTGATTATGTTTCTTCCGATTTGCAACTTGCTAATATTTTCACTAAACCACTTGACTTTAATAGAATTTATTTTATATGTGGTGAACTTAATGTTTGTGTTATTGAATAAGAAATTTTTTTCTTGCTATTTATCCCTTTTTGATGTATGACAAAAAGGGGGAGAAATATATTTTATTGATAGTGTTATTGATAGTGTTATTGATAGTGTTTTATTGATGCTTTCGTTTCATTGATGTGTTTTTATAAAAATGTGTTTTTAAATAGAGCATTATTTGAGGGGGAATTTTACCTCTCTTTTATATCTTGTGATATAGTCTATATGTTTTGTCATCATCAAAAAGGGGGAGATTGTTGGCCCAAAAGGTTACACTCTCCATTTGTTTAAGTTTTGATGATAACAAAACACATAGAAGCTATACCAGTACTAATAAGTTGTTTAAGATGAGTTTTAGGTTTGTACTAATCATGATGGCCATTACTTAGCTATTGCAAGGTTTGCAAGGTTTATGATGCTAATAGGGCAAATGGCGCAAGAGGAAGTGTTCATAGAAGAGAAGGCTCGAGCATGATATAGCATGGCTCAGAGACTTCATTATGGCTCAGAGACTTCATTATTTGTTTTATAGTTTGTTAAAGAATAGTGAATAGGTTTGAAGCTCAAATTCCCTTCACACAAGTTTTTATGCACATGATTTCCAAAGAAGTTTCTCCTATATACAAAATTGTTTTTAATCATATTTTATTACTTACAAACTCTATTTTGTATATTATACCTAGTCATAATCAAAAGTACTTTGAAAATTATCAAGATCTTCAAAACTATTTTCAAAATAGTTGTTTTTGGCCTGTTGCGGTTGACCGGGCGGTCGACCGGCTCTGTTTCAGGCCAGAACGGTCGACTGACCGGTCGACCGGAAATCTGACCGTTTGGGTGCATGCATGTGTACACGTCTCCCGATCGACCGGGTGGTCGACCGGACCCCATTTCGATCGATCGACCTTTGGCCGACTGAAAGTCCTCTACTCTCTGTTTGTTTCGGTCGACCGGGCGGTCGACCGTGGGCTGACAACGGTTAAATTTTTTGAAAACCCGGTCGACCTGCCGGTCGACTGTGGCTGGATTTCAGCCTTAACGGCTAGTTGATTTAACACATTTTTAAACGTGTATTTTCTCTCTAAACGAATTTAGGGGATGGTTTTTGGTCAGAAATTTCCTAATTACTTATTATAATTGTTTACTCTTTTATCCCTACCCTTATCCTATAAATAGGGATGTTTAGGGTTGAAGTAATCACAACAATTATTTTGCAAAAAGATTTCAAGTTTAAAGCTTTCAAAAGGAGTTTTTGTTCTCTGTTTTTGTGCTCAAAATTCTCTCTCTTTACTGAAGTTTTTGGTTCAAAACTCTCTTCAAATTTATTCTCTTTTTCACTTACAATACTTGGACTTTAATCCTACAAATTATTCTATAGGATATTTGTAAAGGAAAAAGTTTTTCAAAAGAGGGTTTGTGGTCTTTTGATCACCAAGAAATTATTGTACTTGTGGCTCCACTACCTCTGGACTAGAGGAGTGTGATTGAGGAGTTGGGTACTCCAGTATGGTTGTAACTCTTTGTGAAAGTTATAATGGTTAGAAATCCTTCTGAGTGAAGGCGGAGACGTAGAGCTGGGTGCTTGAACCTCGGAACAAATCTTTGTATTTGCGATTGGTTTACTAGCTTTATATTCGTTGCTTCATTTACTTGCTCTATATTCATTGCTACATTTACTTGCTTCATAATCATTGCTATATTGTCAATCGATACTCACACAATAAGATTGCATTACGCACCTCAAACTCTTATCTAGAGGAATCACGAGGATGGAGTTCAGAGCCCTTCACGGGGTATTCGGCTTCTAGTCTTGTTTCGGGTGATCGTTGCATCATAACTTTTAAATTTGTGCATTGATTAGCATTATCACATATTCACCCCCCTCTAGGTGATTTCAATAATCATTTATAAAATATAATCTGTCCAATATAGAGTCATGTTCTCAAAATGTCTGTGTATGTCTATTCTTAATGTTTTGTTGTTTGAAACTGATAGTTGGAGACGATAATTTGTGTTTTAGGTAGGTTCTGTGCATACCTAGAATACGGCCCAATCACCTGGCGCTGAACTAGGTCTTACCACTAGTTAGTCAATAACAATAACAATATGTCAATAATAATAACAATACGGGATGTTAGTCATCCCCTGAAATCCTACAGTGGAACCGTCTTTTGGCTGCACAACCTATATCCTAAGTCCACCTAAAATAACAACACTGTATTTTTCCATCCCCATGTGCAAGTTATCTATTGATTATGTCACCTAAGTTATTAGGTATGAACAATAACAATAACAATGGCTATGTGACAATAAAATAATATCTTACCCAATGACAAGGGTAAAATGATCCATTTTCTAATGTTCTGATGATCCAATACAATATGGTAATTTCTACTATAAAGTTTGTATATAATATAAGAATCCAGTATCACATTCCTTTTTGCAATTTCAACAATTTTAACTACTTTTATATATTTTTCAATAAATGACAATTTCACAATTTTAATAATTTCTACTTCTAATAAATAATTTAAATGAAATCTAATCAAGAGGAATTTAGTGATTTCAAAAAAATTAATAATCCTTTAATACAACACCAATATTTATAATCTTATAAATTTTAAAATAAATTTCTAAACTCTAAAAAATTCAATAATCTATTTACTAAATTAACTATTCAATAATAGAAACAAATAGACATCCCAGAATAAACAAAATGATATATATAAATTGAGTAAAAAAATACTCACGTTGGCTTATTACACATCCAAATACCAATTTAAAGAAATCTAAATTAAATATATTCGAATTATAAATTTATCGAATTTTATGTAAGATATCCTATTTGATATTATTCAGTATTTTAAATTAAACACGGATGGTCCAGATCTTAAAACAAGAATATATGATAATGCATTGAGTTTATAAGATTATTTAGATCTTATTTCCTGATTTTAGTTGGGTTTAAATGGTTAAAAATATGAAAATTTCTAAACGGGTCTGAATGTTGAAATAGTAGGTTTCAACTTAGAAGACAGTGGTTCAGTCCAATATGAGCTACAAATAATCCAAAATTTTTTCAGTAAGTTCTAGGGGTCATCTAAATATTTATTCCAATATTTATTTATTTTTTAAAAATTTTTATCTAGTCAATTTAATTATTTTTCTACAAGTTAGTGGGTCTGTTTTGTATTCGAGTTGGGTTCAAATAGATTAGAACCCACAATCAGTGACCTGAACTGTAATTGAGCTTTAGGATTTATATATATATTCTTTTTTTTTGTTTTTGGCTGGCCCAACAAGGCCAAGCCTGGGTGCTGTCTGCATCCAGGCTGGGCGGCCCAAGGGCCTTGCTCTCGGCCTGGCCGAGAGGAGGCCCTACAGTTTTTTTCTGGCCCAGTGGCGGTCCAGTCCACTGGGGCTGGCCAAATAAGGGGCGGGGTGGGTCTGCACCCGGGTCGAGTGCAGACCTGGCTGCACAGACTCGTTGGGTCTGTGCAGTAGTGCTGCTCTCGACCAAGCAGCCTAAAAATTTTTTTAAGAATCTTTTCTTCTTTTTTTTATATGTATAAATTTCAAAATTGTACTAAAATTTCTCCATTAAATAATGTATTGGTACATTACCCTATATATTTAATTTAAATCGTTACGATGAGGTTCTAATTTTATGGAAGGAAAAAATCTAAGCATGGTATTTCAACTTAAATAGAATTTTAATTCGTACAATTATTTTATTTGGATCTGTGGGTGAGATTTAAATTCATGAAAATAGGAAATTAAACAAAATATTTTACTAAATTTTTAATTCATAAAAATTGTTTTATTTAGATCTTTAGGTAATATTCTTGATGAAAAATTCATGGAAAGAGGAATCTAATCATGATACTTCAATAATTTTTAATTCATTAAAAAATTTTATTTACTTACTTTGATTCCCTTAACCTGCTACTCAATTTCCAAGTCGCGGACACGTTCCTATCTCACAATCGATTCTAAGGAGAGAGGTGAAGGGAGGATGAATAAATTTGGATCTGAGTTTCTTTCTGTCTGTCGTTCTTTTTTCGTTCTTTAAGAAGCAGGAGGAGATGGATGATAAGATCTTTTGGTTAGGATTTTTTTAGCACGTATCATTTATGTATGCTATGTTTTGCACTAGGCCCACTTGTAAATCACCTAGACTGGGGTGAATAGGTGATAATGCTAATCTAGAAACTAAATGCGGAAGCTAAAATAATTTTTGCAATCACACTTAATACAACCAACAAGTGTAGCCGAATTCCCCGTGAAAGGCTCTGGACTAACTCCTCTTGATTCCCTAGATATAGGTTGAGGTGCTATATGAAGCTCTTGTGGTTAAGTATAGGTGAGGCACACACAAACAAGCCAAGCATATAAAGGATATACAACAATATGAATGATGCAAGGCACAACACAAGCAAATATGATATGATGCTAAGAATGATGCTTTGCACAAATAAAAGAGAGAGGGTTAGAGAGACAATGGATCAAATGCAAACACAAAGATATGTTTCTAGATTCAAGCCCCTAGCTCTACGTCTCCGCCTTCACCGAGAAGGATTTCCAATCCACTATCTCCCACCGAGGGAACCTCCACCGAGGAGGATTTGTTACAACAATAGGAGTACCAAACTCCTCTCTCAAACACCACCTCACAACCGAGGGGTAGGCCCGTAACCAAACAACAACCAATCACCTCTACCGAAGAGGGATATACAAACCAACTCTACCTCTCACAAGAGGGAGCAAACACAATCTCAACCTCTACCAAAGAGGGAGCAAACCAATCACCCGATCAACCTCTACAAAGAGGGATACAACAAAAGCAAGGGTGAACAACTTGGAGGCTCAATCAACCTCAAACAATCTCTCTTTTTCTCTTTTCCACAAAACATGATCCAAAATAGATTAGGATAGAAGATATAGCTCAAGTGGAAAAACTAGTATTTGGAAAACAAAGACTCAAAGAAAACACTTGGGAAAACTCTTTGTAAATGATAGAATTGAAAAACAAAAAAATCTCCCAATTTCTATTTTCTTTGATTTTCCCAAACCCTAAAACACAAAAACCAATTTGGAAGTTTAAAGCCCAAAAATACTTTTGAAAACTTATTTTAAACACTAGAGAAACTCTGGAATTTTTCTTTTTAAAAGTCTTAACAAAACACCCCAAGAGATGGGGTATTTATAGCCCAAACAGAAAACTAGAACTAGCCGTTAGGCTGTTCTGGCAGCCTGACAGGCTTGCGGTCGACCGGCCGGTCAACCGCCAACGGTCAAAAATATGACCGTTGGAGCAATCCGGTCGACTGCACGGTCGACCGCCAAGATACAGAGAGCAGAGCTCTCTGGTCCGGTCGACCGGTCGGTCGGCCGGCCCGCTGTGCTGCCAGACGTGCAGAGCTCTGTGCACGTCGGTCGACCGCAGGGTCGACCGGCCCTTGGTTCGGTCGACCGTGCGGTCGGCCGACCTGGCCTGTCTAGCCACTGTCCTGGGTCAGAAAAACATGTTAAAAATATTTCTAAAAATCTTATAAAAACTTCTAAAAATTCTCAAAAATAGTTTTAACATTTTGCATTGATATATAAACATGTGATAAACGTTTCAACTCAAATATCAAGCAATTTGAACTATTTTTGTGTATTATCACTTTTATCAAAAACCAAAACTGTATTTTATCAAACTTTGATTTTTTAATACATGAATAGGATATACAAAATAAGTTTGTATAAGTCATGTAAGCATGTATGTATATAGAGCACATCTAATATACATAAAAATAAAGTAAACTTATTTTGATCAATCTATTCATGAAAACCAAATCCAAATATAAAACTTGTGTGTGTTGTGCACTTGAGCATATCAACTATTCTTATCTTTACAAATGGATCAAAAACACACTAAACTAAACTACGATACCTAAGTCTTCTTGACGATCTTCATCTTCAAGTCGACTCGATCCCAAACGTGATCCAAGGAGCATGGTTATGAAAGATCTTGATGCTCGGGCTCGGGAATCACCAAGTGAAGGCTTCCAAACTCCTCTTTTTGAAGCAATCACCAACTAATATCTTGATCAATGATCTGAAACTAAAATCACAAGATTATTAGTAAACATAACTACATGAGTTAATCATCATCAAAACTAGAGAGGAAGGCCTTCGGGCCAACACCACTTAGCTTATACAGTAATACAGTAAGTCGGTTTATATTGAATCCAGGCAAGTAACATTGGGAAGCAATGAAATGGCTGCTACAATATCTACGAGGGATTGCGAGATTAGGCTTGGTATTTTAGAAATTGAAAATGAGAAAGCCTAGGGTATTACAAGACTATGTTGATGCAGATTATGCAGGAGATTTTGATCAATAAAAATTAACGACGGGCCATGTATTCACAGTAGCTGAGTGTGTCATTAGTTGGAAGGTAGAATTGCAAGACGCAGTAGCTTTTTTAACAATAGTGGTGAAATACTTGGATGCATTTGAGGTATCTAAGGAAGTCTTGTGGTTGCGAGGATTGATCGAGACTTTTGACATTATATAGAATTTAGTTCATGTTCACTACGATAGTCAAAGTGTTATTCATCTTCCTAAGAAGCACCAATATTAAAAGCGGATGAATCGCATTGATGTGAGGTATAATAAGATACGTCAATGGGTCGTGGATGACAAGGTGATCGATTTGGTGAAGATCAGTACTAAAAGGAATCCAGCAGACATGATGACAAAGACCATCCCGGTAGAGAAGTCCAGAGCATCTCTGAACTTCATCCAAGTTATCAAATGATAAAATAGAGAACGAGTTCTTGGGAGGGAGCAATTTGAAGTCATAGAATGGGGAAGAAAGCTCAGGGAATAATGTAGATTTCAATTTCTACAAGGGGACTCAATGAATATAAGTCAAGGTGGAGATTGTAGTATTTTGGGTGTCTCAAATTCATTAGAGAAGAAATCAGATTAAGGTTGAGGAGTTGCAAACTTCATAGATCGAGAACAAACATGCACGAGAAGATGTGCACAAGATTATGCACAAGATAAGTCAACTAATGCAATAGACTAGTCGACTTATCATACAGTTAGTTGATCCTGTGTAGGTTAGTCGATTGGATCATAACAGGGAATAAATGATTTCAGATTAGTCGACTGATACATCAAATCAGTAAAATAATGGGCAGTTTAGTCGACTAATCTGTCAAAGCAGTCGACTAGACAGGCGGCAGTTTCATTTTCAGGTTTTGATTCCGGTTCGAATTGAATTCGAGTTTTCTTTTCCTTTGAAGCGGTGCTATTTGTATTGCTGGAGTTTGTGTTAAACTAAGATGATTCTAGGAGTCTATAAAAACCCCTTAGGGTGATCTTTGAAGGTAAGTCAAAGACAAATCAAGTTTTCCACCATTGAGAATTGTGAGAGAGAGATTCTTATAACTCTTGTTATTTTATTTTCTATTTTTCAATAAAGTTTCTCCCCTTCACGCTGTGGATGCAGGCACACCATGCCGAACCACATTAAATCTGGTGTTCTTGCGTTTGTGGTGATTCTATATTGCTTGCTAGTGGTAGATCGCTTCTGCTGCTGAGCCTCTCAGTGTCTTCTCTTGTTGTATCGATATCACAACAGATGGTGATTGAGAGGATGAGCTTAGGGTTGGTGAGAGGGAGCTCGATGGCTACTTTGATGGCTTCTAACTAGTTTGAGGGCCTGCCTTAGCTTTGACGTTGACGAGATCTCAGAGATTGGAAAGGTGGTGATTGTTTTGAGAGAGAGGAATTAAAAAGAAGACTTAATTGGATTGTTGAGGGTGGATTTAATATTGGTTTACGTGTGGAAAGAGCCCACGGAGGCTTCTTTTTGTTTGGAATGAAAGACAAGGACTCTCTTGCTTTTGATAAAAGAAAAGAAAGGGGAATCAAATTGAATGGAGATATTTTTTAGGAAACTATTTACTAACCATTAGTGAGCAATTTAAGTGTTTTCAATTGTTTGTCACATTATGGAGTGATGCTTTCCATGTTTGTGATTATGATACCAGAGGAGAATTTAATCCGACTTGCGGAAAAAATAAAAGTGATAAGATCATAGATGATGGAACAATAAAATGTATCTATTACAAGTTACCAAGTTCTCACTTTTATCTCATTGGTAGATTAAAAAGTGATGAAATATTTTTTAACGAAAAATTAAAATTAAAACTTAATTTGAGAATTGAGAGAGACAAGAAAGACGCATCTCTTATTAATTTGGCAGGAGAGATTTTTTATCTGGTGAATGTAGAAAAAGAATTCATACAAGCTTATTTTCAAATATAATTCATGCAACCTATCCAAATGGATTTAATCTATAGTAACCCGACTTTGTTGGTGATTTTGGAATTTTGTTATTGTTCTCAGGGATTTGACATAAATTTGAAATATCAAAACGTTGTAAATTTAGCTCCTCGTCATAAAGCCAAATTTCCTTTTCTTTCTATTTTCTCTTTTTTCCCTTTCCATTCAAACTGAGCCCAAGCTTTCTTTTCTTTTCTTTTCATTTTCTTCTTATTTAATCACAGTGCCAAGGCCCAAGCCCGCGTGCGTGTATCTTTATTCTCTCCTTCTCTCTTCTCAAATTAGTGTAAGGCCCAGCCCACTACCCATCTCTCTCTCTCTCTCTTATATACACTACAATAATATACAGATTAAATTGCACCTCCATTCACATTGTTTTTTAATAAAAACGACGCCAAAAATCATTTTTTAATGTCGGTTGATCAAAACCGTTGTTAATTAAATATTTTAACATTGGTTTCTAAGAACAGATGTTAAATCCTCTAGTTTTAACGCAGGTTCTCAAGAACTGACATTAAAACCAGAGGATTTAACATTGGTTATGTGGAGCCAACGTTAAATCACGAGGATTTAACATCGGTTCTGAGATTCGGAACCGACGTAAAATCCCCCACCCGCCAAAAAACCTACCACCCAACCCTGGCTGCCACTCTCTCATCTCTGTCTTTCAAATCTCTCCTAGATCACTAACCCCGATCACCTCTCTCTCTCTCTCTCTCTCTCTCTCTCTCACACACACACACACACGCACACACAAATCTCATCCTGATCTCTAACCTCCGCCGCTCCCCCACCCCGCCCCCTCCTGCTGCCCCCCTCAAAACTCGATCTGTCGCCCTCTCCTCCCCAGGAATCTTCTGTCGTCCTCTATACTCCTCTGACGAGCCCCCTTGCCCCCTCTCTCTCTGGCGAGCCTACCCTCGCCACTCTCTCTCCTACAAGAATCTCCCCCTCTCGTATCTAATTGATTTGCATGCCACCCTTTCTACCCCTTCAGCAAGGCCCCCGGTCCCTCTCTCCCCTCCGGCGAGCTCTGACTTGCCCCCAACCTTTGAGGTATCACTCTTCCTTCTATTCTCATATTTTACTTAAATAAAAATCTTAATTTAGAAAATTTTGTGAAATTGCTTTGACGTTAAATTGGTGAAATTAGTGAAATTTTACCTAGAAAAGTTTAATTTTTAACGATGATTCTTTATATAACTGATGTTAATGTATGTGTGTGTGTTCATTTGTATGCATAATGAACATATGTGTGTTCGTGTGTGCGCATTTATATGTATGGTGTGTGCGATGTGTGTGTTCATGTGTGTGATGTATGTGTATGTGTCTAATGTGTGATGTGTGATATGTGCGATGTGTGTGTGTGTATTTTTCTTTGCATGTATAATGTACATACGTGTGTTCGTGTGTGTTTATGTGTATGACGTGTTTGTGTGTCTAATTTGTTCATGTGTGTGTTAATTTTTTGTTTGGGATTTTTTTGTGTCATGTGTATCAAAAATTAGTATTTTATTTTTTTTATTACTAGACATAATAAAGATGAATCGGCAATGGATTTGTGTTGATTGGTTAAGTATTGAATATGAGAAAGGTGTAGAGGAGTTTATCAACTTTGTTGTTGAGCGTGCTGACAATCCTAATCGCATTGAATGTTCATGCATAAAATGTGGTTGTCTTGATAACGTTATAGTTGAAGTATTAAGAGACCATTTATTCATTAATGGGTCTGATATAAGTTATATAAGATGGATATGACATGGTGAGAGTACAAAAAAAGAAAGGCCTATTAATTCAAGTGATAAAAGATGTGATAAAAAGAAGTCGTCGATTGTGATGATAGTGATATATGATATATGATGTAAATGAATACTTTATAGATCACCCACACTTATTCGAGAGCTTAAAGAATGATACAGAAAAATTATTATACATTGGCTCTAAATTTACTTGATTGTCTACAATGTTGAGATTATACAATTTGACAGCGAGAAATAGGTGGAGCTATAAAAGTTTTATGTCCTTACTTAAACTCATGAAAGATATGCTTTTTGAGCATAATGAACTTCTGAATCGTACATACGATGTCAAGAAAATCATATACTCTATGAGAATGGATTACGAAAAGATACATTCTTACCCTAAAGATTGTATTTTATACCGAAAGAAATATGAACATTTAGAGAATGTTCGCTATGTGGAAGGTCACGGTACAAAAGAAATGATAAATTTTGGCTAAGGTATTATGGTATTATTTGATAATATTTAGATTTAAACGCATGTTTAAGAATGCAGAACATGCGAAGAACTTGACGTGGTATTCTGACTGGAGAATTATTGATAGAATGTTCGGCATCCGGCTCGTTCTCCATAATGAAATATGATTAATGGAAAGTTTCCTGAATTTAGGCATGATGTAAGGAATCTCTGGCTAGGTCTTTCGACTGATGGAATGAATCCACACGGTAACATGAGCAGCACACACAGTACATAGACAGTTGTGTTGACTATTATAATCTTTCTCCATGGTTGAGCATGGAGTGCAAGTTTCTTATAATGTCGTTGCTGATATCGGGACTCAGATAGCTGAAAAATGATATAGATGTTTATTTGGCACCTATTATTGAGGACTTAAAGATAATGTGGGAGGAAGGGTAGAACTATTTGATGCATATTGTCAAGAACTTTTCACACTTTGAGTTATATTACTTTGAACAATCAATAATTTTCGCATACAGTAACTTGTCAGGGTACAGTGCGAAAGGATACAAAGCATATCCTATATGAGAAGAAGATACATTTTTTTTTCAATTAAAGCATGAGAGAAAGATAGTTTACCTTGGTATCCGAAGGTTCTTGCCTATGTTACTCTGTTATCAGAGGCTACAAAAATCATTTATTGAATTTACAGGGGAAGAAAAATCTCCAAAAGCTTTGAATGGTGAACAAGAATATGAATGGGTGAAACATTTCATGCCAAATTGTGGAGAAGTGAAGCAAAAGACAATTGAAAAGTATGTGCGGAAGAAGCGATCAATATTTTTTGATCTCCCGTATTGAAAGTATTTGTTTGTGAGACACTGTCTTGATGTCATTTATTGAGCTTTAACCTGCACAAAAATACAGAAGTTTAGATTTAAAGAATAGAATATGCAAGTACTTAATATTACCACTATAGCAAGTGGTTATGCGGGTCGTGATCCACAAGGAGGGACTAGTAATGGAAGCGTTTTATAACTTCTCAAGTTACTTAAAATGGTTAAAGTTCTTCTCTTATTCTTTAAAAGAAAAAAAAATAAGTTATGTTAAATTGTGAAAGTAGTAAGCTGGAGTAGATGGAGAAAATTGAAAATGAAATTATACAAAGAAAGTGAAAAAGTGAATAGAGTTGAGAGTTGATGATGATCTAAACTGAATTAAAAGAAAGGAAAAGAAAACTAAAGAACTTACCTACCTCTTCCAGTTGATGACTTACCTGGAATTCTTGTCAACAATATACCTTTTCTTGAAAGCGAGCGAAGCATGGCAGATAAGATCTTTTTCATTTCTGATCTACACCATGAAATGAAGATGCAAGCTATACTACCATAGAAATTATTATTCATCACCATAGGTCATCAACGACACTTACAAGGGCGAGGCAAGTTCGAAGCCATTAGAGTCGTTTGGATTCACAAAAACAGAAGAGAGAAGCAATAAAAATAAGAGTAGAAAAGAAACTTCAATTGAATTTAATAACAATGAAAGAAAGAAAGAATACTTACACCGGTATCACTTTTAGTACAAACATCATTCTTGTTCTCCCATGAAATTATTCTTCGATCTCAGTTACATAAAAAATAAAAATTACATTTAAAAGAAAGAAAAAAACTAAGTTAAACCTATACAAAAATTTATTCTATTCTCCGCTTGATCATTTTCATTTGCCTTTAGGAATTGTAGTATTTATAGGATAAAAGGAGTGCCAAAGGATGGTGAAAAGATGAGCTCAAATCGCTGGCCTAACAACCAATATCATTATACTTGTTATCCTTTTGTATACTGATAAATTCATCTCTGGACTTCTGGATTTGAGATTATTTTTATTGATTTCTCAAGTAAGGATAATAAATTCGAATAAATCTAATTTAGTTGGAATAAATTCGATAATGTCCTCTTTCTGTTATCCCATGTTTTCTGATAAGATTTGACTATGGACTTCTGGATTTGGGATTATCTTAATTGATCTTCAAGTTAACCAAATGGATCTTCAAAAATTCAGTTTTAACTAATTTTATTTGGTGTTATCTTCTAACTAATTTTATTTGGTGTTATCTTCTCTGATTTGCTCCAGTCTTTGAATGGAATTTCTTTTAAACCTCTGGATTTATGTAGATCTTTATTGATTTACTTGAGTTTTTAAAACTCCAGATTTAATTGGATAAACTTGTCTATTTCTCCTCTTTCTCTATAAATTACCTTGCATATCATTATACATTAAAATGAATTAAATAGCAGAGTTTTATTATAAAATAAATATGGAAGTGTGACATATGTGACACTAAATATGCAATGCACGTGCACAATTACACCCCCACACCTATCTTTTGCTCATCCTCGAGCAAAATAAAAAAAGAAAAATCTAACACACTTTTGTAGGAATCGCGGTTGCACTTAACATGTGCAACAAGCCATTAAACCTCTGGGTTACCCCTAGAGAACGAGTTTTATCTCGTGATGGTTTTCAGTGGATTGCACTTACAAAATCCATAAAGAAGAGAAACAAAGTGTTAGTATTTTTGAAAAGTATTTTAAACAAGAGAAAAAAAAATATTTGAAGCATTATTGTAAGAGTTCAAGTAATATATAAGTTATAGGAAAATCAAAAATTTTCATTCCTAAACTTAGTCTCTATTCAAAATTTATAATCAATTAATATAAGAAGTCAATTGTATTTCTCATCTAGTTTATTATTTTACCCTAAGTAATATGCACTTTTGTAATAGTGAAATTTTGACTCGGAGTTCTTTAACTCTAACTCTTATGCCTTATTTTCTTTCTTTTTTCTTAATATTTTTGGTGGTATTATTCCTTAGTTCTATTAGGCTTTTAATCTGCCCATGTAATGAACCTTTTATCAGTGACACCCAAACTGGACGGTCTTAGGGCACCGGGTGAGAAAACAACCCAAAGATTTAAAGGCTCGAGCAAATAAGGCTACAAAACTAAGGATTTTATTTATAAGATGTCCCGCTTGTAGGCATGAATACTTATGATTTATAAGGCACAAGTACCCAGCTTAATCAGAAGATTTATATATATACATATATTCTTTTTTTTTCTTTTTTTATAAGGCATAAGAAGCTTTGTTTTTGAACCCTAAGTGTGTAAGTGTATAAAATATGCATATCTCATCAAGGTAAAAGTCAAAACTAAATTACTTTTTTAAAATTTACTTTCAACCCTAGAAATTAAATAAATAATTTTATTTTGACCAAGTATAAGAAATCTTAATTATGATTCTCCTATTCCTTAAAATTAACTTAATTTCTTACAAAAAATAGGTCAAAATATTATTTCTATTTTTTTAAAAAATTTTAAAAAAAGGAAAATGTTGTTATTTTTTAAAACAAAAGAAAACCTATATTATGTCAGAACCCTACCCCATACCTATTTTATGTATTGTCCTCAATGTATGAATGAATGCATAAATACATGAAAAAAGAAAGGGAGGGAAAATATTACCTTAGGGTGGTGGTTCCGGTGGTGGTCGGATTGGGTCAAGCGTTGCTGTCCAATCAAGATAATATTGTAGTTCACGAAACCTACCTTTATTAGCCTCTTTTCTATAAACATAATTACAATCCCCAATATGAATAGGATCATGAAAGATCCTATCATAAAACTTATTCCCTTTACATTACCAGTCTTGAAAAATCATCATGGAGTCATCAAGGTCTATACCTATGTCTAAAAAAAGAATATGACTTGGTGGAATGGTTGTCTTAGGCTCAAGAGTGATAGGTTTTGGAACCAATACTAACTCAGAAAAATCAACTTTGGTTTGAAAGTCAGTTTTGATTCAAGAGTTGAGTCCAAATCAAAAAATTGAAATTCACATTCTTTTCCCATCAATGGAATGTGATTATCCAAAATTGGTGATTCAATTTCTAGATTTATGGGTACGTGAATAAATGTAGGCTCCAGAAATTGGTCCAAATTGGGTAATGATACTGGAGTCAACATAGAGTCGACAATGGAAATTGAATCACAAGGTTGGGGATCATGGTCACATTCACATTCAAGTTCAATATCATTGAATGGAAAACTTCCCAATTTGTCTAAGATTTGAAATTAGTCAAGTTTAAGCTTGTGTGATGAAATTGACTCTTGCTTAAAATCTCTAAGACACTATGATTCTTCATTATTATCAATATGGCTAGGGCAATTAGGACTGATCGAACATGTGTTAGGTAGAGTTTTCTCATTCTTTTGTATCATTATGTTAAGCAAATGACTCATTTGTGCTTCTAGCCTATTGGCAGATTGGTTAAAATTATTTTCGAAGTGAATTAGGTTTTTCGTACTCCTATCTGCATCCATAAGTTCTTCTTGTTGTGGGACTTGGAACATAGAGTAAGGATCTTGTATTCTTGTGGAAATGTGAGTCCATCATTTTTAGCTTTTGTTCTTAGAACTCTATCATGCTTCTATATTTTTCATAGCCTCAGATTTTTCTTCTATGGGTTGATCATGACTATAAAAATTAGAATGTTGGAATGGTGGTTGGCAACATAACTCTAGAGAATTATATCCTCTTTGACTCTGTGAAGAGTAGTGATGATTGTTTCAGTCTTATTCATAGTATTGGGACTAGGGCATATACTGATTCGGATAAGACCAATCCTATACACTTGGTTGGTTAAAGTTATGATATGCAGGTTGATAATATCCGAAAAAGAGGTCGGGGTGTAATATAGATTATCATTAAAATTAGAAAATTTGTTGTTATAAGCCATATAACAAAAGAAATGTCAAAAACAAACCAAAAAACAAACAAATAAAAAGAAAGAAAAAAAAAATCTAACCTAATTTAGGGTAGACCTAGACGACTCCTAACTGGTTAGACTATCCATGGGGGGTATATTAGAGAATCTGATCACAAGTTAATTGGCTTAGTGTAAGGCATGTAAGGCATACATATGATTCCGTTGGGTTCTTTACATCAAAATCATTCAAAACAAGAGAGGGATTGAAGAGAGATGATAGTGAGCCTAGAAAAACAAATTTAGCTACTAATAATTAAGGTAAATCAAGACATGTAAATGAAATGAGACATACCTGTGAATTGGAGAAGAAGAGAAATCTTGATCCTAGAATAATGATGAGCCATGAGAATTAAATCAACTGGTTGTCTCGGTTTAAATCCAGTTACATTTCAAAAGGACCAAGACTCCTAATCATATTGACAGAACCATTATATGTAAATTCGACCACAAGCAAAATGAGATCTCAAGTTTTCAAATTTTTCTCATCGAGACATCTAAAGAGATTTTCTAGAGTCATATTTACTACCTCGATTTGTCCATCTGTTCGTGAATGAAAAGCTATTGAATATTTTAGTTTGGTGCTCATCTTGTGCCAAAGCATTTGCCAGAAATAGCTAACAAACTTAACATCCATATCTGACACCATAGTTTTTGGAAACCCATATAACTTGACGACATTATTAAAGAACAAGACAGCTACTCGAGACACATTGGAGGTTTTGGAGCATGGGATGAAGTGAGCCACTTTGGAGAATAGGTCAACTACTACTAGGATAGAGTCATACCTTTTCTGAGTTTTGGTAACCATAATATGAAATCTAGGCTCACGTCTTGCCAAGGACAATTGGGCACAGGGAGAGGAGTGTAAGGTCCGGCAATCTACTTTTGTTACTTGGCTAGTTGACACGTGTGATACTGGCTAATGATTTTAGCGACATCTTTCTTCAAGCTCAGCTAATAGAATCGGTGTTCAACAGCCTCAATTGTCTTATTCTGACCAAAATGTCCAGCCAGACCTCTAGCATGTATTTTCTAAGAGAGAAAATTCTTGAGAGACGAATATAGAATACATAGCTTACTAAATCTAAATAGATAACCGTCTTGTAGCAGAAAGTTGTCCATTTCACGAACGGAGCCATCTCGTAACGTGACATTAATTTCCCCAAAGTCAGGGCACGAGTCATTCTTTTCCCTCAATCTTTCGAACCCAATCACTTCTGCACTCATAGCTACCAAAATCATAACACGCCGGCTGAGGACATCAGCGACCTTATTCTCAACGCTTGCCTTGTATTTGAGAACAAATGTATAATCTTGGAGGAACTTTACCCATTTTGCTGTGTCTCGCATTCAATCTTTTCTAAGAATTGAGGTACTTCAGCGCTTCATGATCCGAATACATCACAAACTCTTGCGGTAACAGATAATGCCTCCAGTAGCGTAAAGCATGTACAACCGTATAAAATTTCTTGTCATATGTGAAGTTACCGCTGTCAAGCGTCATTTAATTTTTTGCTGAAATAAGCAATGAGATAATTTTTCTAACTCAGCACACCAACTATTGCTAGTCCTGGTGCGTCACATGTTACTTCAAACGCCTTCAAAAGTCAGGGAGACGCATAATAAGAACTTCAGTCATTATCCTCTTAATTTCTGCAAAAGCCTTGGTAGCGGCAGAAGTCCACTAGAATCTCTCGCTCTTTAAATAGTCGCTTATAGGTGTCATAATAGCACTAAAGTTCCTTATGAACCGATGATAGAAAGTGGCTAACCCGTAAAAACTTCTGACTTCCCTAATCGTTCGGAGTTGTGTCAACTCGGTGATTGCTTATACCTTTTCAGAGTCCATGGAAACTCCCTCAGATGAAATCACAAATCTTAGAAAGACAACCCTATCTGTATAGAAAGCACACTTCTTTGAGTTTGCATAGAACTTCTCAGCTTGGAGTGTGCAAAGGACTTGCTTCAAATGGCCTACATGTTGCTCTTGAGTTCGGTAGTAAACCAGTATATCATCAAAGTATACCATTACGAATTTACCAATAAATGGCTGAAACAATTAAGTCATCACTCTCAGAAAGTGCTAGGAGCACTGGACAATACAAAAGGTATAACCAACTATTCATACAGCCCATGTTTTGTTTGAATACAGTTTTCATTCGTCCCCTGGCCGGACTCTAAGCTAGTGGTACCCACTCTTAAGATAAATTTTGGAGAAGATTGTGACACCTGACATTAGATCTAGCATATCATTAAGATGGGGAATGGAGAAACGATACTTGACGATGATCTTGTTGATTACGCGGCTATCCATATACATACGCCATGTACTGTCCTTCTTTGGCGCCAAAAGTGTGGGAACTACATATGGGCTCAAACTTTTTTTGATGAACCCATTGTCAAGTAACTCTTCTACCGTCATTGTATCTCAGCATATTTAGTAGGGTTCATCCTATAGTGGGGCATGTTTGAGAAAGTTGCCCTTGGGACTAAGTCAATAGCATATTGAATGTCTCGCATGAGAGACAACTCACTTGGCAGATCTTGTGGGAGACTTTTAGAAAACTCTTTCATGGTTGGTTTAATGTGCCCGAGGATTTGCACCTCAATCTTTTCATCATCCTCTCGAGCCACTAGTGCATAATAAGTAGAACCCTCATGCAAGCTCTTTTTAATTGATCGTGGCTAATCAAATTCATTACCATCTTACCTTTGCCCTTATCACTCTTCTTTCAAGAGTTAGGACATCCACTTTGTCTTTGCCTTTGTCAACTCTTTTTTCTTAGGTTGGTGGTTTTAGTTGATTCAGTATTATCATCACCTTTTTGCCTTGTGGACGAAAGAACATTGGTTGGTACGTTCATATATGGTCACATCTAAGTCGAACAGCTATGGTTGACCCAAAATAATATGATCAACATTCATAGGGAGTATGTCACATCACACATATCTGTGTACGTGGCAAACTGGATAGGAATTTGACACCTCTCTTGAATATCTATGGATGTAGCGTCGATCCATGTGACCTTGTAGGGGTCTGGATGCTTCATCGGTCTTATCCCCAAGGTTGTGATTAACTTCGACGCGACGATATTGATGCAACTGCCACTACCACTATCACCTCACAGCTTTTATTTTCAATTTTTGTGCAAGTTTAAAATATGACAATCCTTCTCTAGTCGTTGAGTGGCTCAGACTAGGCTAAGGCGCACCAAACCACTCTTAATTGGGCTCAGCCTACACTAGGAGATATGTTCGTCTCTTTCACAGTTCTGATGCACTCATTGAATTCATACTCTTCGACAGAGGCATCCGAGTCATCATCTTGTTGGTTTCTTCTATATCTTCAATGGGAACTTCCACGAAGAGGGATTTTATTTGACTCGAGCACTTGCTGGCAAATTGTCCATAACCTTGACACCTATAGCATTGGGTACAGGGGTTAACCTTTCCTGGTTCACTAACTGTTCTCCTCTCTGAGGTGGTTGACTTTGCACCAGAAAGACCTGCTGGTTTGACGCTAGAGGAATTGGAGGCAGCTTTGCTCGGGGCAGGAAAAGATTAGCTAAAACATGGCTTGCTAGTAGTGACGGTTTTAAAGTTATTCTTTAAATCAGTTTGGTGAAAATAGAATCTTCTAGACTCATCTAAGTCAGTGACTAGCTGATATGCATGCTCCAGAGTCATGTTCCCTCAAGCAATGAGCTCTTGGCGGTAATCATCCCTAAGACTAGATCTAAACCTAGATAAGGTTTATTCAGGAGACCCTAACTCGATTGCTCCACACTGATTCAAATATTCATCAAACTTAATAATGTAATCGGTAGCTGAGTTATTCCCCTGAGTCCATCAATTCCACTTGTCCAGTAATTGCTGACTGAATGACGGTGGAACGTACTTTAACATAAGCTTCTCTTTCATGCTTTTTCAAGTCTCCACTAAGTCTTCCCTTCTGTACCTCATCATCCTCTTAAAGTTTTTCCAATATTATCTCGCTTGTCCTGTTAATTTCATCATGACCAATCGAATCTTCCTAGACTCAGACATGTCATGCCAACAAAAATAGCGGTCCATAGCCAACTGTCAATCTATAAAAACCTGAGGGTTTAAGCGCCCGTCCAAGGAAGGAGCATCAACTTTAACGCTCTTGAGTCAGCGTCAGCTGTATTGTAGGGTTGAACTTGCTCTAGCCTGGGTGATCTACTGCCATTTTGAGAATTTTTGTCCTCCGTGACTCTCCTCCGATTGGTTTCTAACCTATCAAGTCAAGTTGCTAGATCCCTTCAATTGACATCAACCTGATCCCTAACTTCTTGTAATTGTTGGTCCATCTTTTTTATCTTGTCAATGAGTGTGCTTAGTGTATCCTGAATGCTAGGGTCCATTGGTGCCGAAGTTTCTCCTACAGAAAAAGTTCTACCACTTCTACCAGGCATGCAAGATTTAGCTAAACCTAAATACAAACTGTCCTAAAATGAGATTTATGTTATGCAGGAGGAGTCCGAGATTGGATCGATGAAAGATAATACCAACTCTAAGCTATATAGATTAACACATGATTAAGAAAATATAATGTGGAGACAGTGAGAAAAACAAGTGCTACCACAATTAATTTCAAGTTAAGTCAATTGATCACAAATTCAAATTAATTTAGTTGCACAGTTAATATTAAGTCAGATTTTTATTTAATGTCAGAATCACATAACTCACTATTTAGTGGACAACAATCAATAAGTTTAACCTTGCGACGATTGGAATAGCTGGCTATTTTAATTAAGTAGCAGGAATAATTGAATAGAATATTCAAAGTTACCTGGGAGGCGACTAAGCCTCACACCTGAACGTGACTGCTGCAGGCGCGTAGTATTGATCGTCACGAATCCGCTACCTTGAAACGGCTCAATTTGGACTTGAAACGAGCCTTGAACGACCTTCAAAAGCGCTGCTTTGCATCTGGACTGAATCAGAACTTCGCTGGACTAAGTCGATTCAGTAGAATGACTCGGATGCCGATGTCAGCAGTGACATCACCTAAACTGGGTTGTGGGTCAGGGTCTTGTTGGGGCAGGTGGTCTGGATCCAACCCGTTTCGAGCTCACAGTTTAAACCCGACCGGGTTTAATCTCTTTTGGGAATCCGTTTCACTCTCACCCGATCACCCTTCTCCTTCCTTCAATCTTCGGTTAGGGCTTGGCGGCAAACAACGATGAAACTCCAGCTCCGAGGGGGGTGGCGATGGAGATCCAGCGACGCTCGGGTGGATTTGTTCAGAGGAGCTGATCTGGAGACTCCCTGGGCAATGACAAGGCCCCAATGAAGATGATGAACGACTGGAGAGGCTCTAGAAGATTCGATCGAGGCTCTGGAAGCTCCAACGAGGTTTCAAAAGCTTCGATTCGCTCCGATCTGCTCCAAATTGCTTAGATAAGGCTGCGAGGGCTTCGGCAATGACAAAGATCCTGGCTCAGGGGAGATTGACGACGAGGGAGGTGGGAGGTAATGATAAGGATGATGATGAAGTGGGTTAAAAGGGGAAGACGCCAATGGATATCTGGACTAGGATGATGGCGTGGAGATCCTCTGGCAAAGGCAGAATGCCAAGACTTCGATGAAGGCACTGCGCTCTGATCAGGCGGGATCCGGTGTCATCTTCGTTGGCTTGGGCAGCGGATCTGGGTGCTGAAGACGTAGCAGGAGATAGCTGACAAAGACGAGGTTAGATCGAGTTGCTATAGTCGATGACGGCGTGGGAGGAGTTGTAGGTGATGATCTAGTTGCTTTAGTCGATGGCAGCATGGGAGGAGTTGGTGACGAGTGTTGGAATTTGGAGGGCGAAGGGTGACGATGATGAACAGTTAATATTTGGATTTTCAGAGGATTTCATGGAGATTTTTTTTAGGGATTTCTATAGTGTACTTTTTTTGTAACGGGGAAGTGGGGTTTGTGGAGAAGGAAAAAGTGGAGTTGGAAAAAATTTGAAGAGAAATGAAGCCAGGTCTCTGATACTAAATGATGTAAAACAAACCTGAATTGCAAACACTTTCAAATTGTAACCAAATTTTAAAATTTAAAACAGGATTGAATTTTAGATTTTCATCCCTTACGCGAGCTTTTCATCTAAAAGAAACTCGAGAGCAAATAAACTCAGGAATTTAATTGAATTTTTGAGAAAATTTTTAATCATTCAATAATTTAATGAAATAGTTAAGAGGGCTTTTTATAGACTTTACAAGAAGAGGCTTTTAGGAAATAACCGATGTGGTATTAAACGTTCACAAAAAGAACACCTACTATATCAACTAAATGACATAAAATTAGTTTTAAACAAAACTAAGTTAAAACCAAAGAAAACAAAACTAAGCTAAAATCAAAGAACTACATTACGCTGCTTCCTGAAATAGACTTGATCGAATCGGCCCTAAAGCAGCGTGATGTCCTCATCATCGCTACTATCATCCCTATATCAACCACCCTCATATCCACCATACCCCCATATCATCTGTGTCAATACCTTACACCACCAAACTATCATTTACGACATCCCCAAATTGATGAATTCTCCGATGAGGAGTTTATCAACCCCAATTATCAGTATGACGATTTTGGAGAGGGCGGCCAGCCTATGGAATGCATGAGAGATTCGTTAATCCTAATCCAAATAGAAGAGACGGATTTGTTTATCCTAACAGGAAGACCAGAGTCTCTTACCTTAATCATGGTAGGAAAGGAGGATACCTAAATCCTCATGAGTGCAGGATGAAGGATGATGTCTCCTTTTTCAGTGAAAATCTAGATATTGAATTCTTTCTGAGTTGGATCTACTAGGTGGATAAATTCTTTGACATGTTTTTTGTTCCCATAAAGAAACAAGTCAAATTTGTGACATACAAGCTCAAGAGAGGAGCAGCCGCATGGTGATATCAATTGCAAATCTCATGAAGGCGTCAAGGAAAGTAACCTGTGATGACATGGAGTCACATGAGACAACTTTTACAAGGTAGATTTCTTCCACCCGATGTCAACAGATCCTCTACAATCAATTTGAGCAATGCAAGCAGGTACGCGGACTGTGTCGGCATACACGGAGGAGTGCTATCACCTTGTATCGTACTGCGATTTATCTCTGACCGAGGAGCAGCAGACTATAAAGTACATTCACGGGTTAAACTACCCCATGCAGGAGCGTGTTGCCATTTAGGATGTGTTCTCTGTCGATGAAGCCCAAAATAAGACCATAAAGATAGAGAGTTTATGAAGCAGAGCTCCACCTTTTAGGCGTTCTTATCAATCGAAGAGCCCATAGGAGACGATGAGGTCCTGCCGAGCTCCGTGACGATAGGTCAACCAATAGTACAGCTATCGGCCAAAGCCTCTACATCGACACAAACAACAAACCCCACGATCGCAAAGAGCAAAGAAAATTCTTACACCAAATCTAGGGTTGGCAAGTGTTACAAGTGCGGAGAATCTAGAGAAAGGTCTAATGAGTGCCCAAAGAGGAGGCCCGTCATTATAGCAGACTACGAAAAAGAAGATGATGATGTGCTAATTGAGACAAAGCCGAAGGATTCTGATTTCGCTAAAGAACATGGTGATCTCGTCGCTTGTGTTATTCAGAAAGTGCTTTAAGCCACAAGATTCCTGATAATATCACGCAGAGATATTAAATCTTCTATTTAAGGTGTTTGGTCAATGATAAGATTGTTGGAACTTACTTTTGATGATACATTTGTGAAGCATATCATAAGGAGCTCTATCTCAAGCCTATTCAAGAGTTCTACATGATCAAGACTTTTCAAAGAGAGTTGATAATGATGTGTATTGTAATTGTTGATAGCATGTTAAAAGCCTTGAAACACATACACACACATCATAGCTTATTAGTCGACTTATACTCTTTTATAGTCGACTTATACATAGTATAGTCGACTTGCCTTTTTTATGTAGTCAACTAGATTTGTGTCCTGAAAATATACCAACTCTCTGTTTGCATTATTAGTTGACTTAACAGTCTTTCTAGTTAACTAATAGATGTTGTAGTCGACTTATACCTTCCCTCTGGTCGACTAGTCTCAGTTTCCAGAAACTTGTCTTTTGATTTTATCATGACCTAGTCAACTTGGTCTCTTTCATAGTCGACTAACCTTGAGAAATTTGCCTACCCTAGTTGACTAACTCATATCTCAAGTCAGCTAATAGCAGTTTCTGACTGTTGGACAGTTTCTATTTTCTGGTGTTTCATTAACATTTTCCAACGTTTAAATAATCAAAATGGACCTGATAACTACACTAACTAACTATAGAGTTTAGCTATAAATAGGGTTGTTATCTTAGGTTTAAAACACCAATTAAAATCTATAGTTTTCTGACCAAAGTCTAGCCAAAATTTTGGTTCTCTGAAAACTATTCTCACTTTCTGTTTCTTCACCAAATTCCTACTCCAAAGTGAAGATTTTTGAAAGTCAACATATAATAGCCCTTGTCCACGATCACATACTGAATCAAGGCTTATAGGAAAGTTTGTAATCACTCAAAGGAAGCATTGTACAAGAGCGACTTCTTGATGTAGAAAAGAAGTTTGTACAAGGTGTTATGGTCTTCTTGGTTGTAAGAAGAGCTGTATACATTTGGCAAAGGGGATTTGTCAAGTGGGATACAAGGTGTTGATTTTGGGTGTACAAATCAAAGGATAAAGAAAAATCTCAAGCGGGTGGCTTGGGGACTGGATGTAGGTCACGAGGACCGAACTAGGATAAATCACTCGTGTTTGCATTTGTTATCATTTTCTGTGATTTATTTCCTTTATTTGCAAGTGCTTTAATTATTTATTGCTAATATCTTTGTGTGAGTGTTGACATTTTATTTTAGATCCATACTTGGCATCATCTCGGGACTAACAATTGGTATCAGAGCAGGTCCAACAATTGGTATCAGAGCCCGGCATATCTAGTCAACAATCTACAAGGATGGCAACGGAGTTTCGTTCATCACAATTCAAAGAAGGACATTCTACACAACGTCTACCGCTATTTGATGGATCCAACTACAACTATTGGAAGTGTAGAATGAAGATCTACTTACAATCGCTCAACTATGAACTTTGGAACAATGTAGAAGCACCGTACACCAAACCGACAACCAACTACAACGCTTGGAGTGACGATCAAAAGAAAAATGCGAACCTTGATGCCAAACCGATGAATGCTTTATTCTGTGCCTTAACCAAAGAAGAATTCAATCATGTGTCAACAGCCACTTCTGCAAATCAAATATGGCACACTCTTTAAGTAACACATGAAGGCACAAATAAGTTTAAGGAATCTAAAATTTCTGTTCTTGTCCACAGGTTTGAACTGTTCAAAATGAAGGAGAATGAAACCATCTCAGAAATGGTTACAAAATTCACCGACATAACTAATTCCTTAGCATCCTTGGAAAGGAATACACCTAAGTAGAAAAAGTTTGCAAGATCCTTCGTGCACTCACATCAGATTGGGAGAAGAAGACAACTGCAATAGACGAAACGAATGATCTCTCAACAATGTCATTAGAAAACTTTATTGGTACTCTAATGGCATATGAAGTGCAACTAGAAGACAAAAAGAAGGATGAACAACAATCTCTCTCAAAGAAGAAAGAACTTGCCTTCCATGCACCCTCAGACACTGACAATTCAGATGACGATGAAGAGGAGATGGCAATGCTTTCAAGAAAATTCAGAAGATTCTTAAAGCAAGGTAAGTTTAAAAGTTTTAATTGCAGTAAAACAGGTTATATGAAGAAGGATTACCCATTGCTCAAAAACAAAGATAAATTCAAGAGCAAAAAGTTCAGAAAGAAGAAAGATTACAAGCATCATGGGAGAACCGTGATTCCTCTTCCTCTGACGAAGAAGAAGCCACTGAACATGCCAATATCTGTTACATGGCACTAGAAGAAGATGAGGTACAATATACTGAACTTTTAGATGCATTCCATGAATTATTCGATGATCTAAAGAATGAAAAAATGAAGAATAAAGTTTTATTAAAGGAAAATGAAAAACTTTTCAAAGAAAATTCATGTTATGTCTCTCAAGTTTCTTCTATAAATTCTCAAAAAGATGATTTTGAAAAAGTGATATCATCATTGAAAAAGGATAATGAGAATTTATAAAAGAAAATATTTTGCTTAAAAAGGAAACTATGTCTTTAATGAAAGAATTTTTGGGTTAGATAAAGACATGTCAGCTTTCAAAATAAAATATGAAGAGATTTTGAAAAATGAGACTAAGTTTAATCAAGAAAAAGAAAAGTTGAATGATTTGTTATCATATCAAAAGATGTCACATAATCTTTATGGTCTTAGATTTTTTGAAAAATCTTCATATGTTAGTAATCCATATAATTCTTTTGTGAAAAGAAAGTCTGATATTGTATCAAAAAGAATTAAAAACAAGTTTATATGGATTCCTAAAAACTTAAGCACTGTTGATAAAAATACTTATACTGCATCATACATACATGATATATGTAATTCACGCAATTATGTGTATACTAACAGATGGAAACCAAATTTAAATTGGGTTTGGTCTCCTAAAGGTTAATTCATTACTCTTATGATTGGCACCATCTAATGTTTATCTTTCAAGTACCATATAAGAAGTTTGATAAGAACAATACTTTAAATATTTATCATATATATACATGTTAGGATATATTTATTGTAGGAGGAGAACACAAGTGTTTCTATATCTGTTATAACCTATTTTTCTGCAAGGGGAGAACATATAACTTATTTTCTGCAGGGGGAGCATTTGTGCACACAAAGTGTCATCATTAAAAAGGGAGAGAATGTTGGAACTTACTTTTGATGATTCATTTGTGAAGCTATATCATATGGAGCTCTATCTCAAGCCTATTCAAGAGTTCTACATAATCAAGACTTCTCAAAGAGAGTCGATAATGATGTGCATTGTAATTGTTGATAGCATGTTAAAAGCCTTGAAACACACACACACACACATCATAGCTTATTAGTCGACTTATACTTTTATAGTCGACTTATACATAGTATAGTCAACTTGCCTTTTTATGTGGTCAACTAGATTTGTGTCCTGAAATATACCAACTCTCTGTTTGCATTATTAGTCGACTTAACAGTCTTCCTACTCGACTAATAGATGTTGTAGTCGACTTATACCTTCCCTCTGGTCGACTAGTTTCAGTTTCTAGAAACTTGTCGTTTGATTTTATCATGACCTAGTCGACTTGGTCTCTTCTATAGTCGAACCTTGAGCAAGTTGCCTACCCTAGTCGACTAACTCATATCACAAGTCGACTAATGGCAGTTTCTGACTGTTGGACAGTTTCTGTTTTTATGTTTCCTTCAATGTTTTCTAACGTTTAAATATTCAAAATGGACCTAAAAACTACCATAACTAACCATAGAGTTTAGCTATAAATAGGGTTGTTATCTTAGGTTTAAAATACCAATTAAAATCTATAGTTTTCTGACCAAAAATCTTGCCAAAATTCTGGTTCTCTGAAAACTGTTCCCACTTTCTGTTTCTTCACCAAATTCCTACTCCAAAGTGAAGATTTCTGAAAGTCAACCTATAATAGCCCTTGTCCACGATCACATACTGAATTAAGGCTTATAGGAAAGTTTGTAATCACTCAAAGGAAGCATTGCACAAGAGCGTCTTCTTGGTGTAGAAGAGAAGTTTGTACAAGGTGTTGTGGTCTTCATGGTTGTAAGAAGAGTTGTATACATTTAGCAAAGGAGATTTGTCAAGTGGGATACAAGGAGTTGATTTTGGGTGTACAAAGTCAAAGGATAAAGAAAAATCTCAAGCGGGTGACTTGGGGACTGGATGTAGGTCACGAGGACCGAACCAGGATAAATCACTCGTGTTTGCGTTTGTTATCATTTTCTTTGATTTATTTCCTTTATTTGCAAGTGCTTTAATTGTTTAATGCTAATATCTTTGTGTGAGTATTGACATTGTATTTTAGATTCACATTTGGCATCATCTCGGGACCAACAATTGGTATCAGAGAGGTCCAACAAAGATCACAATGGAAACTTCGAGAATATCGTGTCTAGAGCACTTGTGGATCACTTAAAATTAGAGACAAAGCCGCATCATCATCTCTTCGACATTGGATGGATCAAGTAAGGCTCACGTATCAAGGTAACAGATTTGTATCAAGTTTTTATTTTCATTGGTAAACACTATCAAGATCCTGTTACTTGTGATGTCATTGATATGGACAAGTGCTATATTCTTTGAGAAGACCGTGGCAACATGACTTCAATGCTATAGATCGAGGAAGGGAGAACATATATGTGTTTACTTGGAAAGGTAAGAGAGTTGTCATGAGATCAATTCCACCAAATATAAGATCTACAAAGAAAATGGTGTCCTCACTTGTGACCAATCGAAATCAAGTGATAGGAACTCGAGGGCAAGTTCTTTTGAAGAGAGAGGGACTGATATCCTAAAATAATTTGTTTACCTAAAACAATTTGGTTTTTACTTTCAATTGGTATTAAGATTTTCAATATATATATATTTCAATTGGTATCAAAACATATAACGTTTCATTTTCTATTGGTATCAAAGATTTACAAGACATTTTAAATTGGTATCAAGATATTTTCAATTGGTATCTTTTAGTATCTTAAAAATTTTATTTACTTTCAATTAGTATCTTAAAAATGTTTTGTTTATTTTCAATTGGTATCATAAATTAGTATCATAATGTTTCAATGTATACCTTTATCATAAATTGATATATTTTTCAATTGGCATCATAATATTTTGATATGTATTGGCTTATATGTAAGAGAAGCTTAACATCTTCTCTATATATAGATTCATGTTGAGTGTATCTCATATTGAGGAGCTTGACCTCTCTTCTCTATGTCCTACACGTGTATAGGGGGAGCTTCACATCTCCTTTTATACATTGTATATTATACGTTATATGATTAGGGTTTAGTCATCTCTTTTTCATGTAATGCATGTATGCAGGGGGTGTTAACTTTACGCCTCTCCTCTTCATGAATGTATATCGCATATTCATCCTTCTTATTTGATCTGACACAAAGAGGAAGAAATTTTTTTTTTTGAGCTTATTTATGCCCCTTTGTTGATAATTTGACAAAAAGGGGGAGAGAAATTTGGAGTTTTATATATGCATGTTTATTTCATTTATATGCATATTTATTTCATTTCTTTGTTTTATACCAAAAGGGAAGAGGAATTTTAAAAATTTATATATGCATGAATTTATATATGCATATTTATTTTTCAATTGGTATCAGAACATATATATTTTGTTTGTGCAAAAGGGGAGAAGTATTCTTCATTTATGCATATATGTGTTGTTTTATTTATAAGCATTCATTTCATATATTTATATTTATTGCTATGCATGAGTTAAGGGGGAACTTTGATCAGTCACATATTTTGCATATACAATGTAACCTTACCATACTTTTTAGCTAATAAATCCTATTAATAAGTCTTCTTCTTCTTTGTTTAATGTAGGCCCAATTGCTAAAAGAAAGAAAGAAGAAAAAGCCCAAAAGCCCATCAAATTCTGATTTAATTTAGAATAAATTCGAATCAAGGAATCAGGGCAAATCTTGGCATATCAGAGAGGTTGAAAATCGGTTGAAATGAATCTCCCTGAATCAAGCGGTTGAAGCTAACAAATCAAAGATCATTTCATCAAATCTGGGAGTTGCAACAGTGAATCCAGCAAGACAAAAGGGAAGCCAAATCCTCGCCAACTGATCCTCCACCTGGATGTGGCCAAATTGGCCACATCCAGGCCGCGGGTCCGTGGCCCAAGCCGCAGTTCCGCGGCTTATTGGTGGAGATAAGGGGAGCGTTTGCTCCCCTTATCTCCCCTTATCTCCTCACTCCCTTCACTCTGAGGTTTTGCCTATAAAAGTTAGGGTTTTGTACTGAAAAAGTGAGCGAAAACTAGGATTAGAATTTTTATTTATACCTTAAGGTTTAGGCTCTTTGTTAGACAGTATAAAAGTTATATTTTTGTTTTACAATTTGTAGTTCAGTACAAATACTTGTGAGAGAGAGGAATTGAGTGCTTGTACTTGAAGATTGAAGTGACATTAATACAAGAATCAAGCTACTTTTTCTTCCACTCATTTATGGTATGTCTTACGTTATTTACTTGTATTTTTCTTTGTCTTCTATGAGTAGCTAAATCGGTTTTCTGGGCTCACTATTATACCTCTCTCCAATTCTTCTTCTCTTCTGATTTTAATGAAAAAGACCCAATGAATCATTTGCATGCCTAACTTAAAGCCTTTCTTCTTGAAAGTGTTCTTGAAGGCACATGAGGATGGGTTTGGATTTTTAAACTCCTACTTCTTTTAAGAACGTTTCTTGAACTGTTTTTATTCCATACTTGTTTCTTCGCACTTGATGATTTAACGTTCGATTCAAAACGGTTTCTTAAAGAAAAGAGTTCACTTTTCAACCATCTTATATGCTTTACTTCAAACTTTCTAAAGTCAATCTTAAGTTTTACCAATGATCAAGTTGAGGCACTAAGGATTTCAATAGAAGAATAAACGGTTAAGTAGTGAGATAGTGAGCCCAGATTTTCTTCTTTATTAAAATAACTAATCACTTTTCAAAGCTTTTTAAATCGCCTTTTTTCAAAGCCTTCTCCAAAGTTGCAATTTCTCTTTTAATCATCTCGCTTCTTTTCATTCTCTTTTTCATTAAAAACGAGCACAATTCTTTGTTACTAAACAAAACACCAAAAAACTTTCATCGCATTCCTCCTCGTGGACACGATCCATTAGCCACATGCTACACGATAAATTCTTAACTCTTTGATTGTTCTTTCATTTTAGCAATCAAATTTTTAGTGCCGTTGCCGGGGAGGGAATGGTGTATTTGTTTTTAACAAGTTTGGTGTGTTGTTTCAGGGACTTGAAGATTCAGATCTAGAATTCAAGCTTTGCAAGAGAAGACTTGCAAATTCTGTGCTCCTACTCTCGAAAGTAGGAAACAGAATTTCAAGAAATTGCGTTGCAAAAATTAAAAATTTCATTGGACTACTAAAACTCTTTTTTGCAAGACATATTGCTCGCAAAAAATTAAGTTTTTGTACGTTATATTCTTGCTATTTCTGCTATCCACCATCCCTGTTTTAATCCAACAGTAATTTGAGCGATTGTTAATTGCTTAAAAAATGTTTAGGCTTGCATTCTAGGCATTTGTCTAATTACGTTTATTTTACAATTACTGTTGAAGAGAGCTAGAGACAGGGTGCGTATGCATAGCATATAGTTTTGGAAACATACTTGGGTGATATTTGCTTTTGAATGCTACTTTTCTATATCTTGCACACTTTGCACAATTAACTCTAAGGGCAAAACCCAATTCAAGATAAGGTGGGGAAGTCATTACCCTTCCTTAACCCACAAACCATCTCCAAGCATGCACAACCTAAGCCTAAGTAAAATCTGATGGACGTTGGCCTTAGGGACATCTCGAACTCACTAGGAGATTATCCTAAGGGGGAAGGTGTTAGAATTTGACTCCTGCCAAATCAGTGTCTAGGAAGGGGATTGAGGGCCGAAAGCCCGAAGGTTGATGGTTACTTAATTAAGGAACGTCTTTGATGGATAACCTCCAACCAATCTTGCCCTGACTTGGCTGATTAGCTTGTCGTCAAAGTCTACATTATACCTCATGTGGACAATCAACCAGTTAGGAGTTGTCTAAGTCGAGGTTACCTTAGATTAGGCTTGGTTGATTACTCTTGTTGACTATTGGTAAACTTGTTTGTGATTGTGATTGTGATTGTGTTTGTGTATGCAAGTGTGGTCAAGAGACCCTAATTCATCTAGGTTGACTAGAAACACATCACCACCCAAGTTTGAACCAAGACCAGATCCGATAATGGCTCAATCAACATCATTACAGGATAGGTTCTATCCCATTAGAATCTCACTTCCATCTTGCATTCTACTTCCATCGGTTGGTGAATACAATTTTGAGCTCAAGCCTCAATTCATCAACACACTCCCCAAGTTTCACGGCTTAGAGTCTGAAGATGCTTGCTTCTTCATAAGAGAATTTGATGAAGTATGTCTAATGATGAAAATCTCACACCTTGTAGACGATGCTATTAGGTTGAGATTTGTCCCTTTCGCTCTTAAGGACCTACCAAAGAAATGGCTTTACAGCTTAACGGTCGGTTCTATTACATCTTGGGATGGTTTCATCAAGGTCTTCTTGAAGAAATTCTATCCAATTCATAAGACCACTTTCATTAGGAAGACAATCATGCAATTCAAGTAAGAACCGAGTGAACCGTTCTAGAGGCACTTAGAACGCTTTAAAGACCTCCTTGTCCAATGTCCACATCATGGAATAGAGAAATGGCGACAATGCTAAATTCTTTATGACGGTTTAGACTATTCTACCAAAACCCTCCTAGAAAGTATGTGCCAAGGGGGATTCTTACAGAAGGAAGAAAATGAAGGATGGGATTTGTATGAAAACCTAGCTGAAAAGACCATCCAATGGGAACCTACTAGTGAGACCTCTAGGAATCCAAACTCCATCTCTTCAAAAGGAAGCCAAACTAATTTTCAACTCCGGGCTGCACTTACTGTCAAGCCATGAATCATGTGTTTGAGGAGTGCCCTGTATTTCAGGCTAAGCAACAATTCCATGAACCGGTGAATGCGGCCTTTTCAAGGCCGAACAATAATCCTTACGCACCAACGTGCAATCCTGGCTGGAGAAATCACCCTAATTTCTCATGGAGCCAAAATAACAATGACCATTCATAATCAAATCATGCTAGCCGCTTCCATCATGCCAATAATTCTTCCAATCATCAACTCAACTTTTCAATTTCCATAATAATTCTCCCAACCATCCACCTAGCTTTTCAAACTATCAACAAAACTTTCCCAACCAAGCTCCATAATCCTCCTTCCAGAATCCTCAACTAGAAAGGAGAATGACTGACTTTGAGAGAAACATGGAAAGATACATGAAAAATCAAGATACTCTCATGCAAACTATACAGAGGTTAGAGGTTCAAATGAGCCAACTAGCCACTCCACAGAATGAGAGACAGAAGGGTACCCTGCCTAGTCAGCCAATAACCAATCCTAGGAATTCTCAACAAGCTCATTTGGTTGAGGATCAATCATTAAATAAATGTAATGCTGTTCATACATTGAGGTCAGGAAAGAGAGTTGATAATCAAGTGTCAACGCCAACCAATCCCATTCAGCATAACCACAATCAAGCATCCACCTCATCTAATCCAAATCCTTCCAAATCTGACGAATCTAAAAAAGATAAGTCAACCAGTCAGGTGCACCAGCCTATAGTACCATTTCCTAATAGGCTGAAAAACAACAAGCAAAATCCACACATGGACAAGATAATTGAGATAGTTAATCAAGTAAAGATAAATGTGTCACTTCTTGATGCCATCCAACAAGTCCCTCCTATGCTAAGTTTCTTAAGGACATGTGCACCAAGAAAAGAAAGACTAATGTACCCAAAAAGATCTTCTTAGCCACTAACATTAGTGAGTTACTATCGGGTCGATCCCTGTCAAGTACAAGGATCCAGGTAGTCCCACCATTGCCTACACAATAGGATAAGCTGAGATTAGTCGTGCACTTCTTGACTTGGGGGCAAGTATCAACTTGCTTCCATTCTCAGTTTATCAACAACTCGGGTTGGGCGATCTTAGTCCAACTCGAGTCACTATCCAACAGGCTGACCGTTCAGTAAAAGTTCCAAAAGGGGAGATTAATGATGTCCTGATCCGGGTATGGGAGTTTATTTACCCTGTCGATTTCATAGTTCTGGAGACACAACTTGTGTCCAACTCCAATCATAAGGCTCAAACTCCTGTTATCCTAGGCGACCATTCCTTGCTACTGTCAATGCCTTTATCAATTGTAGGAATGAGTCTATAAGGTTAACCTTTGGGGACATGACTAGAGAAATCAATGTCTTCAATCTAGGAAAACAACCCCGCGATCATGAGGACCAAACATTTGAAGTCAACCTAATTGAGAACTTAACAAGTGAACATAGGGAAGAATTAGAACAGGAAACTGAATGTGACTTTGGGTTAGAGTCTGACGACTTTAATCTTGATCAGGTTGTAGATTCTGATGTGAATTGGGCCTCGAACCCTATTTCACCAATAATGGAGCCAACAAATTTGACTAGTCCTTCCAACCAGAATAAATTTGACTAGTCCTTCCAACCAGCCTTCCTCTTCCTTAGAATTGAAAGCCTTACCTGCGCATCTCAAGTACGTCTATCTAGGCGAACAAGAGACCTTTCCTGTCATCATTTCCTCTTATTTAAATGACGGGAAAGAATAAGATCTTAAAACAATTCTGAGAAAACATAGGGAAACCATTGGTTGGACTATGGCTGATATAAAGGGATTAAGTCCGACCATCGTTCAATATCGCATTCATCTCAATGAAGATACCACACCTAAAAGAGACCCGCAGCGTAGGTTAAACCCTATAACGCAAGAGGCTGTTCATGCTGAAATTGTAAAACTCTTAGACAATGGGATAATTTATCCCATTTTGGATAGCCAATGGGTCAGCCTTGTCTACGCGGTTCCAAAGAAATCCGGTTTCACCGTAGTGGAAAATAAGAACAAAGAGTTGGTCCAAACTCGACTTCCTACGAAGATCCGAGTTTGCATTGACTATAGGAAGCTTAATGCTGCAACTCGTAAGGACCATTTTCCACTTCTCTTCATTGATCAAATGCTTGAACGTTTGGCGGGTCACGAGTATTACTGTTTCTTGGACGGTTACTCGGAGTATAACCAGATCCCTATTGCTCTTAAGGACCAAGAAAAGACTACGTTCACATGTCCATTTGGGACATTTGCTTATCGTCGAATGCCTTTCGGTTTATGCAATGCCCCAGCAACGTTTCAACGTTGCATGTTGAGTCTTTTCTCTGATATGGTAGAACGATTCTTAGAGAACTTTATGGATGATTTCTCCATCTACGGAGATTCATTCACTCAATGTCTCCACCATTTAGAACTTGTCCTCTAACGTTGTGCTGAGAAAAATGTGACACTGAATTGGGAGAAATGCCTCTTCATGGTAAAACATGGAATTGTCTTGGGTCATGAAATCTCTAAGAAAGTAATTGAAGTGGACAGAGCTAAAATTGAGGTTATTGCTAAGCTTCCCATGCCCAAATGCTTTAAGGACATTAGATCCTTCTTAGGATACGCTGGTTTCTACCGAAGATTTATCAAGGATTTTAGCAAAATTGCTAGGCCCTTGACTAATCTGTTGGCTAAGGATGTATCATTTTCTTTCGATACTGAATGCATGAATTCTTGGGAGAAGCTTAAGAGAGAGTTTTTTTTCTGCACCAATTATATCTGCACCGGATTGGTCTAAGCCGTTCAAAATCATGTGCGATGCTTTCGATTTTGCCATAGGCGCTGTCCTAGGACAACGCATTGATAATAAGCAGCATGTGATTTACTACTCTAGTAGGACTCTCAACGATGCTCAATTGAACTACACTATAACCGAGAAGGAATTCCTGACAGTAGTGTTTGCCTTAGAGAAATTTCTTCCCTACTTACTAGGGTCCAAAACCACAATTTCACCGATCATTCTGCGCTTAGGTACCTCATGATGAAGAAGGATGCCAAGGCCCGACTCATTCGTTGGATCCGCCTTCTTCAAGAATTTGATCTTGAGATTCGAGACAAGAAAGGCGTAGAAAATGTCATTGCTGATCATCTCTCACGAATCCCTAATTCTCCATGCAACGAATTACCCATAAATGAGGATTTTCCTGATGAAAATCTCTTAGCTATCTCTAGGGAACCTTGGTTTGCTGATATAGTGAATTACTTTATCACAAACCAAACTCCGTCTCATTGGTCTAAAAACGATATATACCAGTTCTTATCCCAAGTCTGGTATTTTTTTTGGGAGGAATCGTATTTTTTTAAGTATTGTTCTGACCAAATTATTAGGAGATGCATTCCCGATGAGGAGGTTAAGAGTGTTTTATCCTTTTGTCACGAACTTGCATGCGGTGGACACTTTGGTCCCCACAAGACTGCTGAAAAAGTGCTACAAAGTGGGTTCTATTGGCCCACTTTGTTCAAGGATGCTTATGAATTTTGCAAGACGTGCCCTAGATGCCAAATGGTAGGAAGGATCTCAAAACGAAATATGATGCCCCTCAACCCAATTCTAGAATAGAACTCTTTGATGTTTGGGGCATCGACTTTATGGGTCCATTTCCTAATTCATTTGGAAACCAATACATATTGGTTGCTGTGGATTATGTGTCCAAGTAGGTAGAAGCCATTCCTTGTAAAACTAATGATAACAAAGTTGTCATAAAATTTTTGAAAGAGAACATTTTTCACGCTTCGGAACCCCTCGTGCTATCATCAGTGATAATGGCACTCACTTTTACAATAGATCCTTTGAAGCTCCTATACGATAGTATGCCATAACTCACAAGTTGTTCACACCTTATCATCCTCAAACCATTGGGCATGTTGAGGTTTCCAATAGACAAGTCAAACTTATCTTGGAGAAAACTGTGAACCAAAACTGGAAAGATTGGTCCATCAAACTTGTAAATACTCTATGGGCCTACAGGACCGCTTTCAAGACGATTCTAGAAATGTCTCCTTATAGGTTAGTCTATGGTAAAGCTTGTCACCTGCCCGTTGAGTTAGAGCACCGGGCCTTATGGGCAATCAAGCAGTTGAATTTCGACTTGATTAAGGCCGGTGACCTTTGAAAGTTACAAATTTTCGAATTAGAGAAGTTAAGAAATGAGGCCTATCAAAATGCTAGGATCACTAAAGATAGAGTTAAGATTTTTCATGATAAACACATCATAAGAAAAACCTTTGTCCCTAGACAAAATTCTACTCTATAATTCTAGGCTTCACCTTTTTTTAGGAAAATTGAAATCAAGATGGACTGGGCCATTCGTTGTAAAAACCGTGTTTCCACACGGTGCAGTTGAGATCAATGACACCAAGAATGGAAATGACTTTAAGGTAAATGGTCAACGCCTTAAACCTTTCTTGAAATCGGTGCCGGTAAATGAAATAGCTATGGTCTTTTTGACCCCGTGTATCGGTAACTTCCCTCTTTTCCATTTTATTTCATGCATCTATACATTTCTCTCATACATTGGGGACAATGCATGAGATAAATGTGGGGGAGGGTTAACATTAACATGACTAATATAATAACAAAAAAAATATAAAAAAATATAAATTTTTTTTTGAAAGGTTAGAACTGAAAAGTCACCTAGAGGGGGGGTGAATAGGTGACGATGCTAATCTAGTGAACTTAATGCGGAATTAAAAACTAATTTACAATTTCAACAAGAGATGCACACAACCAAGCCAAGCATATAAGTATGTATGAGCAATATGAATGATGCAAGGCACAAAGTAAAGAGAGAGAGAGAGAGAGTAAGAGTCAATGAACAAGCGCAAACACCAAGATATGTTTCGAGGTTCGAGCACCCAGCTCTACATCCCCGCCTTCACCCAGAAGGATTTTAAGTCCACTAGCTTGTCCACAAAGGACTCCCACAAAGGGAACCTCCACCGAGGATTTGGGGCAATCACAATACAAGGAGTACCCAACTCCTCTCCTTACAAACACAACCTCCTCCTTGAGGCACAACTCCAAGCCTACAAACAATCACCTTACAACCCGAGGGATTAGCACAAAACCAAGTAAGGATCACCTCACAACTTGAGGGATACAAACCACTTGCACAAACAACCTCCTCAACCCAAGAGGGAAAAGCACAAAGCAAAGTGTAGAGGGTTTACAACTTGGTGGTTCAACAACAACCACAAACAATCTCTTTTCCCAAACACAAAGATCCTATAGAAAAGATAGTAGATTTTTGCTCAAGTGTGGAGAAAACCAAAGGAATGGAAATCAGAAATCACAAAGAAAAATCCTTGGAAAAAACTGAAACTAAGATAGAGAAGTTCAATCAAAATCTTTTCCCAAAAACCCTTTCTTTGATTTTCCAAACCCTAATACAAACACCAAATAGATTGTTCAAATCAAGCTCAAAAACTTCTTTTTATTGCTGTAAAAACACCAGAGAGTATGTAAAAATTCGCACAAAAATTCTTAGAGAAAAACTCTTGCCAAAAGGTTATTTATAGGCTAATCCAGAAAATAGCCGTTGGCAGCAGAACTGCCAGAAATACCCTGTCGGTCGACCGCCCGGTCGACCGCACAACGGTCATTTTTTGACCGTTGGCAGCTACCGGTCGACCGACCCGGTCGACCGAAACAAACAGAGAGCAACTGCTCTCAGTCGGTCGACCGTGACGGTCGACCGGCTACAAGTGTAGCCAGCGTGCACGTATCCGTGCACGTCGGTCGACCCTGACGGTCGACCGGCTACATGGTGCGGTCGACCGTTATGGCCGACCGACCTAACCTGGCAGACACTGTTCAGGTCAGCAAAAACATGAAATTTTTAATCCTAAAAATTCTCATTAAATCTCTAAAAATCCACAAAAATAGTTTTATCATATTTAACTGAAATACAAACTTGTGTTAAAAAGTTTAACACAAATCTCAAACATTTTGAACTATTTTTGTATTATAGAAATTTTGTCAAAAACCAAAAACTGTATTTTCTAAAACTTGGATTTTGAATAGAAAATACATTTTGTCCAAAACTCTTCCAAGTACAAAAACATGATACTTTAAACACTTGAAGCATGATGCATATGGATAGAAATCCAATACACATGAAACAAATATATATATCATAGTTTTTGACTTTAATTCCAAAAATAAGTTTTGTTGAAACACAAAACCTAAAACACATGAAATAGGTATATCAAAGTAAGTTTGTCTAAGAGTTGAAGCATGCATGTATATAGAACAAATCTAATATACATTAAACCATGTAAACTTGTTTGATATAAAATCTATTCATGAAAACCAAGATCGGTTAAACCTAAAACCGAAAACCAATGTCAAAACATAAAACGTGTGTGTTGTGAACTTGAGCTTATCATACTATTCTAATCTTTACAATTAGGATCTAAACCCAAAACTAAACTATGGTACCGACGTCTTCTTGTAGAGCGCAATCTCCAAGCCGACTCGATCCAAACCGTGATTCACCAAGCTTGACTCCAATGAGTGCTAGATGTCATCTTTGATGCTTAGGCTCTTGAATTACCTTGTGAAAGATGTGTGGAAGCTTTCACCAACTAATATCTTGTTAAATATCTGAAACTTAAACATTGCAAGATTATTAGTACACATAACTACATGAGTTAATCATCATCAAAACTAGAGTGGAAGGCCTTTGGGCCAACAATCTCCCCCTTTTTGATGATGACAAAACTCATGGAGTTATATATGCATGGATTAAAGTAAAACTTCAAAGAAGCTCCCCCTTAACTCATGCATAACAATAAAACATATAAGATATGCAATGAATGTTCTTAAACACATATAAACATGTTCTGGATACCAATTAAAATAAAACATAAACAATGAACCATGCTCTTGATACCAATAAAACAATAATATTGAAACCAACATATTATTACTAATGAAAACCAACAAAAACATATGCATAAATCAACCATGCATATAAACTACAAATTCTTCTCCCCCTTTTTGTCAATCATCAACAAAGGGGTAAAAACAAACATAATGAAAATAAATACTTCTCCCCTGATTGGTAGTCAAAAGTGCATTTTTATCATCATATTTACCATCACATTTTCATATTTATTCATTTAATTCTGCACAATTATTAATATTTTATTATTTATTGTGTGTAGGCCTCGAATTGTTATTTTAGCAATAAATAAAGCCTAAAGAGCCCAAAAGCCCAGATCCAAGCCCATATTCGAAGCCCAAGAGTCAAAGTGCAAATATCAATTGTCAAAGTGCAATTATGCAAGGGCTAAAGTTGCAATTATTAAAGTTGAGGGAAGGATAGAATTCTACCCAACCCTAAACTCTTGCAGGATGAGCATAAAAGCCAAAGATGAGAAGGA
Source organism: Agave tequilana (assembly GCA_038442645.1). NCBI lineage: Eukaryota > Viridiplantae > Streptophyta > Magnoliopsida > Asparagales > Asparagaceae > Agave > Agave tequilana. The sequence goes on along the minus strand of JAVJIF010002368.1, from coordinate 83,346 downwards.
ATTTCGTGGAGAGAGGATTCGAAGAAATCTGGATTAAGAGTAACTTGATTACCAAGTTATCTCGAAAATCCAGATTAAAAGGCCAGGATTAAAATTCCAGAAGCACAAGCCCACAGGGACGGACCAGGAGAAGCCACGCGCCAAAGCGCGTGGCAATCTGCCACCAGATTGCCGCGGAGGCGCGGCAAAAGCCGCGTTTCCGCGGCATTTCAGAGTTATCCAGGGACAGGTTTTCGTGGAGGACTTCATTCTGGACTCTACTACCTTCTGCATTATAAATATCCCTGCAAAGTGCAACGTACAGGGGGTCCAGCGTCCAGCAAAGGGCCAAAGTTAGGGTTTTTAGGTTTTCTTTCCACCTTTGTATATTTTTTTATTTTCTTTTTGTAAACCGAGAGGAGAGGATGTTCTCATGGAGGAAGGAGATCTACTTGTACTGAGGGTGACAATCGGTGTAAGTTTTGCTTTTCCACCATTGTTAAATAAATCAACTCGAGGTTCGTTTTGTTCTTTTTATTTTTATTCTTGTGTTATTGTTTCTCTAGTTTTGTTTAATCTCTGTTCTTCTATTTTTATTTTATGTGATTGTTTCTTTCTCCGATGACTTGCAAACCGTGAGATCTGATTGCTTCGAGAATACCTAACCGAAGAAGGAACCTTGACGGCCCATGGCGATGAACAGGTCTTCATAGCTTGTTTTTAATTTCGTAGAGTAGATTAAGAAGGCGGACGATCCCATAAGCCGTGCTTGTACGCCTTCCAAGAAAAGGGAAATCATCGCAACGGTTCAAACGGCAAGCGGACTAAAGAGATAAGTGTTCTTTCTTTTTCTTTTCTTTTATTTTCTTTTATAGATTAAATCCATCTCTCTCCAATAGTCTTTTCCACAACTCATTGTAAATACCATCGTGACTAACAAAATAACTAAAAAAGATAAAAACTTTAGAGAAACTTGCTTAACGCTTCCATCGCAGTCCCTCCTTGAGGATCACGACCCGCATAGCCTTTGCTACCGCGGATTAGAACTGAACCTCACACTACTATTTCTAAATTAATATCCTTATTTTTGTGTGCAGGAAAAATCAGTCAACAAATTGGCGCCGTTGCCGGGGAGGGACGGTAAGTTTATCTCTAAAACAAAAATTTAATTTTTAAATAATTCTTTATTCTTTTCTGTTTGCAGGTTTGGAGAACAGGAAACAGAAACAGAGCATCAGCAAGGACATACAGCAACCCAGTGCCTCTGCCCTCGAAGGCAGAGCACGAGGGCCTGCAAGTTTGCCGCGGAAACGCGGCCAGAGCCGCGGATCCGCGGCAAGTGCAGTGAACTACTAATTCAGTTTTTTGCAGATTGCTGAAATTTGAGATTACTGCTTACTGCTCTATTCTGTTTTGTTCTGTGATATACCTGTAAATTGCTAATAATTCAACAGTAAATCATTGGTTGTTAAAAATAAAAAGTGATTAGACGTTTGCATATTAGGCACGTGTCTTTTCAATTATTTTTTACTGTTGAAGAGTGCTGGAGAAGCAAGGTACGTACGCATTGCATGTAGAATAGGATTCATCTCTTGGTTGATTTTCTGCATTGAGTGATTCTTATCTATTTATCTTGTACACTTGCACTAATTCATCTTAAGGGCATAACCCATTAACAAGATAAGGTGGGGATTTCATCACCCTTCCTTAGCCCAAAAATCATATCCCAAGCACTCACTAACCCAAGCCTAACTAAAAAAGAGTAGACGTTGGCCCTAGGGACATCTCGGACTCAATAGGAGATTATCCTAAGGGGGAACAGTGTTGGAAGTTGACTCTTGCCAAATCAGTGTCTAGGAAGGGGATTGAGGGCCGAAAGCCCGAAGATTGGTGGTTATTTAATTAAGGAACGTCTTTGACGGAAAACCTCCCACCATTCTTGCCCCGACCTGGCTGATTAACTTGTGGTCAAAGTCTGCACCCGACCTCCCGTGGAAAGTCTAACCAGTTAGGAGTCGTCTAGGTCATAGGTCTACCCTAACTTAGATTAGAATTTTTCTTTTTGTTTATTTATTTGTTTGTTTTGTTTGTGTTGGTGTGATATGGCATATAATAATAATTCCAATTTTAATCCATATTACACCCCTAACTATTATTCGGATATTACCAACCCGGCATACCCTAACTTTGACCAATCTAGTGTGCCGGAATGGTCTTATCCGAATGAATATAACCCACACACTCCATCTTATGACTATAATCTTCATAATAATTTCAACTCGTCACAGAGTTCATGGGGTTTCGAGTCCCCCGAGTCTAATTCTCAACCTAATTGTCCTTCATATCCATCTAGTCCACATTCTTCCCAAAATTCATACTCAGATCCACCCATTCAGAATAGAAATCCATCTATCTTGGAAATGATGAGTAGGAATGAGTCCAAGCAAAAATCACCATCAATTTTAGACATGATGATACGTGAGTCCACCGACTCACAAATTTATCACGATTACCCGTCCTATTTTCAAGTCCAATCAGAATATGATCTACCTATCGACTATGAAGGGATGCTAGCTGCCATGACTGAGGCTAAATTAGCCCGTGATCATGACATAGATTTGATGGTGGAATGCTTACACCGGCCGGCTGATTCTGATATCGATGACCACTTGATTAGAGCCGACGAACCAAGTTGCTTGGAACAACAAGTTTCTAATTCAGTACCATCTTGTGAACTTGCCGAAACTTCAAATTCTGATAATTTGGCAAGTTTTTCCTTTCCCGAATTAGAACTCGAATGTGACCTAGATTCTCAAATCTATGATCAAGTTCAAATTCCTGAATCATTATTGACTCCTGTTTTGTTACCCGACTTAAGTAATATTTTAGAGTCAGTTTTGATTCCCACATCTATCATTCCTGAACTTGAATCACCACCATTGAGTCACATTCCATTGTGGGAAGATGATTGTGGACTTGAGTTTCAATTTTTTGACTTGGACCCACTTCTCGAACTTAGCCCGACTCCTGAGCCCTTACTTGATTTGAGCTTCTTCCCTGAGTCAGTATTCGTTCCCGTACTTCCCATGTCCAAGTCAATCATTCCATCTTTTCATACTAAATTTTGGGACAAGGAGGTTGAGACAATTAACTCTGAAATATATTATGAAATTTGGAAATTTGATGGGGTGAAAATTCTAAAAAATGATTATACATATATTTTAGTGGGTTATGTAAGGAAAGTTTCTGGTGGGTTCCACCAAATTATTTGTTATCTTGATTGGGCCGCATTTCGTGGACCAATTAGACCACCTCCGGAACCACCACCCTAAGGTAACTTCCGCCTTCCCTTGTTCTGTTTCATGCATATATGCATTCATTCATACATTGAGGACAATGCATGAGATAAGTGTGGGGGTGGGCTTTACTAACATACTAACATAGTTAGAAACTAACAAAAATTTGCTTAAAAAAAATCTGAAAAAAAAAAATTTTTAAAAAAAAAAAATAAAAAGGAAGTATTTTGACTTATTTTTTGAAAGAAATCTAAGTTAGTTTTAAGGATTAGGAAAATCATGATTAGGATTTCTAAAGACTTGGTCAAAATAAATAAATTGTTTAAATTTTAGGTATAGGAGAGAAATTGAATAAATAATTAGTCTTGATTTTTACCTTAATGAATATTGCATACCTAATGCATATCTAGGATTCTAAGACAAAGACCCTTGTGCCTCATATATAAAAAGAAAAAAAAGAAAAAAAATCACCAATTAAGCTGATACATGTGCCTCAAGAAGCATAAGTATTCATGCCTAAAGGTGAGTAAATAAAATAAAGTCCTTAGTTTTGGGGCCTAGTTCACTCGAATTTGAGTCCGCGGGGTGTTTTCTCACCTGGTGCCCTAAAGCCAACCGGTTTGGGAGTCATCGACTTTAAGTTCGTTACATGGGTGGATTAGAAAGCCTAAGAAAACTAAGAAATATAATATATGTATTAACACATCTAATAATCAATTAGTTAGGTATGAGGGCCTCAAGAAGCCTTGATGCTTATACGAAAGAAAATTAGATGAGTTATACATGCCAAAAAAAAAAAAAAATTATATTAACACATCTAATAATCAATTAGTTAGGTATTAGGGCCTCAAGAAGCCTTGATACTTACACGAAAGAAAATTAGATGAAGTTATAAAAATAATAAAGAGGCATGAGAGTCCAAGTTAAGGAATTCCTAGTAAAAACATAAGGATGCATATGATTTTTGGTAACGAAAAAGACTATATTAGAAATTCAATTTTAATTCTTACCTAAAATGGAAAACAATTAACTTTATTAAGACTAAGTTTAAAGAATGAATAAAAATGATAATCCTAAAACTTATAGACTACTTAGTCTCTTCAAATATAATTCAAATATTTTCCTTTTTATGGATTTTGTGGGTGTAATCCGCTGAAAACCCTCACGAGACAACACTCGTCCTCTAGGGTAACCTAGAGGTTTAACGGCTTGTTGCACGTGCTAAGTGCAATCGTGATTCCTACGAAAGTGAGTTAGCTTAGATTAACTTTTCATTTCTTTTTCTTTTTCTTTGTTTTTACTCGAGGACGAGCAAAAAGATAAGTGTGGGGGTGTGATTGGTAGTCAAAAGTGCATTTTCATCATATATTTACCATCACATTTTCATATTTATTCATTTAATTCTGCACAATTATTAATATTTTATTATTTATTGTGTGCAGGCCTCGAATTGTTATTTTAGCAATAAATAAAGCCTAAAGAGCCCAAAAGCCCAGATCCAAGCCCATATTCGAAGCCCAAGAGTCAAAGTGCAAATATCAATTGTCAAAGTGCAATTATGCAAGGGCTAAAGTTGCAATTATTAAAGTTGAGGGAAGGATAGAATTCTACCCAACCCTAAACTCTTGCAGGATGAGCATAAAAGCCAAAGATGAGAAGGAATTTCGTGGAGAGAGGATTCGAAGAAATCTGGATTAAGAGTAACTTGATTACCAAGTTATCTCGAAAATCCAGATTAAAAGGCCAGGATTAAAATTCCAGAAGTACAAGCCCACAGGGACGGACCAGGAGAAGCCACGCGCCAAAGCGCGTGGCAATCTGCCACCAGATTGCCGCGGAGGCGCGGCAAAAGCCGCGTTTCCGCGGCATTTCAGAGTTATCCAGGGACAGGTTTTCGTGGAGGACTTCATTCTGGACTCTACTACCTTCTGCATTATAAATATCCCTGCAAAGTGCAACGTACAGGGGGTCCAGCGTCCAGCAAAGGGCCAAAGTTAGGGTTTTTAGGTTTTCTTTCCACCTTTGTATATTTTTTTATTTTCTTTTTTGTAAACCGAGAGGAGAGGATGTTCTCATGGAGGAAGGAGATCTACTTGTACTGAGGGTGACAATCGGTGTAAGTTTTGCTTTTCCACCATTGTTAAATAAATCAACTCGAGGTTCGTTTTGTTCTTTTTATTTTTATTCTTGTGTTATTGTTTCTCTAGTTTTGTTTAATCTCTGTTCTTCTATTTTTATTTTATGTGATTGTTTCTTTCTCCGATGACTTGCAAACCGTGAGATCTGATTGCTTCGAGAATACCTAACCGAAGAAGGAACCTTGACGGCCCATGGCGATGAACAGGTCTTCATAGCTTGTTTTTAATTTCGTAGAGTAGATTAAGAAGGCGGACGATCCCATAAGCCGTGCTTGTACGCCTTCCAAGAAAAGGGAAATCATCGCAACGGTTCAAACGGCAAGCGGACTAAAGAGATAAGTGTTCTTTCTTTTTCTTTTCTTTTATTTTCTTTTATAGATTAAATCCATCTCTCTCCAATAGTCTTTTCCACAACTCATTGTAAATACCATCGTGACTAACAAAATAACTAAAAAAGATAAAAACTTTAGAGAAACTTGCTTAACGCTTCCATCGCAGTCCCTCCTTGAGGATCACGACCCGCATAGCCTTTGCTACCGCGGATTAGAACTGAACCTCACACTACTATTTCTAAATTTAATATCCTTATTTTTGTGTGCAGGAAAAATCAGTCAACATCCCCCTAAATGTTCAAAACAAAGAAGCAATAAATTATTCCAAGGGGTAAAACCAAAGTCAATATGATATCAATTGAAAATAACAAACTTTGAGAAATGCCAAATCCTATTTGAAATAAAACAAGGCATTGAAACAAAATAACATTTTATATCAAAATGAAAACAAGTCTTGATACCAATAGATATTTTTCATTATAAGCATATGATACCAATTACTTTAATATCATAAAGTTAGGGAGTGGGAAACAAAAACAATGGTAAACCAAATACCAATTGAAATATAAAATATGAGTTTTCTCCTCCTTTATGAAATACCAAAAGAAAATATGTATAGGCTTGAAATAAGATACCAATTGAAAATTAAATCAATTGAAACATGATATTCATTAAAAATTCAAGCTTAGCAATCTTAAAATTATGATAAAGCTTGTATATGGATACCAATTGAAAAACTCAAGCTTAACATAACCAAAATTTGTGCTTCAAGATATAGGGATATAATAAGTACAAATAAATCATCTATATATGTATGTAAGAAATAGATACCAATTGAAATTGATACTATATGAAGTGTAAGCATACATATATTAAAACAAAACATATATGAGTATACAAAAGGATGTCAAGATTGATACCAATTGAAAGAATTCAATGATACCAATTGAAACAACAATAAGATCAAGTGTATGACTCATATCAACTACCACCCATTTCATGATCAAGTTTAAAATGATTTACACTATTAAGCATACATGAGCATGATCTCCCATCCAACCGCCCATAAATGGTAGGGGTTTTCAAAAATAGATTTGGAATTATAGTTTGTTTGAAAAACTCTACCAAATTGAGGAATACGAACTGGTTATATGAAAATTTGAAAACTAGCACGTAATCCTTCAAGTGAGGAATAACAAAAATATTTTTCATGAAAACACATGTAAATCACATGACATTAAAACACTCAAAATCCATATAGCACAAATTGTACTCATGAAAACTAAATCACGAGAAAGCATTAAATAGGGTGAGTGTACAAGTGTTGTGTGAAACATATCATCATGAAAATGGACAATCAAGCTCGAGTGTAATTCCTTTAAAATATGAACACATGAAAAACTAAATCTTCATTACTAAAGAAAATTTCCTCAATGACACGAAAATCATCATAACAAATTAAACTCCAAGGCATATGTATGTTTTGACAAAACAAAAGTATACATACATATCCCTAAACACAATTGAGTCCAAAATATAGATTTGCATGAAAAGCAAATGACTCAAGGGGCATACATGTATATCTTAAGGTTTGGCAAAATAGACATATACATGAAGTGAAAACACTTAATCATAGAAAACACATCAAAAATAGGAATACATGTTTGAATGCATGAATCATCAAAACTAGACTATACTGGAACATCTAAAAGGTACAAATAGGCATCCAAGCACAAACATATATAAAGGTTTATTTGTGTCCCACTACATGTGCAAGTATAAATTCTAGTCTTAATGAAAACTAACATCTAAACAAGTAATCAAATCATTATGCATAAAACGGATACAAATAAATCATGAAAAACATAAAAATGATCATGAAGAACATCCACATGCTATTAGAATCAAGAAATACATGATAGCCTATAAACATCAAAACATGTGGCTAAATTAGAAATCATACAACACAAGTTATTTATCAAAATATGAATCATTAACACAAAAAAAAAATCATAGTCAACCATATGATTTGCATGACAAAGACATGTGCATTAAACCTATGATAAACATAATAGCTAAAACATAAAGAGAACACAAAATATGGGTCCATACTAAACATGGGTGTCTCAATAACTAATCATGTAAAGCATAAGTCTAATAAACATGGCAAATATCATACTAATCATGAAATAATGAAACATGATTCAATAAGAACAAAAATCATAAACATCCAAATGGTCATAATGCATATGCATGTGCATTAGATCTAGGGCATACATGTTAGTTTAAACAATGTGAGAACACTAAATATAGGTCCATATAAGACATAGGTGCTCAAGTAACTAAACATGTATAACACTATTCTAAAGAGCATGGCATAAGCATAATGAACAATAAACCATGGCATGGTATAAATAGATGAACATGAAAAGCATGCAATTAAAATGGGAGTTAGAGAATGATACCAAAACCGATGAAGGTGCATCTCTAATTCTTCAAACCACGGTGGTCCTCCCACCAAATCTCCTTGAGAGTGAAGCATCCAAATGGTTCTCTTTAGGCACGGAACGCATCCACTCTAAGGCACCAACACTCTCACGTTTTGCGAGAGCTCCCACCTACATAAAAAAGTATAGAGGTGGTCTTTGGTACCTATTTCTTTGTGGGTCCACGGGGGTTAGTATCTTTTCTCACCCAAACATAATTAGTTGCCAAATTTTCATTATAAATACGATCATAACAAAATCTAGTAAGGTGGCCTTTACGACCACAATGTGTACATGTGTACACGTGAGCATACATATGATGATGGTGATCATGAAAAGCATGTGTATGCCTAGATGGGTGTGCATTCATAGTTGGAGCTTGTTTCTTGCGAACCAAGGATTCCAAACGAGTGTGATTTAAAGCACATTGGCTCAAAGTGGAGCCCAAACAATCAACACTTTTCTTCAAATTATTTATATCATTTTCAATGCTAGAAGATAAAGTGGAGCATGCAATGGAAGTGCTAGAAGTAGAAGCTATGCTAGCATGGCAAACATGAATATCAATATCATTTTGCAAATATTTATTTTTATTCAAAACCAAATCCAATTATTTTGTAATTGCATCAATATCATTTTTCAAAGTGAGATTTTCTTTAAAAGTAAAATCCAATTTTGAAGATAAGATCTCATTGTGCTTTACAACATCATCACAATCATTTTTGTTTTTCAAAAATTCATTTTCCTTTAAAGCAAGTTCGAGTTGAGATTTAAGTGAGTCACATTCACTTGCAATCTCTTCCTTCTCTTGCAACATCAATTCAAAATTAGAGCATAAATCCTTTAATTCATTTTTCAAAATAAGATTATCATCTTTCAACAAATCATGTTTTTCTAACAAATTCTCAAGCTTTTGAACAAGTTCCATATTTAAAGTTTGAACTTCAAAACATCCATGACAATAGGAACTAGAGCTATCATCTATTTGAGAATCCGATTGTACCTCATGGGAGTCATTCTCATGGACCATAAAGCAAGGTTCTTCGGATATGTCTCTCCTAGATCTTCTTATCTTGTTGATAATCTTTGGAAGCTCGGGAGATGACAACATGCTCCAAACTGTAAAAGCCGAATCATATCGATCAAAAACATGTAGAAGATTTTCATTGAGAGATGCTCTAAGTGCCCTAAGTGCTAATGCATTGGCCTTTTTATGCTTGCTACTATTTGGGAAGGATTCTTGTGTAGAGGCTTGATAAGCTAGATGTCCTAGGCTTTTTAAATGACTACTCATCTTGGCTATCCAAATATCATGTCTAGCAAAATTAAACATAGGAGGGCTATCCATGAGTGCAAACTAATATGTGTGCAAATGACAATGCAAATGAAGATTAGCAAACCAAGATCTCACTCCTAGGTGGTTAAACCTAAATATCAGGAGCGCTAGCTCTGATACCAATTGAAAAGTCACCTAGAGGGGGGGTGAATAGGTGACGATGCTAATCTAGTGAACTTAATGCGGAATTAAAAGCTAATTTGCAATTTCAACAAGAGATGCACACAACCAAGCCAAGCATATAAGTATATATGAGCAATATGAATAGATGCAAGGCACAAAGTAAAGAGAGAGAGAGTAAGAGTCAATGAACAAGCGCAAACACCAAGATATGTTTCGAGGTTCGAGCACCCAGCTCTACATCCCCGCCTTCACCCAGAAGGATTTTAAGTCCACTAGCTTGTCCACAAAGGACTCCCACAAAGGGAACCTCCACCGAGGATTTGGGGCAATCACAATACAAGGAGTACCCAACTCCTCTCCTTACAAACACAACCTCCTCCTTGAGGCACAACTCCAAGCCTACAAACAATCACCTCACAACCCGAGGGATTAGCACAAAACCAAGCAAGGATCACCTCACAACTTGAGGGATACAAACCACTTGCACAAACAACCTCCTCAACCCAAGAGGGAAAAGCACAAAGCAAAGTATAGAGGGTTTACAACTTGGTGGTTCAACAACAACCACAAACAATCTCTTTTCCCACACACAAAGATCCTATAGAAAAGATAGTAGATTTTTGCTCAAGTGTGGAGAAAACCAAAGGAATGGAAATCAGAAATCACAAAGAAAAATCCTTGGGAAAAACTGAAACTAAGATAGAGAAGTTCAATCAAAATCTTTTCCCAAAAACCCTTTCTTTGATTTTCCAAACCCTAACACAAACACCAAATAGATTGTTCAAATCAAGCTCAAAAACTTCTTTTTATTGCTGTAAAAACACCAGAGAGTATGTAAAAATTCGCACAAAAATTCTTAGAGAAAAACTCTTGCCAAAAGGGTATTTATAGGCTAATTCAGAAAATAGCCGTTGGCAGCAGAACTGCCAGAAATACCCTGTCGGTCGACCGCCCGGTCGACCGCACAACGGTCATTTTTGACCGTTGGCAGCTACCGGTCGACCGGCCCGGTCGACCGAAACAAACAGAGAGCAACTGCTCTCAGTCGGTCGACCGTCACGGTCGACCGGCTACAAGTGTAGCCAGCGTGCACGTATCCGTGCACGTCGGTCGACCCTGACGGTCGACCGGCTACATGGTGCGGTCGACCGTTACGGCCGACCGACCTAGCCTGGCAGACACTGTTCAGGTCAGCAAAAACATGAAATTTTTAATCCTAAAAATTCTCATTAAATTTCTAAAAATCCACAAAAATAGTTTTATCATATTTAACTGAAATACAAACTTGTGTTAAAAAGTTTAACACAAATCTCAAACATTTTGAACTATTTTTGTGTTATAGAAATTTTGTCAAAAACCAAAAATTGTATTTTCTAAAACTTGGATTTTGAATAGAAAATACATTTTGTCCAAAACTCTTCCAAGTACAAAAACATGATACTTTAAACACTTGAAGCATGATGCATATGGATAGAAATCCAATATACAAGAAACAAATATATATATCATAGTTTTTGACTTTAATTCCAAAAATAAGTTTTGTTGAAACACAAAACCTAAAACACATGAAATAGGTATATCAAAGTAAGTTTGTCTAAGAGTTGAAGCATGCATGTATATAGAACAAATCTAATATACATTAAACCATGTAAACTTGTTTTGATATAAAATCTATTCATGAAAACCAAGATCGGTTAAACCTAAAACCGAAAACCAATGTCAAAACATAAAACGTGTGTGTTGTGAACTTGAGCTTATCATACTATTCTAATCTTTACAATTAGGATCTAAACCCAAAACTAAACTATGGTACCGACGTCTTCTTGTAGAGCGCAATCTCCAAGCCGACTCGATCCAAACCGTGATTCACCAAGCTTGACTCCAATGAGTGCTAGATGTCATCTTTGATGCTTAGGCTCTTGAATCACCTTGTGAAAGATGTGTAGAAACTTTCACCGACTAATATCTTGTTAAATATCTGAAGCTTAAACATTGCAAGATTATTAGTACACATAACTACATGAGTTAATCATCATCAAAACTAGAGTGGAAGGCCTTTGGGCCAACAAGAACAATATTTTGATATATTTTTTGTAAGAAATTAAGTCAATTTTAAGGAATAGGAAAATCATAATTAGGATTTCTTATACTTGGTCAAAGTCAGATAACTTGTTTGATTTTTAGGGTTAGAAAGAATATTTGTGAAAGTAATTTAGTCTTGATATATACCTTGATGAAATATGCACACTAAACACACTTACACATTTAGAGTTTAAAAACAAAGACTCTTATACCTTATAAAAAATATATGTAAAAAAATAAATCTAATTATTGATTAGCTAGGTGCTTTGGCCTAAGCAAGCCTTAGTATTTATGCAAAAGATAATTAGATAAGTTTGAAAATATATATATAAATCCTCTGATTAAGCTGGGTATTTGTGCCTGATGAAGTATGAGTATTCACGCCTAAAAGGGGTACATTTTATAAATAAAAACCTTGATTTCGTGGCCTTGTCTGCTCGAGTGTTTAAGTCCATATGGGTATTTTCTCACCTGGTGCCCTAAAACTGTCCGGTTTGGGTGTCACCGACTGAAGGCTCCTTTAAAAATGCTTTTCGAAAATACTAATATTTTTTATGAATTTTGTGGGTGCAATCCACTGAAAATCCTCACGAGACAAAACTCGTCCTCTAGGGGTAACCTAGAGGTTTAACGACTTGTTGCACATGCTCAATGCAATCGAGTGACCTGCGAAAGTGGTCTAATAATCGATTAGAATTAGTCTGATGTTTTGCACGAGGGCAAGCAAAAGATAAGTGTGGGGTGTGATCAGTCACATATTTTGCATATACAATGTCACCTTACCATACTTTTTAGCTAATAAAACCTATTAATAAGTCTTCTTCTTCTTTGTTTAATGTAGGCCCAATGGCTAAAAGAAAGAAAGGAGAAACAAGCCCAAAAGCCCATCAAATTCTGATTTAATTCAGAATAAATTCGAAATCAAGGAATCAGGGCAAATCTTGGCATATCAGAGAGGTTGAAAACCAGTTGAAATAAATCTCCCAGAATCAAGTGGTTGAAGCCAACAAATTAAAGATCATTTCGTCAAATCTGGGAGTTGCAACAGTGAATCCAGCAAGACAAAAGGGAAGCCAAATCCTCACCAACTGATCTTCCACCTGGATGTGGCCAATTGGCCACATCCAGGCCGCGGATCCGCGGCCCAAGCCGCGAATCCCCTGCTTGTTGGTGGAGATAAGGGAATCATTTGCTCCCCTTATCTCCTCGCTCCCTTCCCTCTGAGGTTTGCCTATAATTTGTACTGAAAAACTGAGCGAACACTAGGATTAAAATTTTTGTTTATACCTTAAGGTTTAGGCTCTTTGTTAGATAGTACAAAAGTTATATTTTTGTTTGCAATCTATAGTTCAGTACAAATACTTGTGAGAGAGAGGAATTGAGTGCTTGTACTTGAAGATTAAAGTGACATCAATACAAGAATCGAGCTACTTTTTCTTCCACTCATTTACGGTATGTCTTGCGTTATTTACTTGTATTTTTCTTTGTCTTCCATGAGTAGCTAAATTAGTTTTCTGAGCTCACTATTGTACCTCTCTCCAATTCTTTTTCTCTTCTGATTTTAATAAAAAAGACCCAATGAATCATTTGCATGCCTAACTTAAAGTCTTTCTTCTTAAAAGTGTTCTTGAAGGCACATGAGGATGGGTTTGAATTTTTAAATCCTACTTCTTTTAAGAACGTTTTTTGAACTGTTTTTATTCCATACTTGCTTCTTCGTGCTTGATGATTTAACATTCGATTCAAAACGGTTTCTTAAAGAAAAGAGTTCACTTTTCCAACCATCTTATATGTTTTACTTCAAACTTTCTAAAGTCAACCTTAAGTTTTGCCTATGATCATGTTGAGGCATTAAGGATTTCAATAGAAGAATAAACGGTTGAGTAGTGAGATAGTGAGTCCAGATTTTCTTCTTTATTAAAAACAACCAATCACTTTTCAAAGCTTTTTAAATCACCTTTTTCCAAAGCCTTCTCCAAAGTTGCAATTTCTCTTTTAATCATATCCCTTCTTTCCATTCTCTTTTCCAGTAAAAAACGAGCACAATTCTTTGTTACTAAACAAAACACCGAAAAGCTTTCATCGCATTCCTCCTCGTGGATACGCCCGTTAGCCATAAGCTACACGGTAAATTCTTAGCTCTTTGATTGTTCTTTCATTTTAGCAATCAAACTTCTATGAAGCTTAACTTTAATCCATGCATATATAACTCCATGAGTTTTGTCATCATCAAAAAGGGGGAGATTGTTGGCCTAGAGGCCCATCAGTCTAGTTTTGATGATGTCTAACCATGTAGTTATAGTTTACTAATAATCTTATGATATTTAATTTCAGATATTTGATCAATACTTTAGTAGGTGTTTAGCTTCAACAAAGGAGTTTTGGAGCTTTCACATGTTGATTCAAGTGATCGAGCGACAAGATCGCATATAGTACTCGGTTGGAGTCAAGCTCGTTGAATCGCGTTTGAATCGAGTCGACTTGGAGAAGGAGTTCTACAAGAAGTCCTCAGTTTGTGTTTAGTATTTTTAGATCGTTGTAACGATAAGATAATATTGATACGCTCAAGTTTACATACACACACAAATTTTAAAGTTTATTGGTTTTGATTTTTGGTTTAACTGATTTTGGATTTCATGTCAAAAACATAGATATATATATATCTTGTATGTATTTTGGATTCTATTCATATACAATATGCTTTAAAGTTGTTTCAATGTCATGTTTTTGTATCGATATGAGTTTTGGAGAAAACGATTTTCCATTTCAAAAATTCAAGTTTTATAAAATACCAATTTTGTGTTTAAGCCAAATTTCTATATCACAAAAATAGTTCAAATTGTTTATAAAATGTGTTGAATTTTTGTCACACATATTTGCATTTCAAAGATCTTAAAAGAACTTAATTTTGAGAAATTTATGTGTATTTTATGAGATTTTTTAGAAGGTAAAAAGATAAGTTTTTAATCCCTTAAATATAGTGACCTGGCTTTTTGCCGGTCGACCGGACGGCCAACCGAGGCAGAAGTCGGTTGACCGGTCTGGTCGACAGATGTGCATGAATGTGTACATGCCTTATAGGCTGGAGGGCCGGTCGACTGACCCGGTCGACCGGCGGTCGACCGGCAGAAGCATCTGCTCTCCGTATCCAGATCCGGTCGATCGGACGGTCGACCGATGGCTCAACGGTCCTAAAAATGACCGTTGGCCGGTCGACCGGGCGGTCGACTGGAAGGGCATTTCTGCCCTTCCTGGCTGCCAACGGGTAGATTTTTGAGAGGGTATAAATACCCATCTCTTGAACTAGTTTCTTTATGGTTTTAGTGAGCAAAATTTTCCCATCTTCTTAAGTATTTTAGTAACAAGTTCTTAAGAGTTTTTGGTCTTAAATATTTTATCTTTATTTGCTTTAAAGGGTTGAAAAAATCAAAAAAAGGAGAGTCTTTGGGAATTAGTTTTGATCTTCATTTATATTCAATCTAGAGTTTTTCTTTCTGATTTGTTTTTCAAACTCTTTGTTTTCTCACACTTGAGCTATCATATCTATCCTCTCTATAGGATCTTATTTTTGTGAGAAAATTAGTCTGTGGTTGTTGAGACCACCAAGTGTTGTAATCCTCTTTGTTTTGTTGGTTTCCCTCTTGTGTAAAGGTGATTGTGGAGGTTGTGTTTGAGTTGGTTGTTATCCCTCTAAGTGTAGAGGTGATTGTTAGAGTGTTGGCTTTGAGCCTTATCCCTTTAGTGTGAGATGATTATTATTTGGCTTAGTGCCTTATCCCTCTATTGAGAGGTTGATCTTGTGTGGCTTGGTGCCTTACCTCTTGTGCGGAGGTTGTTGGTGTTTGAGAGAGGAGTTGTGTACTCTAAAGTTGTATTACCAAAATCCTCAGTGGAGATTCCCTTTGTGGGAAGTCCTGTGTGGACGATATAGTGAAAATCCTTCTATGTGAAGGCGGGGACGTAGAGTAGTGGCTCGAACCTCAAAACATATCTCGATGTTTGCGATTGATCCACTATCTCTAAAGTCTCTCTCTCTTATATTGTGTCTTGCACTATTTTATATTTTTCATATCATACTTATATGCTTGGTATTATTTGTGTGCCTCACTTGTTTTGAATCAAGAGAGCTTTACATAGCACCTCAACTCTTATTTAGAGGAATTTAGAGGAGATAGTTCAGAGCCCTTCACCGGGAATTCGGCTACACTCTTTGGTTACACTAAGGGTCTGTTTGGTTGTCGTAACTGGCCGTAATTCGTAGTTGTAATTGGTAAAGTCTTTTACAATTGTAAATGAGTTACATGTATGTAAATTTTACGGTGTTTGGTTTGTAATATAAAATTGTAAAGTGGGAAAGTGTATTGTACTTTACGGTGTTTGGTTGTCGTAATGTATAAGTCGTAAGTGAAAAAGTTGACCACAAAATTAACTATTTGGTGATTTTAAAAGTTTTAATACTGCAAATAAATATTAAAAAAGTCAATATTAAAAAATTTTAATATTAATATAAAAAAATAATACAAATTTGTATGACCACAAAATTAACTGTAACTTGGCTGTAAGTGAGTGGTAACTGGGTTGCAAGTGAGTGTTAGTTGAGTTATGTAAGTCTTTTACGAATTACGGTCCAAACAAATGCCGTAGTTGTAACTGGGTAGTAAGGCATTTACGAATTACGGAGTTTTACGCGAAACAAACGGCCCCTAAGTGTGTTGTAATTTGTTTTTAATTCCGCATCATTTGTCATTATATTAGCCCTACACCTATTCACCCCACCTCTAGGTGCACTTTCAAAAATATCCACAACATAGGCTAAGGATATAGGGATCTAATGTTCTTGTTTACGTACAACGTAGAATAATTTTAATAATTTCACGTATGCATTTTTGCAACTAACAAGGGATAAAGCCTTTAGGTGTCTAGAGAGCATAAAAGAGTTTGAAGTGAGTTAAACAACTTTTGTTCATTATCAAATTAGGTTAAACGAAGAATTTTGAGGAAAGTTGTTAGAAAAAACATTTGCGTGTTACTGGTGTGGTTACAAGTTTTAAGAATCTCCGGAAAAATTATAAGAAATTATTGATAGAGTAGTCCGATTTATTTTCCTTATTACTCAAAAAACTATAATCTACGCCCCTTGCATTGTTAATTTGAAGTTACATGAAGCAACGAGAAGTTCTTGACTGCATAGAGCAAAGACAAATATACTACCATAATTCCAACAACATCATATGCAATTTCTTTTCTTTTCTTTTTTTCTATAAAAACTTTTTAAACAATGCTTTCCAACAATACTACAATTTACAAGGACTGATAAACAATTATCGAGTGTAAATGTATCATTCAACAAGGAATTGTTCATAGGCACTAAAAACTAAACACCTGCATGCATATAAAAGATGGTCTATTTCTTCTTCGCTTTTCACCGAAAGGAGAAAGGATCTGCATTGGGATTTGGCAAGGATTTGGTTATCCCACTTCTTGAGCCAAATGCCCTGCATCTTTGAATCTCAAATTGTAAACTAGCAAGAAACTTTTCCATCTCTTAGTACCTTGTTCTACTTGATATAGCATCCTGAGTTGTCTTGAGAGAAAAATGAAAGAGAGTGAAGCAAAAGAGCAAGAGCAAGAGCACATGGTTGTCTCCTCTTCCTTTCCTCAAAAGATGGGGAGCCAAGAGGAGAGCATGCTCTCTCTCTCTCTCTCTCTCTCTCTCTCTCTCTCTCTCCCTCTCTCCCTCCCTCCCTCCATTTAGAACAGCATTTCCTTAAACTCACCAAGACTTTGAACAAGATTAATTTTGTTGGTCTTGGCTAAATGTGCTAAGTTGAGAAACAAGAGAAGTTGTTGTTAATGATAATAACTTCATATGCATGTCTCCATCCTTTTCTTTCTATATCTTCGGCACTAAAAGGTGGAAACATACATATGTTGAAGGTAAAATGAACACTTCAAAAATTTATGATTTATGTATCCTTCTTTTTCTACCTTTAGGACTAAAAGGTAGAAATGTATTCAAGGCAAAGTGAACATTAATTCAAAAGCTTATAGTGATAGATTATATTTATAGTATACACACATATACATACACACATGTACACACACATATCTATTGAGTTCCTCTACCTGCATTCATACAAAGAGGTTAAGAAGAAACAAACACTTTTAGGATTGTAGTGGTCAAAAATTGACCCTTAGCAAGATGCTGACACGTGTTCAAGTAACCAAGTTTTCTTTTTGAAGTTTTCACAACAATTAACTGCCTTCATCACATCACACCCTCCCGAGAGCATTCATAGTTCCTAGAATCACTCAAGCCCCAACTAAATTCAACCTCCAAAGCTCCGCCACCTAGAGCCATCCCGGAGGCATCATCCTCTGGTGTCACCTACAGTCCAACATCTCCGACTTCACCCGCAAGTCCCCAGTAACAGCCGTCGAGATCTCCGTCTGCAATCACGCCGTCTCTTCTTTCCCACGTTGAAGATGTGTAATGCACATGCGTTCAAGGTGAACAGTTACGAAATTTCAGGCATGCAATCTTAACTATTACACCAACAATTACGACCTTTACAACAAATTCGCACAGGAAGATCATGCAGCTACGCAAATCTTGTGAACACTCCATCCACCTCAGGGCCTACAGTTCATTATAAATCTTCTTCTTGAGGAGGAAGAGGGAGGACGGGACTTTTGGGCCTTCCATCCAATCTAACTCAAAAAAATACCAATACATGTTTGTTATTCCTATAAAACGGCGAGTTATAGTGAATTTTCTTTCTCCTCTCCGTAATTTTTTTTTTGATTTGAGTTTTCACGTAAAAATATCGTGTCTCTATCTGTTATTTGTGTGGTGTTTGTTATTTTGCACTTACACCTTAACATACTCTCGTTTGTGGTGTGGATCGACCGTCTGATCACTCGCAGTGAAAAATCTCCACTACAAAATGATGCTTTCATTGATATTTGAGTCCTTACACTCAAGATTTCTCCTCTGAAAACCCAAAAAACCTTAAAAGCCTCTTTCAGATCGACCGTGGCCTCAAGAAAGCGAGCCGTCAATAGCACAACATCCAAAGGTAAAGCCATCTGAACCGCTGGGGGCACGACCTTTTCACCATCCATTGATCAGCCGCATACCACTGAGAATATTGGCTCATCCTCGGCTCAGCAAGCAACTGCCACTGTCCGACCACAGCAGTGGCATGAAGACCAGCTCCTATAGATGCTTACGACATGAAAGAGCATATGAAAGAACAACAAGCTCAATCAGATCGCGATTGGGACAGGCGGCTCTCGACTACGAGAATGTCATCCGTGAGCAGGATGCATTGAGGCAGCTCAACGATCAATTCTAGACTTAAATCACTGTCCTCCAGAATAACCAGGCATCAACGGAGTCAGAAAGCAAACCTGAAGTCAGTGAATCTCCCGACCTCTAAGACCTCGACAAACTGATTCAGAGATGGATCACCAAAGCCTGGTTGCAAGGCCACCCAACGCCTTCAGTTACCAAAGTTTTTGACTCCTCCCTCTTCAAAGACATCCTAGAATGCGAGTCTCAGAGAAAATTTTACAACTCCAACCTTCGATTACTACTCCAGGGTGAACGACCTCGTCCAGCACATCAGGCATTTTCGGGACAAGATGATGGTCTATTCCCGCAATGACCCACTATTGTGCATCACCTTTCCTTCCAGTCTGAAAGTTGTGGCATCAGATTAGTTTTACTCTCTGCCGCCTCGCTCTTTCCACAAATTTGAGTAGGTAACCAAGGCATTCCTAACTCGGTACGCCTCCCGCCAAGAGGCTAAGAAGAACAGTCATCATCTCCTCCCCGTCAAGATGAGGTAGAGCGAAAGCCTCAAATCATACATCAACTTCTTCCAAAGCCAACTTGCCAAAGTCCCCAACTTTAGAGAGGACGTCTCTGCACTCGCATTCATTAGTGAGTTGCAGCTTTCTCACCCCTATACAAGCACCACCTCAAGCACAATGTCACTGGATGAACGAGGTCTTATCACGAGCTCAGCCCTACATCCAACTGGAGGAATTATGAAGACTACCTTCACTTATACTGCGAAGCACGGTGATGTCGGAGAAAAGTCGCATGAAACCTCCGCTCATTCTCAAGATCGGAACAGGGGGCAACCTGTCTTCAAGAAACAAGCGCTCTCTATCCTTCCACCAAATCTGCTCCGAGCTTACAATCTAATGGAACAACATTTAATCCATTGAAACTCCCCATCAACGAGCTCTTCAACACCTTCAAAGACCAGCCATGGGTTAGGCGCTTGAGACTGATCCAGTACGATCCCTCCCTTCTCAGCGCAGAAGAAATTACTCTTACCATGACTTCAAGGAATACAAGATCATCCATTGCTGGGCCTTCTGAAAGTACCTAAAAGAGCTCATCCAACAAGATCTCCTCAAAAAGTACATCCTTATTCCCGAAGTAGCCTCCAGATTTGGACAGCTCAATGCTCCACTGCCTATCCAGCATAACACAGGATCACTAAATACAAAATGATTAACTTGTCTTTCGTTTTCAAAAGATAGATCAGAACTCCTATCCCTACCATTTCCTGTATTCCAATTCCATGCATCCCATTCCAATATTGAATAAAATGTTATTATTTACTCCTAACCATTACAGCCATACCAAGTTAGACATTCCGCTAATGGGATTTTATCCACTCGGAACTGCTCCACTACTGGGATTTCTCCCACTCGGAGTCGATCCTTTCGCTGCTGGGATTTCTCCCACTCAGAGGACATGTCTAGGCATTTCGCTGATGGGATTTTCCCAACTCAAAAGCAACTGTGAACTACTTCGCTGCTGAGATTTTTCCCACTCCGAATGACTATGTCTAGGCATTTCACTGATGGGACTTACCCCACTCTGAAGTGACCGTGAATTACTCCGCTGCTAGGATTTCTCCCATTTGGAGGATTATGTCTAAGCATTCCATTGATGGGATTTTCCCAACTCGAAAGTGACTATGAACTACTCCACTGCTAGGATTTTTCCCACTCGGAGTCAACCTTTTTTCTATTGGGATTCTCCCACTCGGAGTCAGCCCTTCTGCTGCTGGGATTTCTCCCACTCAGAAGTGACTGTGAACTACTTCGCTGCCGGGTTTTCCCATACTCGTTAGCCCTTCTGCTGCTAAGATTTCCCCCACTCGGAAGCGACTGTGAACTACTCTGCTGCTGAAATTTTCCTTACTCGGAGTTAGCCCTTCCACTGCTAGGATTTTCCTCATTCGAAAGTGACTGTCAACTACTCTGCTATTGGGATTTCTCCTACTCAGAGTCAGCCTTTTCGCTGCTGGAATTTCGCCCACTTGAAAGAGACTGTGAACTATTCCGCTTTGGGATTTCCCCCACTCAAAGTCCGCCCTTCCACTGTTGGGATTTCTTCCTCTTAAAAGCGACTGTGAACTACTCTGCTACTGGGATTTCCCCCACTTGGAGGCCCAACTCCGCTGCTGGGATTTCTCCTATTCGGAGGTCCAGATCGCCACTCCGCCACTGGGATTTTTTTTCACTCGGAGTTGACGCATCCAATCTGTCGATGGGTGATACCCCCACTTCAGATCGTTACCGAGGTCACAGCTCCTCTGATAAGATTTTCCCCACTCAAAAATGACTGTGAACTCGATTCCATTGCTGGGATTTACCCCACTCGGAGGCCAACCTCCACTACTAGGATTTCCCCCACTCGAAGGCCCAGATCCACTGTTGGGATTTCCCCCACTCGAGGTCCAGATCGCCACTCCGCTATTAGGATTTTCCCACTCGAAGTTGACACATCAAATCTGTCGATGAGTGATACCCCAACTTCAGGCCTTTTTTCAATTTGTAAGTAATCTGAGAGACTATGATTGTACAAGACACATGGTATATGCATGAGATTTTTCTTGTTTGGATTACCCCCTCGATGTACTAGTTTCGTGTGATTACAGGATGGAGGAACAAAATGCATCGAAGATAGAACAGTCACCCAGGTATTATCTAAACCTCACCTTTGTAAATGTGTGCATGTTAGTCATCCCGTGATGATATGGTTGTGTATGTCTAGCCTACGATCGTATGAGACACATGGCATATACATGATGATTTTTTGTTTGGATTATCTCCTCGGCATACTAGTTTCATGTGATTAAAAGCTGGGCATACACAGTCTTGTCGTCTCAAATTATTCTTTTAATACTACATCTAACATTTAATTCGAGTTGCATCATTGCATGTTTGTATGCACATCCTCCCTCTGCTGTGAGATTATTCCCACTCAAAGGCCTAACTCTACTGTAAGGATTTTTCCCTCTCAGAGTCCCAAGGTCATGGCTCCGCTGATGGGATTTTCCCCCACACGAAAGTGACTGTGAACCCGACTCTATTGCAAGGATTTTTTTCACTCAGAGGCCCAACTCCGTAGCCAGGATTTTCCCCACTCGAAGGATAAAAATTTGCATGTATTGATAATGGGACTACCCCCACTCTAGAACACTACAAACCTACCAAATCATCCACATGCTAAGTCAAATATTCCGGAGTTAAGGACAAGCACTCCGCGGAGACATTCAATTCCAAACAACACAAAATGACAAAATAAACCATGCAAGATTTATGCAATTATTTCCATTCCAAATACAAACATTTATTCCAAATCTTTCCATTCCGATTACATTACTTTAAATTTACTTGATTACGTCTAACATGAGCAATACAAGATTATGTCATATTTCTATGTGTATATTTTGAAAAAAATACAGATGATCACCCTCTTATCCATCCAACCCTACTAAACAAGTCCCCGATGCTAAAGCACATAGAGATCTGCCTATCAAAAAATACTTCATGGAGGCACAACCTTATTGTTCATGCCATCATCCAAAGATCTCGGAGGATGTTCAGGAAATTCCTTCACAAAAAATAAGAGATCCATCAAATGAAGAACCTTCTCATTTTCACTCAAAACAAACCTTCTTGGAAGCCAGGCATACTCGGACAAGACATGCAAGCCGGTGATTACATCACGCCACCGACCCTTTATTCTGAGGAAGAGGTAAGAGCTCCATAAGGAGGAGTGCTTCATTAGCGATATCCTGAGGAATACCGCCATACTTTCCTCCTGTTGCTCGTCATGAGGAGAGAGTCTCTAAGTGCGAAGCATCAACCCTTAATCGGAGTGAAGACTGTCAAATATAAGATATGACAATCGAATCAGATCGACCTCCATGACTGTCTGGAACAAACCTCACTCTTTCTCATGCATGAAACCAAGAAAGTAGAACACCAAACCCCGAGATGAGAGCTGAATTGACCCGATCGGATATCAGAAGAACAAACCAGATCAAAATGGAAGCCCAGCCCATCCTTCTGTTGGCCCAGAGGCCCTTCACTCTAGTTTTGATGATGATTAACTCATGTAGCTATAGTTTACTAATAATCTTGTGATATTTAGTTTCAGATATTTGATCAAGATATTAGTAGGTGATTAGCTTCAACAAAGATATTTTGGAGCTTTCACATGTTGATTCAAGAGCTCGAGTGTCAAGATCGCATCTAGTACTCGGTTGGAGTCAAGCTCGGTGGATCATGTTTGGATCGAGTCGGCTTGAAAATAAGATGACTTCGGTTTCTGTTTTAGTTTAGTGTTTAGATCTTATGTAAAGATTAGATAGTGTTGATATGCTCAAGTTCACATACACACACAAGTTTTAAGTTTATTGGTTTTTGATTTTCGGTTTAACCGATTTTGGTTTTCATGTCAAAAACATAGATATAAATCTTTACATGTATATTGGATTCTATCCATATACAATATGCTTCTAAAATGTCTCAATATCATATTTTTGTATTTACATAAGTTTTGGAGAAAACGGTTTTCCATTTCAAAGTTTAGTTTTTGGAAAATACGATTTTCGTTTAAAGACTAAATTTCAATATCACAAAAATGGTTCAAATAGTTTGTAATATGTGTTGAATTTTAGTCACACATATTTGTATTTCAAAGATCTTATAGGAACATATTTTTGTGAAATTTATGTGATTTTATGGGATTTATTTGATAATAAAAAGCCAAGTTTTCAATCCATAAAATAGCTGGACCTGGCCTTCTGCCGGTCGACCGCTGTAGAAGTCAGTTGACCGGTGCGGTCGATCAGTCCGATCGACCGACGTGCACAAACGTGTACGGCAACTCGGGCTGGTGGGGCGGTCGACCATCCAGAGAGCTCTGCTCTCTGGAAATGGCCCAGGTCCACCGGCAGAGAGTTGTTGCTCTCTGTATCCAGTCCCGGTTGACCGGACGGTCGACCGGAGGCATAACGGTCATAAAAATGACCGTTGGCCAGTTGACAGGGCGGTCAACCGGAAGGTCATTTCTGACCTTTCCAGACTGCCAATGGGCAGAATTTTGGTGCGTTATAAATACCTATCCTCTTGAGCTGTTTTAGCTAAGATTTTAGAAGAGAAAATTTCCCATCTTTTCAATTGTTTTACACCAAAATTTAAAGAGTTTTAGGCTTAAAGATTTCATCTTTATTTATTTTAAAAAGGGTTAGAAAATTTAAAGAAAAAGAGAAGTCTTTGGGAATTGTTTTTTTGTTCTTCATTTCTATAGCTACTCTAGAAGTTTTCCCAAGAGTTTTTCTTTGTGATTTTGATTTCCAAACTATTTTTTTCTCACACTTGAGCTATCATATCTATCCTATCTATTAGGATCTAGTTTTATGGGAAAATTGGTTTGTTGTTGTTGATACCACCAAGAGTTGTAAACCTTCCTTACTTTGTGATATCCCTCTAGTGAGAGGTGATTGTGTTGATATCCCTCTAGTGAGAGGGGATTGTGCAGGTTGTGTCTGGTTGTTGGTATCCCTCTAGTGAGAGGTGATTGTGGAGGAGTTTGGTTGTGTTGGTATCCCTCTAAGTATAGAGGTGATTATTGTAGAGTTGTGGCTTAGTGCCTTATTCCTTTAGTGAGAGGTTTATCTTGTTTGGCTAAGTGCCCATCCCTCTAAGTGTAGGTGCCCATCCCTCTAAGTGTAGAGGTGATTTGTGTTGTGCCTTGCCTCTTGTGTAGAGGTTGTATTGTTGGAGAGAGAAGTTGTGTACTCCCAGTCTGTATTACCCAAATCCTCAGTGGAGGTTCCCTGTGTGAGAAGTCCTGTGTGGACGATATAGTGAAAATCCTTCTGTGTAAAAACAGGGACGTAGAGCAGTGACTCGAATCTCGAAACATATCTTGGTGTTTTCGATTGATCCACTATCTCTTAACTTTCTCTCTCATTGTGCATTGCATCATATTGTTAATATCATATATATGCTTGGGTTTGATTGTACGCCATACTTGTGTTAAATCAAGATAACTTTACATAGCACCTCAACTCTTGTTTAGAGGAATTTAGAGGAGATAGTCCAGAGCCCTTCACTGAGAATTCGGTTACACTCTTTGGTTACACTGAATGTGTTGCAATTTATTTTAATTCCGCATTATGTGTCATTAGATTAGCCTTACACCTATTCACCCCCCTCTAAGTGTACTTTCAATTGGTATCAGAGCCTACGCTCCTGATATTAGGTTTAACCATCTTGGAGTGAGATCTTGGTTGCTAATCTAGTATTTGTATTTGTATACTTATTTGTTTACACACTCTCATGGATTACCTTGCCCCTCCCTTGTTTGATGTTTCTAACATCGATATGTGGAAGCTTAGAATGAGTATGTACCTTAAAACCCTAGGCTTGCATGTTTTCCTTGCCGCTACCAAGAAATCTTATCTTGATAATAGCAAGCATATAGAGGCCAATGCACAAGCCCTAGAGGCACTTAGAAGCACTTTAAGTAAAGAATATTTGTGTATATCTTTTCATTGTGATTCCGCCATTGCAGTATGGAACACCTTGACCTCTCCGAAGCTTCAAACGCCAAACATTGTGGAGAAAGAATCTAGTGAGAATGAATCAGAACAAGCTTGCTATATGGTCCAGGGAATGACTCGCTTGAGGTAAATTCGAAAACTCAACTAGATGATAGTGCTAGTTCTTCGAGCGATGATTATGTTGATGCCGATGCTTTAAATGAAGAACTATCTATTGTTTGTGAAAACCTTTTACAAAAATACCAACTCTTGAAAAAGAAAAGTTTTAACTAAAAGAAGAGAACAAGGATTTGTTTTCTAAACTTAACATGGCTTTGCAGAAAGAGATGAGATTTCAAATGAAAGGAACTCATTGAAATTCCAACTTAATCTTGCCCTAAATTAAAAAAAATCTTAAAAGGTAAAAATGATTGTGATGAAGTTTTGAAGAAAAATGAAGTCTATCGTCAAAACTTGTTTTTGTTTTAAAAAAATGATTCTTTGAAAAATAAAATTATTTTTATTTCAAAGGAATTGGATTTGGTTTCCAAGAAAAATATTTCTTTGAAAAATGATTTAGATACTCATGTTTGCCATGCTAGTGTAGATTCACCATCTAGTGTATCTATTCCATCATCCACCTCTTCTACTATTATTGAAAATGATATATGTTGTTAAAGAAGAGTGTTGATTGTTTGGGCTCTACTTTGAGCCAATATGCCATGAACCACACACGGTTGGAATCCATGTTTCGGAAGAAACATGCTCCTCCTATGCATGCGCACAAACCACGGTATACACATATTTCTCATGTTCACGCACATGACACTAGGTATGCTCATGTGTACACTTGTACATATTGTGGACGTAAGGGCCACCTTGCAAAATTTTGCTTTGATAGAATTAATGATTCAAACTTGACAAATAGATTTGTTTGGGTTAGGAAAGGAGCTAACCCCCATGGACCCAATAGAGTATGGGTATCAAAAGCTACTCCTATTTTATTTGATGTAGGTGTGGGCTCTCGCTTGACGTGAGAGCATTGGTGCCTTGAGGTGAATGCGTTCCGAGCTAAATGGTGACAATTTTGGATGCAACACTTTCAAGGGGAGTTTGGTGGGAGAACCACCATAGTTTGGAGACCAGAGATTAGCCCTATTGGTTTTGATAACGATCTCTAACTCCTCATTTAGTTTACATGCTTTCATATTGTTAATTTTTAACATGTCATATTTTAAAGCTCATTATGCCATATGCCATGATAATTAGACTTATGACATACATATATAGTATTTGAGATACACCCATATTTATATGGATTATTATTTTTTTGTTCTCACTTTAGTTTAATAATTGTGTATATCATATCTCTAAAACATGTGCATTTAGCCTAATGATCATATTGGTTTATATTTTGTTTTATGCTTCATGCTTTAATTACATGTTTAAATGTAACCTTCATTAAAATTTGTGTATATACTTGTACAACTAGTGAGCCACAAATTGATTATTATATATTTGTGCTTAAATTGCTTATTTGTACCCATTAGATGTACTAGTATAGTCTAGTTTTGATGATTCATGCATTTCAAACTCATATTCCCCATTTTGTACATGTTTTTATATGTTTAACTTCATGTATATGTAAATTTGTTTAAAACTTCAAGATATACATGTATACCCTTGAGTCACTTGCTTTTTATGCAAAATTCTCTTATGGACTCATTTATGTTTGGATATGCATGTATACTTCTAGTTTTTGACATAACAACATATGCCTTGAAGTTTGAATTATTTTGATGAAAATTAATTTTTTCATGTTTTTTTATGTTTACAAAGGAATGTCATATTGAGCTTTATTGCCTATTCCCATGATTATGCTTTTCACGTCATTCTTGTACACTCACATTACTTGATGTTTTCTCATTACTTTATTTTCATAAGTATTATATGTGCTTTATAAACTTTGAGTGTAAATTGTTGAGTGATTTTCATGTTTTCATGGATATACCTTTGTTTTATTCCTTACTTGAAGGATTTCGTACTAGTTTTCAAGATTATCATAAAATTAGTTGCGTATTCCTTCATTTTAGAAATATTTTTCAATTATGCTAAAATTATTTTCAAACTTATTTTTGAAAACCCCTTCCATCGAAGGGCGGACGGATAGGCGACCATGCCTTGTATGCTCAAATTGAAAATTTATTTAAACATGTGCATGAAAGAGAGGTTAGTATGAGTTATACACTTGATCCTCATCATATTTTCAATTAGTATCTCAATTGATATTTTTTTGTATGCTCATATTTTTGTTTTCTATATATGTATGCTTCAAACTTCAAATAGTATCAATTTCGATTGGTATTTATATTTTCATACATATATGTGATTTCATTGTGCTTACAATATATCTTAAAGAAAAAATTATATTTATGCTAAACTTGATTTACTCTTTAATGTCAATTATTTTTCAATTAGTATCTTATATAAGTTTATGCATTATTTTTATTGGTATTTCATAATGGGAGAGAAAATTCATGTTTTATCTTTCAATTGGTATCTTTCAATCGATTTTATTTTTCAATTGGTATCTTACTCCCATTCTTTATGATGAAAATATTTTGTTTTGGTATATACTAACATTTTCAATATTGGTATCATGTTTCATTTTAAATTGGTATCTATATTGATATAAGTTATGCTTGCCTAAAACAATTTGGTTTTTACTTTCAATTTCAAATTACTTTGAAATTGGTTGTTACTTTTATTTGGTATCAAGATTTTCAATATATATATATATATATATATATATATATATATATATTTCAATTGGTATCAAAAACTTACAAGACATTTTTTTTGGTATCAAATTACTTTGAAATTGATTGTTACTTTCAATTGATATCAAGATTTCCTATATATATCTTTCAATTGGTATAAAAAGCATACAATGTGTCATTTTCTATTGGTATCAATATTTACAAGACTTTTTTAAATTGGTATCAAGATATTTTCACATTGGTATCTCTTAGTATCTTAAAATTTTTGTTTACTTTCAATTGGTATGTTAAAAATATTTTGTTTATTTTCCGTTGGTATCATAAATTGGTATTATGATGTTTCGATGTATACCTTTATCATAAATTGATATATTTTTCAAATGGTATCATAATGTTTTGATTTGTATTGCTTATATACAAGGGAAGCTTAACATCTTCTATATATATAAGATTCATGTTGAGTGTATGTCATATTGAAGTGATTGACCTTTCTTTGGTATGTAGTACACGTGTGTAGTAGGAGCTCCATATCTCCTTTTATACATTACATATTATGCTTTATGTGATTAGGATTTAGTCATCTCTTTTCATATAAATGCATGTATGTAGGGGGAATTAACTTAACATCTCACCTCTTCATGAATATATATCGCATATATATCTTTATTTTTTGATTTGTTTCACCCATTTGTTGCTGATTGACCAAAAGGAAGAGAGAAATTCGGAGAATGATTTTGAGTTTTTATGCATGTTTATTTTTACAATTGGTATCGAGCATATATGTTTTTGTTTATGCAAAAGGGGAGAAGCATTCTTCACTTTGTATGTTTGTGTTGAGCATTCATTACATATCTTTATGTTTATTGCTATGCATGAGTTAAGGGGGAGCTTCTATGAAGCTTAACTTTAATCCATGCATATATAACTCAATGAGTTTTGTCATCATCAAAAAGGGGGAGATTGTTGGCCCAGAGACCCTTCACTGTAGTTTTGATGATGATTAACTCATGTAGTTATAGTTTACTAATAATCTTGTAATATTTAGTTTCAGATATTTGATCAAGATATTAGTAGGTGATTAGTTTCAACAAAAGTGTTTTGGAGCTTTCACATGTTGATTCAAGAGCTCGAGTGTCAAGATCGCATCTAGTACTTGGTTAGAGTCAAGCTCGGTGGATCGTGTTTGGATCGAGTCGGCTTGGAAACAAGAAGACTTCGGTTTGTGTTTTAATTTAATGTTTAGATCTTGTGTAAAGATTAGATAGCGTTGATATGCTAAGTTCACATACACACACAAGTTTTAAGTTTATTGGTTTTTGGTTTTCGGTTTAACCGATTTTGATTTTCATGTAAAAAAAATAGATATAAATCTTTACATGTATATTGGATTCTATCCATAGACAGTATGCTTCTAAAATGTCTCAATATCATATTTTTGTATTTACATGAGTTTTGGAGAAAACAGTTTTCCATTTTAAAGTTTAGTTTTTGGAAAATATAGTTTTCATTTAAAGACTAAATTTCAATATCATAAAATGGTTCAAATAGTTTGTAATATGTGTTAAATTTTAGTCACACATATTTGTATTTCAAAGATCTTATAAGAACATATTTTTGTGAAATTTATGTGATTTTATGCGATTTATTTGATAATAAAAAGCCAAGTTTTCAATCCCTAAAATGGCTGGACCTGGCCTTCTGCCGGTCAACCGCGGTAGAAGTCGGTCGACCGGTGCGGTCGACCGACGTGCACAAACGTGCACGGCAGCTCGAGATGGTGGGCCGGTCGACCGGGCTGTCGACCGTCCAGAGAGCTCTGCTCTCTAGAAATGGCCCCGGTCGACCGGCCGATCGACCAGCAGAGAGTTGCTGCTCTTTATATCCAGTTCCGATCGACCGGGCGGTCGACCGGAGGCGCAACGGTCATAAAAATGACCGTTGGCCGGTCGACCGGGCTATCGACCGGAAGGTCATTTCTGACCTTTCCAGACTTCCAACGGGCAGAATTTTGGTAGGTTATAAATACCCATCCTCTTGAGCTATTTTAGCTAAGATTTTAGAAGAGAAAATTTCCCATCTTTTCAATTATTTTACAACAAAGTTTTAAAGAGGTTTGAGCTTAAAGATTTCATCTTTATTTGTTTTAAAAAGGGTTAGAAAATTCAAAGAAAAAGAGAAGTCTTTGGTAATTTTTTTTTTGTTCTTCATTTTTATAGCTATTCTAGAAGTTTTCTCAAGAGTTTTTCTTTGTGATTTTGATTTTCTAACTCTTTTTTTTCTCACACTTGAGCTATCATATCTATCCTATCTATTAGGATCTAGTTTTGTGGTTGTTGATACCACCAAGAGTTGTAAACCTTCCTTACTTTGTGATATCCCTCTAGTGAGAGGTGATTGTGTTGATATCCCTCTAGTGAGGGGTGATTGTGGAGGTTGTCTGGTTGTTGGTATCCCTCTAGTGAGAGGTGATTGTAGAGGAGTTTGGTTGTGTTGGTATCCCTCTAAGTGTAGAGGTGATTGTTGTGGAGTTGTGGCTTAGTGCCTTATCCCTCTAGTGAGAGGTTTATCTTGTTTGGCTAAGTGCCCATCCCTCTACGTGTAGAGGTGATTTGTGTTATGTCTTGCCTCTTGTGTAGAGGTTGTATTGTTAGAGAGAGGAGTTGTGTACTCCCGGTTTGTATTACCCAAATCCTCAGTGGAGGTTCCCTATGTGGGAAGTCCTGTGTGGATGACATAGTGGAAATCCTTCTATGTGAAGGCGGGGACGTAGAGTAGTGGCTCGAACCTTGAAACATATCTTGTTGTTAGCGATTGATCCACTATCTCTTAACTCTCTCTCATTGTGCATTGCATCATATTGTTCATATCATATATATGCTTGGGTTTGATTGTGTGCCATACTTGTGTTAAACCATGAGAGCTTTACATAGCACCTCAACTCTTATTTAGAGGAATTTAGAGGAGATAGTCCAGAGCCCTTCACCGGGAATTCGGTTACACTCTTCGGTTACACTAAGTGTGTTGTAATTTATTTTAATTCCGTATTATTTGTCTTTAGATTAGCCTTACACCTATTCACCCCCCTCTAGGTGTACTTTCACCTTCCTAGTAGCAGAAGCTTGTCGCGAAAATTGATATTTTGAGATAAATCATCGGGAAGACTGATTTTTTACGCCAACCAAACTCCCGAGCAGCCAGAGCCCAGCAGCCATTTCTATCATCTCCATCCTCTTCCTCTCTTTCCTCCATCGAACAAAGAAGAAGAATGGCATGGAAACACACCAGAGCAAAGGGCTTAGAAATAAGGATTTTTCAGAGAAGAAGACAAGCAATTTTCACCCTAAGGCTCTGCCTCATTAATAGATGGAGAAAGAATCGAAAAGTCCCAAATTCAAATCTCTAATCCCCAAAATAATCAGTTGACATTCGGAGATCCTCGGTCAACCAAATCTATAAGATATCAACCGCCCCTGCCACACGATCTCAGCCGTTATAATGCTGGGATTCGAAAAGAAGCCAGTCACATATTTTATGCCAATCTAATCAATAGATATGCCAGCTGTCATCTAATCATGCAATCTCACAGTAATGCGCCAGATCCTACCCTTTGCCGATATTCAAAAGAATTCAACACATTCAGATATCTTAACTAACTATATTCTTCTGACTTCTCTCTGAAAGGCTTCAGCAAGTGAAAGAGTTGGGCACTGTAGTGGTCAAAATTGACTCTCAGTAAGATACTGACACGTGTCCAAGCAACCAAGTTTTTTTTAAAGTTTTCACAACAATCAACTGCCTCCATCACTGGACCCTTCCGAGAGCATCCATAGTTCCCAAAATCACTCCAGCCTGAACTCAAGTCAATCTCCAAAGCTCTATATCCAGAGCTGTCCTGGAGCAAACTCCCATCCTGGAAGCATCACCCTCCGGAGTCAACTACAATTCAACATCTCCAACTTAATCCAGAAGTCCCCAGTAACAGCCGCTGAGATCTCCGCCTACAATCATATCTCCTCTTCTCTCTCACGTTGAAGATGTATAATGCACATGCGCTCAAGGTGGATAATTACAAAATTTTCTACTTGCAATCTCAAACATCACGCCAGCAATCATGACAGCTACAATAAATTCATACATGAAGATCATGCAGCTTCATAAATCTCGAAAACACCCCATCCTCCTTAGGGCCTACAGTTAAGTACAAATAGATTTTCTTCTCATGGAGGACGAGGAAGGATAGGACTTTTAGGCCTTTCATACAATTCTAACTCAAAGAAATACTAATACTGGTTGTAATTCCTGTAAACCGGTGAGTTATAGTGAATTTTCCTCCTTCCCGTAGTTTTTCTTGGTTTGAGTTTTCACGTAAAAATATCGTGTTTTCAACTGTTGCCTGTGTGGTATTTGTTATTTTGTACTTACACCTTAAACACATACTCTCGTTTGTAGTGTGGATCAACCGTCTAATTACTCGCAGTGAAAAATCTCTACCACACACTAGTCAGAATTGGGTTTTCACATCACACGTTTGACGTCAATTTCAATAACATAATGATGTGAAATAGAGGCGGTGATATTTTTGTAATATGTTGAAAAACTTACGACGTCGGTTCTCTGAAGAATCGACGTCGAAACACAAAAAATAGTGGCAATGACATTGTTATAATATGTTGAAAAATTACACGTCGGTTCTCTGAAGAACCGACGTAGAGACTCAAAAGAAAAATACTAAAGACGTTGATTCTAAAATGAACCGACGTCTATTACTCAAAAAAATTCAAATATAAGTATCTAAAACATCGGTTCATAAAATTAATTGACGTCTATTACCAAAAATATTCAAAATATGCGCCCACTGCATCTCTCTCCCTCTCAAATCCCCCGTCAAATCTCATCTCTTTCGCTCGATCTCGCTCAGCGCCTCCTTGAGTTCACCTCCGCCCTCGACCAGGGCCTCTACGAGCTCTAACAAGCTCCACAGCTAGCTCCACGGTGTCCACGAGCTTGTTCTGCTCTGAGGGTGGTAGTTGAGGGATCGGAGGGCTTGCAGCTTGCTCTGCTCCGATCAAAGCAACAACAGGCGAGGGTGGTGGTGGTTGAGTGAGCAGGAGGGGTGGTGGTGGTTGAGGCATTAGAGGGTGTCCACTGGCAAGCTCTGCTCTGCTCCAAGTAGAGCAATAGCATGTAAGGGTGGTGGGCGTTAAGGGTGGCGGTGGTTGGGGGATCGGAGGGTGATGGTCGTTGAGGGATCAGAGGGTGGTGGCAGATGGCATGGCGGCGAGTAGAAGAGGCATCGATGGCGAGGAGATCCCTCAAGGCATCGACGGCGTCGAGGCGAGTAGGCGAGACTAAGAGTCACCGATGGATTGAGATCGAATGACCAAGTCAGCTCCTTTCTTTGTTGTTTCTTTCTTTTATTTGTTTTCCATACTTGTAGTGTGTTCTGCAATATAGTTGTTCGCTCTCGTGCTGATCAATTCAGCGATCGAGGTCGAACGCGATAGGGTCGGCAAGCATTCCAAGTTTCTGAACATGATCGAGGACGATCTGTTTCATCATTTTATTCACTATGTGACGCACTCGATCCCGCTGGTTTTGTCCATGATCTTGAATTGAATTGAATGAATCTTGTTTTTTCATTCTGTTAGGAGGTCTACGAGGCTGCAACTAGAAGCATTCTTCATGTACGTTCTGCTCAAGATTGCAGGATGGATTGGGTACATTGGAAGTGGCATTGGAGCTCATGGTGACAGAGCGGCAGGGGTTCGGTTCACGTATGTGAGCCACACGCACATACAATAAGAGAGCCAATCACGCGATGACATGTGGATTGATCCTCTTATAATATGTTATGTGTGTGGGCCTCACACACATATTATAAGAGATTATAAGAGGATCACTCCACGTATTAACACGTGATTGACCCTCTTATTGTATGTGTATGTGGCTCACACACATGAACCGAACCCGAGGGGCAGTGGAGCTCGTGGGAGCGGCAGTGGAGCTCGTTGGTTGGAATTTGGGAGCGACAGTGATCAATTTTTTCAAAAATAAATATGTTTTAATGCCGGTTCTATAGAGAATTGACGTTAAAAAGTGTTGTTTGGTGTCACTTAAAAATCGACGTGAAAATGCTTCAACTTTTTACGTCGACTATGTAGACGTCAGTTGTTTGTTTCGTTTTAACATCGGTTTTAAACTGACGTTCATGACGATTTTTGTTGTAGTGACAAGGATGCTCATGTTTGAGATCTAATCTTATCATTAATATCATTAAACATTTTGCTTTCCCCACTTGTAAAACAATTACTAGGCTAAGCGAGTTTTGGGAAGTCCCAAGTTGAAGTTCTGTAACTAGCCAACACCCCCGCATACATACGTTATTGTATAAAAACCTTGCATACTATGTATACATCAATTTCTTCAAATGGCGAATTCAATAAAATTGTATATATCTAGCAAAACATGTTGAACTACTACAAATGTTCTCTTTCCTCTTTTTCTCTCATTAAATTTCACAGCTTGAGAGCTTACCAGTACCAGAACTCCACTCCAAACCTGCGATCTCCTCACCTCCATCAACCAAACAAAACCCGTTTGCGGTCACCGCCGTTGAGCTCACCTCAGGCAATTGGCAGTGGGTCAAGGCCAGATACAAATGAGATGACACCCAATAATAGTGTCAGTGGCGTTTCGGTGGTTTGCCCGATTCAGGAGTTGCGTGGGCTCTTACGTCTACAGAGGCTAACCAATTCAATGCACGTTTGTTTCTTCTCTCTATATAATTAAGCCCTCTCTCTTCTCCATCTCTCTCAAAATATTTGGGCCCTTTTCCTCAATTTTGTTACAGTGCTCAAGAAAACAGCTGCCCAATGAGTAGTAGTGGTGATTCAAGCAGGAGGATCAAGATACTGTTGGTTGAAGATATCGAGATCAATAGGGTAATGTTTACTCCCTTTGCTTGTTTCAGTTAAATTTGTGTAATGTATGTGCATGCATGGGCATGGATATGTATGATGATGTATGATGATTAAGCAGGTGGTGGCGAGGGGGTTGGTGAAGATGGTTGGGGGGTTGGAGATGGAGGAGGCGAAGAATGGGCAGGAGGCAGTGGATTACTTCAGACGCGGGGGCACTTGTGATCTGGTGCTCATGGACAAGGACATGCCCATCATGGATGGCCATGCGGTGAGTCTATCTTGCTTAATTGCTAGCTCTGTGCAATTTTTCTCAAGTTCAATTCATTATGTTAGTGACGCACTTTGAATTTGTGACCCCCTCTTCACAAGTCGTGTTTTTTAATAGCTCTCCTCTCAAGTCTCTCTCTCTCGACAACAGAGTTATTTCGGAGGAATCGATGAGCACTTCACTAGGAAGCTTAATTTAGCATGATGACTGATGAGTTAGAGAGCCGACAATTGTTTTTATACGAAAACATAATGGTTTTCAAACCAAAATTTTCTGGGATGAATCTCACAAACAGCACTTCTCTGATCATTTGAACGTACGACCAATTTGCACATGCATTTATGCAAAGTGATAAAAAATTTAATAGTTAAGCTGAATACTTGGTAGGATCAGTTAGCAAAACTTGAGAACCAAACTACCTTGTTTTTTTTCATGGATTCCTGCAATGTAGGCTACGAGGCAACTCCGGTCACTGGGAGTCCGGACGCCCATCATCGCGTTGTCAGGGGACGACTTACAATCCAATCGAGACCTCTTCTTGCAGGCAGGGGCCAATGAGTTTCAAACCAAGGTAAAATCTTCCCATATTTGTTTCTTCAACTATATATGTTTGCTTGTGTGTAACATGTGATAATGAAAATTTCATGTCTGACATACTGTTCCTGATATGTGCAGCCTCTTTCTAAAGATAAACTGGTTCAAATCCTGGTTCGGTATGGACTGGATTATTCATTGAAATGTGATTAACTTGTCCATATCAGTTTTCAAATTTACGGTGATGGTTCTCTTCAGGTAGAGATTGACAAAGTGGTGAGCTTGTTTGGGTGAGGTTTTAAAGTTCTGTAATGGGATGGTGAACTGGTGGAGTGCGTATGTATATGGGTGAGAGATTAATAAATTGATGTGATATTTGGTTCTATTTTGGCCAATTTGGGGCATGATGATGATGATTAATCCCATTTTTTTGATGTTATGTTTGTGTTATTCAACTGCCTAACTATGATGTTGTATTTGTTTTGTTTTGTTTTGTTTTTTTTTTGGGGGGGGATAAAAGCCTAATTTCCTATGCATCCTTGTCCCTTCTAATCCAATTTTAACTGATAAATTCGCAACTTGTTTGACAAACTTTATTTGTATATCCTATTAATAAGTCCTTGAAGGCATGTAACTTGTTATAAGGAGATCATTTAGAGGAACCAATTTTTTTTTTTATTAGCAAGGGGTTCGAACTAATTTCCTGTGCACCAAAGTAAACATGCGCTTCTAGGTCTCTTCAAGATGTGTAATTTGTGATAGATAGGTCATTTAGAAGAACTTTTTCCTTTATTAGGGGGTTGGAACCAACTTCTTATATACCAAAGCGAATGTGCACCTCTAGGCCCTAACGCACTTCAGCACGGTAAGCCCACATGGTTCATGTAGCCCATGCGCCCATCCCGCGCGGCTGCAGTGGCACGTCTTACATGCTCTTTCTATGAACCACTTGTTAGGATTTTGCCTTTTGTTTTCAAGAAGAGATATCTTGAAGCAGAAGAAGCAAATCAATGTGGAGCGGTTTCTTTTTCTGGAGAAGTATGAATATGATTCAAATTCTATTCAATAAAGGTCTGTTTCTAAAGATTGAAGAATTTAGAATTCTTCTACATCAAGGAGATTAATTCGAAATAGGATTGATCAAGTTTCTTCAAGTATCCAATAGTCAAGATCATCTCATAATTCAAATAGGAGTTGTATTGTAAAATTCTATAAATTAAGATTATAACCCAACATTGTAAATTAATCTCAAGCAAAAGAGATTAAAAGAAGCCAAGAAAGAAAGGAGCAAGGTGAAGGTGAATAGAGAGAACGTATACTCTTGTAATCTAGGTCTAGATTCAAGGGAAAGTTGAATACTCTTGTGGGATTAAGAGGTTAGATCTCTTTGTATCAAGTTTATTGATAAAGCTCTCTCAAGTTCTCTCCCCATGGACGTAGGCCAAATTTGGGTTGAAGCACATTCAATCCTCATGTTATTTCTTATTATTCTTTTGTCTAGGTATTGCTAGTTTGCTTTACAATAATTTTTTTTTTGCAAGTATCATCACATTGTCAAATTTCACAAATGTCGATCTTGGAGTAACAATTAGTATTATAACATCGATTTGTTATAACAATTGGTATCAGAGCTAAAGGTTGACGAAAGACGATATATCGAAGATAGAAGTTCTATGACAAAGTTCGAGGTCGATAAGTTCAATGGCAAAGAAAACTTCAGTTTATGACAAAAGGGGTGAAGATGTTACTGGTGAAACAGGGTCTTCACAAGACCTTGCAAGAAAAGTCAGCAAAACCTACAAGTACATCAAACGAGGATTGAGAGGAGATGGATCTAAAAGCGGCAAACGATCTGACTATGTCTTGCATACGAGGTTATGTACAATGCGATGGATGAAAAAATGGCTACGGGATTATGGTCAAGATTAGAGACATTTTATATGATAAAAAGCCTCTCTAATAAGCTGTATTTCAAGAAACAATTATATGGGCTACACATGAAGGGACAGCGGTGTTGGAGCATTTAAACTTGTTCAATAAGGTCATCAACGAGCTTCTAGCTGTTGATATCAAGATCGATGAGGAGGACAAGACGTCGATACTTCTCAGTTCTCTTCTACAGTCATACGATCATATCGTCACCATCATGCTCTACGGTAAGGAAACTATCATCTTGGAGGAGGTCACATCAACTCTCTTATCTAATGAGATCAGGAAAAGATCAAATCAAGAGGAGTAGGAAGGATTGGGTTTGGTGATCACGGAAAGGAAAGAAAGATCAGGACAAAAATGTCTGGGCTCGTCGAAGGCATGTCACTTTTGTCACAAGAAAGGTCATTGGAAGAATGACTATACACATCGACAAGAGTGGCTGAAGAAAAAGGGGCAAGCTACAGAGGCAGACATAGCAAGCGGTATTAACACTAAAGTATTAATGGCTTCTTAACACTTCTCAAGATAAAAGTTGGATATTTTATTTGGGTACTACAGTTCATGTATGTTCCTAGAAGGAGTTGTTCAACAACTCTTTAGTTGCAAAGGAGGAAGGGATTGTCAAGATGGTAGATGACTCGACTTGTATGGTCATTGGCATTGGGACAGTCAAGGTTACAGAAAGAGATGGGATGGTGCGTGCTCTAGAGGCGGTCTGGTATGTCCCGATGGCACAATACAATCTAATCTCTAAAAGGGTGCTCGATGAAGAAGGATGCTGAATCCAAGTGCAACAAGGTGTCGTCATAGTTAGCCAAAGAGACCTGATAATACTGAAAGGAGAGAAGTATGGAGGGTTATTTAAGCTAAAGGAAAAAAAACTCAGTTCGAGATGGAGTTTCAGAGATAAGCTTGAAAAGAAGATTGTTGCGAGGTGGAGCTTCAAGGATGACTGTAAGTGGACGTGAACGGGTCAAAATGTTGAGAGAAGGAGAAATGTTGCATTCGGACAAGACCCGAGAGAGCTCAAGTCATGACGATAAATCCGCCAAAGGCCACGAGGAGAGGGGGAAAGAGTTAAAGGCTTCACGATATGGTTACAATCAAAAAAAGAATTAAGGCAGTACCCCAAAATCTTAAGGTGCTTTATTAAAGGCTTGAAAATCAAGTCAAGGTGGAGATTGTAAAGATATTGCCTTGTTTTCAAAAAGAGATAATAGTTCAAGAAAATTCTATTGAGTTGGAGAAAATGATGGCTTGAAGCAGAAGAAGCAAATTAAGGTGGAACAATTTTCTCTTCAGACGCTTACAATTTTTCTTTTTTAGAGGAGTATGAATAAAATTCAGATTCTATTTAATGAAGGTTTATTTCTAAAGATTGAAGGATTTATAATTCTTCTAGATCAAGGAGATCAACTCCAAATTAGATTGATCATAATTCTTTAAGCATCCAATGGCCAAGTTCATCTCATAGTCCAAATAGGAGTTGTATTGTAAAATTTTATAAATAAAGATTTTAACTCAGCATTGTAAATTAATTTCAAGTAAAAGAGATCAGAAGAAGCCAAGACAGAGAGGAGCAAGATAAAGGTGCATAGTGAGAAGGTATACTCTTATAATCTAGGTCTAAATTCAAGGGGAAGGTGATTACTCTTGTGGGATAAAAAAGTTTTCTTTGTATCAAGTTGATTAGTAAAGCTCTATCCAGTTCTCCCCATTGATGTAGACCAAGTTTGGACCGAGCCATGTTAAATTCTCGTGTTATTTGATCGAGTTCGTACCTGCACACAAGAATTCAGAATTTCAGAACTTAAGAATAGAATGTACAAGTGCTCAATACTACCCCTATAGCAAGTGGCTATACGAGTCGTGAACTACAAGGAGGGACTAGCGATGAAAGCTTTTTAGTAAGTTCTCTTTTACGTTACAAAAAATGGTTAAAAATCTTCTTTTAGTTCTTGAAAAGAAAAAGAAAAATAAGTTACAGTTAAGTCAAGAAGAAAGTGGTAGATTGAGAAGGTGAAAAAATGAAAAATGGATTTATACAAAGAAAGTAAAAAGAGTGAATAAAAGAGTTGGGAGATTGTGGTGTTGGTGATCTAAACTAAAAATTAAAAGAAGAAAGTTAAACCTAAAAGAAATACTTACCTTTTTTCGGTTGATGACTTACCTGGAATACTTGCATGTTTTACCTTGCTTCGGAGGTGATCAACGCATAACCCAAAAGATCGAGCTCAGTCTCCATTCGCATTACATCATCAAGATGAACAAGAATGAAATGATAAAGAATCTTGAGGAGGAGAACATCATCATGAAATATCGGTGGCACTCACACAAACATGGCTATACTGATGCTTCTAGATTCACTTGGATATTCATCAAAATTAAAAGAGGAAAAGTAGAAAGAAGAAGAAGAACATATAAATATAGAAGAGCATAAATATGTTACCTTTAATTGCTTGTAGAAACGATGAAAG
Source organism: Agave tequilana (assembly GCA_038442645.1). Lineage (NCBI taxonomy): Eukaryota > Viridiplantae > Streptophyta > Magnoliopsida > Asparagales > Asparagaceae > Agave > Agave tequilana. The sequence continues at coordinate 42,795 of JAVJIF010002368.1, read as the reverse complement.
AAAGGAGAAGGTTACATCGGTGTCACTCTCAACAAAAATCTTTCTCTCTTACTTACATGAATCTCAGTCTAACCTATGCTTACAAAGAAATAAAAATTACATAAAATGAAAATAAAAACCTATACTAAAAAGAATAAAAAATTGGTCTATGAATCTATCTCTGCTTCATCGTCTTTTCTAGTCTCTGAAAACCCAGTATTTATAGGCAAAAATCAAATATGGGAGAGCGTACGAAGATAGGGGAGCAAAAGCTCCCCCAACAGACTCAACGAAGCCGCGAAAATGTAGCTTTGGCCGCGTTTTCACATCTTGGGTATGGCCAGGTGGCCACACCCGGGGGGTGGTACTCTCTGGTTTCGCGATATGATTTTATCTCTTACTGGATTTGCAGTTTTGGGTCCTGGATTTAATGAAACCTCCTTTGATTTTCGGCTTTAACCAATTGATTTGTGATGATCTTATTTTAACCACTTGTTTAACTGATTTTATCTTCTCTGATATGCCTTGATCTGTCCTGATCTTTGATTTGAATTAATTCTCAATTAAATCAGAATTTTGATGGACTTTTGGGCTTGTTTTTCTTCCCTCTCCTTTAGTAATGGGCCTGCATATAAATTAGACAATAAATAGGATTAAAAATAGAGTTTATTATATAATAAATATGAGAATGTGACAATAAATATGCAGTATCAGTGACCGATCATACCTCGTACCTATCTTTTGCTCATCCTTGAGCAAAACAACAAAACTAAATTAAAGATTATTAGATCATTTTTGCAAGTCACGCGATTGTACTGAGCATGTGCAACAAGCCATTAAACCTCTAGGTTACCCCTAGAGGACAAGTTATGTCTCGTGAGGGTTTTCAGTGGATTACACCCACAAAATCCATCAAGAAAGAGAAACAAAGTGTTAGTATTTCGTAAATACATTTTGAAAGAGAAAATATTTGAAATATTATTATAAGAATTAAGTAATCTATAAGTTATAGGAAAACTAAACTTTTCATTCTTAAGCTTAGTCTTTATTTAAAAACTTGTTATCAATCAAGGCATGTAGTCATACTATATTCTCATCTAGTCTATTATTTACCCTAAGTTATATGCACCTTTGTGACCGTGAAATTTTGACTCGAGGTTTTTTAACTCTAACTCTATACTTCATTATATATTTTTTATTGTTTACTTTTAAGTGATATTATTTTTTAGTTCTATTAGGCTTTCTAATCTGCCCATGTAACGAGCCTTTAATCGGTGACTCCCAAACCAAACGGTATTAGGGCACCGGGTGAGAAAACACCCCAAGGACTTAAGAACTTGAGCAAATAAGGCCACAAAAATAAGGATTTTATTATATGAACCACTTTTAGGCGTGAATACTTATGCTTTATGAGGCATAAATACCCAGCTTAATCAAAGGATTTTTGATATATTATACATATATATTTCTTTTTCTTTTTCTCTATTTTTTTAATAAGGCATAAGAATCTTTGTTTTTGAACCTAAGTGTGTAAGTGTATAAAGCATGCATATATTATCAAGGTGAAAATCAAGATTAAATTACTTTTCTAAATTTTCTTCCTAATATTGGAAATCAAACAAATAATCTTATTTGACCAAGTATAAGAAATCCAAATTATGATTCTCCTATACCTTAAAATTGACTTAATTTTTTTTACAAAGAATAAGTCAAAATATTGTTTCTATTTTCAAAAAGTTTTAAAAGTAAAGAAAATGTTAATAATTTTTTTTAATTAAGGAAAAGCCTAAGTTATGTTACAACCCTTCCCCACACCTATCTCATGCATTGTCCTCAATGTATGAATTAATGCATAGATGTATGAAAAAGAAGAAAAGGAAAGAAAATATTACCTTATGGTGGTGGTTCCGGTGGTGATCTGATTAGGTCAAGCGTTGCTACCCAATCAAGATAATGTGGTGGTTCACAGAACCCACCTTTATTGACCTCTTTTCTATTTACATATTTACAGTCTCTAATATATGAATAGGATCACGAAAGATCCCATCATGAAACTTATTCCTTTTACATGACTAGTCTTGAAAAATAATCACGGAGTCATCATAGTTATAACTCCCCAATCCCGCGGGTACAGAGACGTCACTACGACATATATACGCAGGTCAGAAATACCTTTACGTATGTACGCTAAGCATCAGTATAGGCAAGAATCAGAGTGTGGAAGCATAGTGGTAATATATTCTAACAGAAAGTACAAGTACATGATTATCACAGACAGTGATACAATATTGCAGGAATATTATGTCACCAGAAAATATAAAAGTACATTATACGAAGAAATATACATAACAAAAGCTGAAAGGTGCTCAAAAGCAGTAAGAGGGGCCTCGAGAGCCAATCAGGAGAAGAGCTACGATGATATCCAAGCTCCTGCTACACTCTGACCACCACGGAAGGATCCGCTGCGCACTCTAATCAGCTACAACAAGGCCACTATGTTCCAGGCTCTAGGATCTGGACATGAGAATCTAGAGTTGTCAAATGCAACCTCGCGAGTACATATGATAAAGCCAATTAGCGTGCTCAAGCAGTCGCACATGTGCATGATCAAGTGATGTGGTTCAAGTATGCAGGTATAGGCAATGACAAGTAACATAAAAGAAATTAAAGGAACGACAGTAAATCTGAAATTAAGTAAATATATGTATATCGAAAAGTCTGAATCAGAAAATATGCATACAAAACGGTGTCAAGAGCATAGGTACACATAAACATGTGATAAATACATTAAATATGTGATAAATACATTAAATATACGATAAATACAAGTACGAACAAAACTAGTTGTAAAAACTCAGATTATGGAATCACGAGTTTAATACATTAAGAGGATAATCCAAAGAAGGGAAACCCTCATCTGTATACTACATATCCCATGTCGTCATCGTCTGGATCCGTACAACTTGAGTTGCCATCAGAGTAACAGAACTAGGGTGTGTCTGGAGTAATCATTGTGCCGCATTAATCATATATCATAAAGTAGGATGTCGACTCAGGGAATAACATCTGATTAAATGATTCATCACTATAACTGGAGAATATAAAGGTGTTGCATTTAAGTTATGCAATAATAATCATCAGTAACATTTGTTATTCATGTCCCTTTCCCATCGTTGTATCGTAAAACCGACAGTTCACACTGGAGCCCGCACTTCCAGTAGAACTTATCCGAACTCCGATATGCGGGTACCATTATTCGAATAGGGGAGAGACCAAATAACATATGCTTCAGGCGTTATTATTGTACAGATATGTGTGGGTGTTAATATTCACTGAGAATGCTTATCACGCTAACACCAGGCGGTACAGGCAGGAGGGAGGAAGTAGTCTTACAGATTCAAGAGGTGGCCCCCACCACGTGTGTGGTGTGATACTTTGCTCCATGTGGCACTTTGTTTTGAGGGTTGATTCAGGAGGTGGCCCACAGATTCAAGAGATGGACCCCACAGATTCAAGAGGTGGCCCCCACCACGTGTGTGGCGTGACACTTTGCTCGATGTGGCACTTTGTTCTGTGTGGGGAATGGATTCTAGAGGTGGCCCCCACAGATTCAAGAGGTAGCCCCCACCATGTGTGTAGCGTGGCACTTTGCTCCGTGTGGTACTTAGTTCCATTCAGGATCGTCGGACGCTAGCACGATCGTGGGATACATCCTCGTCACCCTGACACCAGGCATGCTCTGCTAGATGCCAGCATGACTGTGCTATTAACAAGAGTAACAGTGTAGGGGACATGAGTATAGGGGATACAGGACTTCAGGAGTACAGGAGTTCAGAAGTTCAGGAGTACCAGAGGTCTTGTAACCATATAATAATCATGCCAAGTCCCCTAGAAGTGATAATCATGAATATGCCATGTAATACAGGTGTCGGTATAATAGTATCCAGTCAGGTGTCACAATATCAGGTCAAACATGTCCGTTCCAGATGTAGCATATATTGAGTATCAAGTGATAGCATGTCAATTGTCAGACATTATATGTCAGGTGTCAGGTATCAGGTGTCAAGTACCAACATATCAAGTACCGGTGTCAGATATCAAGTTTCAGGTATCAGGTGTCAAGTAATAAGATGTTAAGTACCGGTGTTAGATTTTAAGTGTTAGGAATCATGTGAGTTGATACAGAGCCACAATATTATATATCAGGCAATTATTTGGTCATGTAATATGATCATTTGGTCATGTAATATGATACAAGAAATAATATAGTTAAATATTTCAAACTCTTCACAACCATATCTATAATAATAATAATTTTAATCTATTAATTAGCTATGCGAAGCTGAGCGAAGTGGGAGCATATCTAGGCATATCGTGCAAGTATAATACCAGTTCAACAAATTATAATAACGGCCGACAGGTATTCATAAAACATGTTAATTTTAGAAAATCACTCGTTTATCATAGATAAACTCGCATAACGATGCGTCATGTATTAAAAGTAGGATGACGATTATTAGGCATGTAACGATGGTAACAAGACGTTCGCATATTAGTATACATGCAAAAGACGTTAAAATAGCAATCACTAGGCATGAATCGATGATAGCAAAGTATGAAGTAACACGAGAAAAGTACTCGCCCAAAATAAAATAGATGATCATTCAAGAGAAACTGTACTCACCTAAAATCATAACGCAATACCGAGTTAAAGTTCAGGTAGTCCGCGAACACGTGTGAGCATGCTACTAATCCATACATTAAAATATATATATTATATATTATAAATATTAGAGAGAGAATAAGAGAGGGGAGAGAGAGGAGAGTTAGTTAGAGAGAGAAGGAAGCTAAGAGAGAGAGAAAGAGCGAGAGAGAGAGAATTGTAGGGGGGAGAGAGAGAGGGGTAAAATGAAAAGAAGGGAAAAAGTAAAGGTAGAAAGGAAGGAAGAAAGAAGGAAAAGAAAGAAAGAAAGGAAAGAAGGGAAGTTGGGAGTCTAGCGGCCGGCCACCGCCGATGGCCTGGGGGCGGCGGCGGTACCGCCAGAGGAGGGGAACGGCGTGGCCTTGGGCCCGGGGAGGAGGGGGTTGGCTGGTTGGATGTTGGACTTGTTGTTGTTTGCTGTTGGAGGTGATGGTGGTGGTGGTTGTAGTTGTGGTGGTTGAAGGTGGCGTTGGGGAGTTGGAGGAGAAGGAGAAGATGGTAGTGTGGTGGTGAGAGTGAAGAAATTGAGGAGTTTGAAGGTAGATTTTGGAGAATAAAATGAAGTTGTAGTGATAGGTTTTGGGTAAATTGGAGAAGAGGAGATGGAGTTTGGAGAGGAGGGAAGTGGGGAAGGAAAGTGGGGAGGTGGGGGGCGGCACTGGCGGCTAGGGGCGGCGGCGCGCTGGCGGCTGTGAAGGTGGCCGGCGGTTGTGAGGGGAGTTGGGTGCTGGTGGGAGTGAAGGAGGAAATTGAGAAGATGGAGAAGAAGAAAGTAAAGAAAGAAAAGAAATTAAAAGGAGGGGGAGACGGAGAGTTTGAGGAGTGGGGGAGGAGATGGGCATTCTACTGCTGTTGCCACTATTTCCAGGGCATGGGGAGCGGGGGAGCAGTTAAGGGGAGAAAGAAAGAGAAAAAGAAAAGAAGAAAAAGAAAGAAAAGAAAAGAAAGGAAAGGAAAAAATAAAGAAAAGTAAAAGAAATAAGAAAAAATAATGAATAAATATATTATTAAATAATTAAATTAATAGGATATCCTGAGAGTATAAAGTAGAGGAGTGGAGAAGGAAAAAGTAAGAAAAGAAAAGAAAGAAAAATAATATTATTATTTAAATAGGGTAAAATTTGGCTGTTTCAGAAATGTCCCCAAAAATTCTCAAAAATAGAAAATATTATTTTAAGATGCCTGGTAAAATTAGATTTGAGAAATTCAATCTAATTTTCAAATTAAAAATTCTAAAATCTTCCGGCGATACCAGTCGACACCTGAATCGGTCAAATTTTGATAAATTCAGAAAAACCAAAAAATGTATTTAGATAGAAAATGAGATTCTAAGAAGTAATGTGAAAGATGTTTATAAAAATTCAACTCCATATGGAAACTAAAAATCTGGGATCGGTCAGCGATGCCAATCGACACCGGTTTTGAAGATTTTGCAGAATAATTCTGAAAAATTTTAGAAAATCATAAAAATTTTAGAATATTGAAAACCAGTATTTGAAACTAAATCTATCAAATCGGACTACCAAAAGGTCAAATCAGGCAGTATGCTGGTATCGGGTTCCCGGTCCAGGTCAGGGCTGATTCTAAGACTGAGAATCCAGATCCGATACCAAATAACATAAGTAATCACAACCCAAAAACAAATACTGAAAGAAAATTAAAATAATACAGTCAAAAAAATTGGGACACATATCTGGGTACGTATCCCAGGAATGGGGTGCTACAATGGTCTATACCTATGTCCAACAAGTGAATGTGACTTGGTGGAATGGTTGACTTGGGCTCAAGAATGATAGGTTCAGGAACCAATACTAACTCAGGAAAATTAACTTTGTGTTCAAGAGTTAGTTTTGATTCAAAAGTTGAGTTCAAGTTCAGGAATTAAAATTCACATTCTTTTCCCATCAATGGAATGTGACTATCCAAAATTGGTAATTCTATTTCTAGATCTATGGGTACGAGAATAAATGTTGGCTCCGAAAATTGGTCCAAATTGGGTAAGAATACTAGAGTCAACATAGATTCGAAGATGGAAACTGAATCACAAGGTTGGGGATCGGGTTCACATTCATAATCAAGTTCAATCTCATTGAAATGAAAACTTGCCAATTCGTCAATGGGTTGATATTAGTCAAGTTCAAGGTTTTGTGGTGAAATTGATCTTAGTCAAAGTCTTCAAGATAGCATGATTCTTGGTTTTCATCAATATGGGTAGAAGTATCGGGAATAGTCAAAGATTGGGTAGGAAGAGTTTCCTTATTCCTACGCATGTTTTTCAATCTACTAAGTCTTGCTTCTATCATATCGAGTGGATCATTTTGGAATTGAATCATGGATTCTATAATCTTTCCTAAGTCGGCATGTTCTTCTTGAAAAATAGAGTAAGGATCTGTGATTTGAAAATTTTGATGGGATTTTGAGTGTTCTAAAATTAATTCGTCGCTCAAGCTCTTCTAATGCTTCCATCCTCTTTTCCCAGTCAATTGATTATTCTAATGGTTGTTCAGGAGAAGAGGTAAATGAAGCTGGATGTTGGTAAGGTGGTTGACAATATGACTCGAGGGAGTTGTATCCCCATTGACTCTATGAAGAGTAGTGATGATTATTCCAGTCTTGTTCATAGGATTGGGACTGGAGCATGTATTGATTCGGGTAAGACCAATCCGGCACATTAGTTAAAGTTATGATATGCCGGGTTGGTAATATCTGAAAAAGAGGTCGGGGTGTAACATGGATTACCATTAAAATTGAAAAAATATTGTTATAAGCCATATCAGACAAGAATTGTCAAAATCAAATAAAGAAAAACAAAGAAATAAACAAACAAAAGGAAAAAAAATCTAATCTATGTTAGGATAAACCTTAGACTTAGACGACTCCTAACTGGTTTGATTGTCCACGGGGGTATATTGCTGAATCTGATCACAAATTAATCAGCTAGGTAGGGGCAATATCAGTGGGAGGTATCCGTGCCTAAGCAACGGGCCTAATTATGCCCAACCACCAATCTTCAGGATTTCGCCCCTCAATCCCCAACCTTAGGCACCGATTTGGCAAGAGTCAAATTCTAATCAACTTTCCCCTTACGTCAGTCTCCTATATGAGTCTGAGATGTCCCTAGGGTCAACGTCTACTCAGTTTTAGTTAGGCTTGGGTTAGTGAGTGAGGAGATTATTTGTGGGCTAAGGGAAGGTAATGACTTCCCGACCTTATCTTATTTATAGAACAAGCCCTTAAATCAATTTAGTGCAATGTGTACTGAAAAGCAACACTTGAGCAATGTAAACAATTTAAAAGTGTTCCTATACTACATGCTATGCACACGTACCTTTGCATTAGCACTCTTCAATAGTAATGTAAAATATAAACGAATTAGACACGTACCTAAATGCAAAGTCTAAACCGTTTTTAGCATTTAACAATCATCAATTTACTGTTGAGGTTAGAAAGTATGTACAGTAAGTTAAAGAAGAAAATAATTAGCTGTAGAAATTTAACTTTACAATTTAGCCAACCTGCAAAAATATAAGTTAGTAATTCACTCAGATTACCACTGGAATGTAGCAATCTGAGGGCTTCTGGGCTCTACTTTCTTAAATAGAGTCCACGGCCACTTATATGTCCACTATAGCAAAAATTTCCTTGATATTTATCAGTACACACCAAGAACAAAGAAGAAAGTTAACAAAAAATGTAAACTTAAAAAGAGAATTACTTACCGTCCCTCCTCGGTAACGGCGCCAAAATTTGATCGAATTCGAACCTGCACACAAGAATACAGAATTTCAGAGCTTAAGATTAGAATGTGCAAGTACTCAATACTATCGCTATAACAAGTGGCTATGCTTCGTAGCGATGGAATCTTTTTAGTAAGTTCTCTTTTAAGTTACAAAAAAATAGTTAAAGACTTCTTTTAGTTCTTGAAAAGAAAAAGAAAAATAAGTTACAGCTAAGTTAAAAAGAAAGTGGTAGATTGAGAAGGTGGAGAAAATGAAAAATAAATTTATACAAAGAAATTAAAAAGAGTGAATAAAAAAGTTGGGAGATTGTGGTGTTGGTGATCTAAGCTAAAAATTAAAAGAAAGAAAGTTAAACCTATAAGAACTACTTACCTTTTTCCAGTTGATGATTTACCTAGAATTCTTGCATGTTTTACCTTACTTCAGAGGCGATCAACGCATAACCTATTAGATTAAGCTCAGTCCCCATTCGCATTACATCATCAAGACGAATAAGAATGAAATGATACAGAATCTTGAGGAGGAGAACATCATCATGAAATATCGGTGACACTCACACAAACATGGTTATACTGATGCTTCTAGATTCATTTGAATATTCATCAAAATCAAAAGAGGAAAAGTAGAAAGAAGAAGAAGAACATATAAACAAAGAAGAGCATAAATATGTTACCTTTGATTGCTTGTAGAAACGATGAAAGAAAGGAGGGGGTTACATCGGTGTTATTCTCAACATAAATCTCTCTCTCTCTTATTTACATGAATCTTAGTCTAACCTATACTTACAAAGAAATAAAAATTACATAAAATGAAATTAAAAACCTACAGTAAAAAGAATGAAAAACTTGCCTAAGAATTTGTCTCTGCTTCATCGTCTTTTGTAGTCTCTGAAAACTCAGTATTTATAGGCAAAAATCAAACAGGGGAGAGCGTGCGAAGATCTGGGGAGCAAATGCGACTTTGGCCACGTTTCGCAGCCTGGGTGTGGGCAGGTGGCCACACCCGGAGGGTGGTACTCCCTAGTTTTGCGATATGATTTTATCTCTTGCTGGATTTGTAGTTTTTGGTCATGGATTTGACGAAACCTTCTTTGATCTTCGGTTTTGATTAATTGATTTGTGAAGATCTTATTTTAACTGCTTGTTCAACTGGTTTTATCTTCTTTGATTTGCCCTAATCTGTCCTGGTATTTGATTTGAATTAATTCTGTATTAAATCAGAATTTTGATGGGCTTTTGGGCTCGTTTTTCTACCCTCTCCTTTAGTAATGGGCCTGCATATAAATTAGACAATAAATAGGATTAAAAATAAAATTTATTATATAATAGATATAAGAATGTGACAATAAATATGCAGTATCAGCGGCCGATCATTATTTCTTATTACGCTTTTGTCTAGATATTGCTAATTGGCTTTACAATAATTTTCTTTTTACGAGTATCGTCACATTATCAAGTTTCGCAAACGTCGATCCCTGGAGTAATAATTGGTATCATAGGCCTACTTGTTACAACATCAATATCTCAATTGATCCAACCTAACTCGACCCTATTCTGCCTCCTTCATAGGCCTACCTTAGAGCGCCCCACTCCGATTGTCTTGCATCACTCTCATCACTTCATTAGATGTAAGTTATTTTTCAAGTTTTAGATCAAGGACCACAATTGGTTCTAATAAGTTTTGATTTCAATCTTTAAGAATTTGACTCAAGAACTATTAAGGCCCGTCTCAAATTACAAAGAGTTGAAAGTGAGTTTTGGAAAATTCTAATATAATTCCAAGCTCCTTCATAAAAAAAACTATTTCTCCCTGACATTTGCAGATAAAATCTTTTCTAATCATCATTCTTAAAATCTTTGTATTTTCATATCTTCAAATTATGTAAGTTGCATTAAAAATCCCTTGTTAATTATACAATGTCAATATGCAAAATTAGAAACTCCTCATAGACAATTGATAAACTATTCATGTTTTACTTACAACCTAATTGAATGCTCAACTTGTAACACGACTTACTACAAAACAGTTCTATTTGTCAGTCCATTAATCTATAAGAATATAGTAGAAAATAAAGATTTCAATTTCATCCGTAATGATGAAATATTCTTGGCAATTACTTCCAATTTATTTTTAAAGATTGACGGAGTAATCAATGTGAAGGTTTTGTTTGTCAAACCGTGTATAATTTGATGTGTGAATATGAAAATATGAAAATTTGAGGGTGAAAGGTAGAATTTTTCAAGTGTAAATATGAATAAAAAGGGTTTTTAGGATCTAGGTCTCTAACAAATCTCTTATTTGAATATTAATTCCCAATAATATCATATTTGGATCTTAGTCTCTCACTATATGAGGTTCACTTGATATTAATCCATTGCTATTTATTTTGTCTAAATCCCATAAGTAATCATAGTAAAAATCTAGTTACAATGTTAAAATATAAATTTGTTCGGAACTTTAAAGTTTCCTGAGTGAAAAAGAGTCAACCAAATCACATTGAGCAAAAACTTTAGAAGAAAAATTCTTTACAACGACAAAATGACGAGTAGCAAAGCCAATAAAACAAGAAAAAAAGAAGGAAATAAGATTGTTGGGTAACTTGGATCGAAATAGATAGGGAATAAAAGGTAATAAGGTAAAGTGCTGATATAATTAGGGAGTACTAGAATATTTTTTGATTTAGGATAAATATTTTAGGTATAGGGATTTATAACAAGTGAGTGTTAAATTATGAGGGACTAATCAAATCCGACCGAGTGAAGTGAGAGAGATTTTTTCCCGTGACTCTTATATGAAATTTGTCCGTCTTATCTGTCTTTAACTTCTCTTTTTTTAGCCTAAAAGACTCTCCCTCCCCCTCTCTGCCTCTCCGATCCGACGTCACCTCTTTCTCTCTCATTGTCCAGTTTGCTCCCTACCGTCGCTTCTTTCCCCTTATTTCCCAGTCAGGAACTATTGATTTATTAATACATCTGATGTTTGACTATTAATTTGATGCTTTACTTGATAGATGATGATTTTTTTTATTGAATCCCCTGAACTTTAACATGGAACCCATAAGCCATTGATCTTTCAACTGAGAGTTCTCCATATTCTACCTCCTCTGTCAGTAAAAGAGGCTAATTCTCACTCAGTCGGAGCAGCTCAGGGTCAAAGAGAAGCTCGACAAATCGAACCCTGGATCAGAGCCAGCACTGCCGACACCATCCTCCGACGAGTTCTGTCCTTTCGTTCGCCGGCTCCCAGAAGTCAAAATTAGAGAGGCTGCCATGACCTTAGTCAACAAACTTAACTGATTAAAGATCTCGGTAAGACCTCTTCTTTTTTGTTCTTGAATCACTCTCTTCTCCTTTTCAACAAGCAATGATGGATTGATGATTATCTCTTTATGTAGACTGGTGAAATGAGCAGGATAATTCTTCTATCCTTCAGTTGTAGGCTATCTAAAAATCAATGAAGACAAAAGCCATGAATGTGGACCTTATGCCGACATGGGAGTCATGCTCCAATCCAAACGTGAGTCTCAAACCAAGCACAAAAGTGGAGTTTCAATCTAAAATGCGGATGTCACACTTCATCAAAAGTGGATGAGAGGGTCGCATTCTATGCTAAACGTGACAACCGCACTACTCCCTAAAATGCAAGCTTGGGTAGCTTAGCATTCCAACTCAAAGTGGATCTGAGTAGGATCGCATTTCCACTACAACGCAAGCCTATGATCTCTACATTCCATCACATGTGCGAGCCAGTGAGCTCCGCATCTAACAACAGAATTAGGTCTGCGTCTAGTGCGAGATCAACGTTCTATTATTACTGGTCAATTAACACCCACGTAAAGTGGAAGTTAATTCCCATTACAGTGAATTTTTAGGGGACAATTTTACCCCTGAGAGCCCCTATAAATATCTATGAAAGCTATGAAAGAGGGGCTCAGCTGGTGGAGAACTTTATCTTTCAAATAACCAGTAAAGGAGAGGAGAAAACACATCCATTATTCATTTTCTTAGTTCAGATTCTTAGCTTTTGTAGCTTCAAGACGTCTAAGGAAGTGGGGGGGAGAGAGAGAGAGATCCTTCTAGAGGAAAAAAACTCTAAAACTTGTTGCGTTCAAGTAGAGTTCATTTTCATCTATTTGAGAGCAACAACAAGTAGCTCCAAAGAGGAGCTTCTGATTTGGTTCATCAATGGAGAACAAAATTCACTCTCCATCACTACACGAAGAACTCGGCTTTAAACAAAGAGGAGATCCACTTAAGTCTCTCTCTTTTGTAATCATAATTTTTCTATTGTAATCTTTCATCCACTCAAAGAACTTTGCAATTGAAAATTTTCTGACCAAACAAAAGATGGTGACTCCACTGAGGATATCTTTCTCAACCGACGAGAATGCCATAGCGCAAGCTGATCTCAAGCTTCTCGAGTCCACGGTCGAATTGCTTATTATCGAATTCGACTAAGAGAAGTATGAACAACTTCTCTCCTCGGGCGCCATCAGCCCTAAGGCCATGAGGCAATGCAGTAAAGTCTTTACGGAGACTCGCTCTGAAGTTTCTTTGGAGACTTATCAAAGAAGAACTTCTTCAGAATTTAGCCGGTTCCTGTTAATAAAGTAAATTATCTGAACACTCTAGAGGCTCTGACAGCCTCCCGTGGAGCCAATATGGTTTGCACCAACATCTCTAAAGAGACCTGCGCCATGACTCACAGTCAATACAGTAGTGGAGACCAATCTCATTGCCACTCTCCTCTCAAGTCTCTGCAATTCTAGGTAGCCGGGGGTTCCTAACAACCCACGTGAACCGACTGGAATTGTAACATCCCATTCTCGGGATGCGTACTTAGAAACATATTCAAAATTTTCAATAGTATTTTTTGATTTACTTCATGTATTTTTTATTTTATGATTATTTATGCAATTATTTTGCATTGGATCCAGATTCGTGGACTCAGAGTTAGCCTAGGCTGAACCGCCGATCCTAGTATATCACTCGACTTGGTCTTTTTGGTAGTCTAATTTGACAGATTTCAGTTTCAAACATCATTTCCCTATATTTTAGATTTTTCATGATTTTCAGGAATTTTTCTGAATTAAATTGTAAAATCTTCAAAATCGGTATCGATCGGTATCGCTGGTCGATTCCAGGATTTTTAATTTACAAATGAAGTTGAATTACTGAAATCCAATTTCACATTTTTTTCTTAAAATCACATATTCTACCTTAATATACTTTGGAGATTTTTCTGAAATTATCAAAACTCGGCCGAATTTGGTGCGGCCGGTACCATCGGTTGATTCCAGGATTTTTAATTTAAAAATGGGATTTTATTTCTAAAAACCAATTTCATATTTCTTCTCAAGGTGATGTTTTCTACCTCTTGGTATTTTTGAGAATTTTCTGCAATAGTCGATATTTTCCCGATATTAAATAATATTATTTAATAATGAACCTTTCCCTTCTTTCTTTCTTTTCTTCTTTCTTTTCTTTTCCCCCCAACCCATCTGCCACCCAACTGTGTCCACGTGGGCCATCCCCATCAATCCTCCTCCATCACTCTCTTTCTCTCCTTTTTTTTCTTTTTTTGCCTTTCTCTTTTTCCACCTTTTCTTCTTCTCTCCTTCTCTCCCTCTCTCTTCTCCCTAGCGACGCCCAGTCCATAGCATCGTCATTGTGCCGCCTCACTGCTGGCGATCTCTCCCAACTCTTATGACCCCTGGCTCCCTCTCTTCCCTCTTTCTCTCTTCTCCTTTTCTTTCTCTCTCTTTCCCTCTCCTTCTCTTCTTTGGATCTGCGCCACCAGCGCCGTCCCGGGCCCAGCACCACCGTCGATCGACCCCAGCAACACCACCACCTCTCTTCCATCTCTCCTTCATCATCATCATCATCATCATCTTTTTTCTTTTTCTTTTTTCTTCTTCTTTCCCCCTCTCTTCTTTCTCTCTGCTCTGTCTGAGGAGCGCTAGTGACCAGGGCCATCACTTGCCACCCTCGGCAGACAGGGCCAACCACTCTCTCTGTGTTACTTTCTCTAGCTATCTCTTTCTCTCTCTAGATCTCTTTCTCTCTCTAACTCTCTCTAGCTCTCTCTCTTTTTCTCTCTAGATCTCTTTCTTTCTAACTTTTCTCTCTAAAAATATCTCTCCCGTGGTGATGGTGGGTGTGCCCGTGCACGTGTTCACGTGTTTTAGAGTCAAGAATTTCGTAGCTTTTCTGAAGAGATTTAGGCGAGTGTCCTAGCCTCGTTTTACGTTTCCCGCTTCGTTGGGTTGACTATGTATTTTATTCTATATTTGAATTGATTTTGGATTTGTTCTCATGTATACTTGTATTTGTATGTAGCTGAATGCTCAAGATTTACATGTATTATACCTGTGATGAATGTGTACTAGGGTAGTTTATTTCCTGTACATATACACTACTTGTAATATGCTTTATTACTATTTTATATCAGGCGTGGCTGACCCTTCTGGTCATTCAGCCTCCAGGCTTCATCACTCCACGGTAGTCTAGTTGTTATTATATTTATATGTGTGCTCGTATGGTACTAACATCTCATGCAGGTATTATACCTAGCCTTCAGGTTGCGCTCAGCCTCTGGGCTTTCTATGCCCAACCTTTGATTTGCGTTCAGCCTTCGGGCTCTCATGCTCCACTTAGTAGGAGAGTCTAGCGCTCAGCGTTTTCATGCTAACTCTGCTCGAGTGTAGTTACACCATGAGTGATAGCTGTACATTATCGTGGCATCGTCACAAGCCGTAACTACGTAGAGCTCGCTAGCCTCGCTCCAGCTTGGTTAGCACCGCTTGATTGTTAACTTGTTTGCTCGCTTACTTTATTCCTGTCTTACTCAGCCTCTAGGCTTCACTACTTTACTGATATCTTAGTTACTACCTGTTATATGTGTGTGCATGATACTGATACTTCTGCAGGTACCTACTCTACCTTCAGGCCTTTTAGCCTTTGGGCTTTCACTCACTTCCTCGAAAGAGGAGTATGTTCAGACCGTCAGGTCTTTTAGCTATGCCTGGTAGGCAGACCTAGCGCTTAGCACTTTGCGGCTAACTCCGTTTGAGTGCAGTTACGTCGTAAGCGCGGCTTCACCACAGGCGGTAGAACATCATTCATACGTTTGCTCCGTCATATGTGTTTAGCCGTGCTGCAAGTTGTAACCACGCTGAATGTGATAGCGTCTAGTGGTGTACATTAGCTTCACTCTAGCTTGTTTAGCTTTGCTTGAATGTGTGCTTGCTTGCATGCCCACTTGTCTACTTGATAATTCTACTATTATCCTTTCCTTGATGGTTGTGAAGAGTTTGAAACCTGTACTCATACTATTTTCCAAAACTATATCAGTTTTCTATATTCGTATTGATCCCCTGTATTAGTATTTTTTTCTTGTATTCGTACCGATCCTCTGTATTGGTATCATTTTGGTATTCATATAGATCCCTTGTATTGGTACTGTTTTCCTGTATTGGGACATATGATATTGATATCCACCATTGTATTACATGACACCTGACTCTTGCTTATTATCACCTGACACCTGTTTGATATCACTTATCACCTGCCATGCCTGATACTCGATTTATAATTATCACAATAATGGAATGATAACATGATATCTTGACATATCCTGATATATAACAGTACAATCTGTACTTCTGATACCACTGTACTCTTGAATTCCTGACATGCTCTTGCTCATTCCCGTACACTGATAATTATCTAATAAACTATAAAAAGGACAACTTATGTCGGGTAAAGGGAAAACTGATAAACTCGATTCATGATTTTGTTTCCAATAGCATTAGGTACGTTGTGCAACTCAAACTTTAATTTTACCTGCGGGCCACCAGGTGTTCCACGGGGTGTGTTGGCACCCTAAATTCTCCTTCCTGATGGGCATACAAGAAGACCCTACTCCTTCATGTGCCTCACGGCAGGTTCCGTGCACCAGCAACATAACATCCTGGGTCGTGGTCCCAGTATGCACAAGACCTACTGTAAACATTATTCATTGGTTTCATAATCAGCTTCCAATAACCAATCTCGATTTACTCATATATGGATGTATGTGTGTTGAGTCGTATGCTAGGACACATATCCAGATATATAAGTCAGGCGAGTAATAATAATAAGATGCTAATTAATAATTCGTTGTGTTTTTTTGCAATTCGGTTTGTATACACTCGGATTACGGTGACATGAGATAAAGGTATATCGATGAGGGTTTCCTTATTTGGATTATTCCTTCTATGTACTAATCTCATGAAGCCGTAATCTGAGCTTGTATAGTTTATTTTTTTCTATATTTGGTGTTATCGATTTTATCGATTTTCTATTGTTTTTATGATGTTTTCGTAGTTTAGGAGTCAACTAAGGTTATATGAACTCAGGATACAGTGGCGTGAGGTATATATATATATATAAGAATTTTGTTGTTTGGATTATTCCTTTGATGTACTAACCTCACAGATCGATAATTTGGGCTTATATAACTGGTTTTATCATATTTACTTTACTTGCTACCTCCTTACCTGCTCTTGTATACCTATGCTCATGATACGATTTTCAATGCATGCTCTTGGACTTGGATTTATCGATGCATGTCTGCTTGTCCCTGCACGCCACTTGGCATTCACTACGCTACTCGCTGGAGAGTTTTTACTCTCTTGGAGCTGCATGTTTAGATCTTGGAGCTTGGACCGTGGTGGACTTCTTGATGATCAGAGTTGCGCGGTGGTAGCATCATGGATCAGCAGTTGACCGTCTAGAGTTCTATCCTTCTAGCCCCCTGCTCGTCTCTCGAGTTTTCCTTTTGTAACCCGTGAGCATCTTTGTGCTATTCATAATTGCATATCTCTTTGTATTCTCACATTTGCGTCTATCGATGATGTAATATTCTTTTAATATTGTGTCATATCCTGTGATAACTTTGTAATTGTACTCATATGTTGGAATGTATAATGCACCACATACTTTTGTACTCTGATTCTTATCTGTACTGATACTTAGTGTATATATGTGAGAGTATTTTTGATCTACATATATATGTCAAAGTAACGTCTCCGTACATACGGGATCGGGGCGTTACAGGAATGTTGATCGTTGATGAAAGTGTCGCGCTCATTGTCAGCAATCAGAAGCTACTACAACTGAACTCTATGTTACTAGCACCAAACACGAGGCCTAGACCTGAATTTCAGTGGCAGAGCGCGAGACCCGCATCTCTGTCCCCAGACGCGAGATCCGTGTTTCACTATAAAAATGTGAGCCCCGCGTCCACCCTATGGCTATGCCAAAACACGAGGTCAACGCAAGACATGCATTCAGTTGAAGCCCACGCTAGAACCCGACCTTGACGTTTCAACTCCAAAATGTGAGACTCGCGTTCAAAAGCAGAGTATGCTCAAATACGATCCTTGCATTTTAACACGGAGTCGCAAGATCCGCATCCAGCTCAAGTGGCCAAGAACAATGCTGAACTGGGAGACCTTTACACCCATGGGTTCGAGGTCAGTTCTTCAGATACCCCTACAACGGATCTGAGGGACTATTTGACAAGAAAAGAGAGTGTCCATTAAATCACTCCCTAGTGACACTGCGAGCGACTCATCTCGGTGGTGCTATCTGACCGCCATTGTGACTTTCAGATGACCAAGCCCTTAGTTTTAGCCGATTATCAATGGCTTTAAACTCGAGCTCAGCCAAACGACGACGATCTCGCAAGAAGAAGTCATTCTTTGATGCTGAATATCCGAGGTTACTTCTAACAGATGGGGCTGAGTACTACAAGCAAGTCCAAAGAGAAGCAACCAGCTGTTGATTCTGAGGAGTTAGACGCTAAACAGTCTCTAGGCTTGAAAAATATATTGATCAAGCTTGAAGGGATCTACTAGCATCCTTGGATCCACACTGGAATGATTACTTTAGTCGACTACAAATTGTTGGCAAGGGGGATCGAGGTAAACGATGAGTACTTTACCGTCGTTAAATCCCAGTCATCGAACTCCTACGCAGGGATGGAAGCTTTCGCGTATATGGTCGGCACTCCTGAGGAGATGGCCATAAAGTTCGAGAAGCAGGCCCGAGTATAACAAGCATAGCACGAGATGCTTCAAGCCAAACAACAGTCTATCAATGACTTGAAGTAGATGATAACTCTTTTTCTTAAGAAGAAGACAAAGAGTCTGAAAAATAAAGCTTCTTCCAGCAAAGGCAAGGGCAAAGAGAAGTAGGATGAAGACTCTACTTCTGAAGAATTTGACGGTATTAAAACTCTCAAATCTTCATCTAAAGATAAGGAGAACTCAGATAGAAGCGTGGACCGCCATCTCAAGCGAAAGACCAAGCTTGAGAATCGCCTCGAGGCCATTGCACACCAAGGCGACCTTCAAGAAGTGAGGGTAGTCCGACCATATCCGGTTGAGTGGGATGCTTCTCCCTGCCCTCCCAGATTCAAGGCACCAACATTGAACACCTTTGATGGCAAGGGATCGCTGATCCAATACATATACTACTTCAAATCCTAGAATAGGAATGTAGTATCAAATGATGCTATCATAGCTCATTTGTTCATTGGCACCCTCAAGGGGGTAGCCTCTGAATGGCTCATGAAACTACCTACCAACTCTATCAAAACTTGGGCCGACCTAGAGAAGCTATTTCTGGCTTGCTTCTTTGAAGACGATACAGAGATATCAGTGCTGACACTCCTTGCAACAAATCAGAAGAAAGGAGAGTCCATTAAGATGTTTGTGGAGAGATTTCAGAGGATGGCGCTCTGATGTCCTAGTGGCAAGACGTATTCCACACTGGTAAAGACATTTCATCATAACCTATAAACTGCACTTCTAACCCAGATAGGAGTGGCCGAATGTCACACTTGGAAGCAGGTAGTACTCCAAGACAAACAGGCGGAGGAGATCGTCGCCATGGTTAAGGGCGAAGAAAAAGAAAGTAAGCCAAAAATAAAAAAAGCTGACGCAATGCCCTCCAAAATCATCTTCTCAACTGAGAAGACCTAATACATCTCATACAAGAGTATATAGATGTCTTTACTTGCAATTATGAGAATATGCCTGGTCTTAAGTACAAGTAGCCATGTATCGCATCAACATTACTTCGGACGTGAAACTAGTCAAGTAGCGGCAATGACGATTCCATCCAGAGATTATGGAGGTAATTGAATCAAAAATTTAAGAAGCTTATAGATTCCAATTTCATCAGGGAAGAACAACACCTGACTGGGTAGCTAATATCGTGCCCATCCCAAAGAACGGGAAGATCCGAATCTGCATCGACTTTCATAATTTGAATGCTGCTTGTCCCAAAGATGAGTTTTCTTTCCCGATCATGGATGTCATGATTAACAGTACATGTGAATTTGAGTGAATGTCCTCATGGATGACTTCTCAAGATATAATAAAATCAAGATGTATTCAGAAGATGAGAACACACATCCTTCAAAACACCACTGATAGTGTGTTGTTACACCGTGATTCCCTTTGGCTTGAAGAATGTAGGTGCGGCATATCAATATGCCATGAACACAATCTTTTACAAGCATATACACAAGACTGTAGAATGCTCTGTCGATAATATTGCAATTAAAAGTCGCAACAAAGATGATCATCTTGCAGATTTGAAGAGAGAGCTCGACATCATGTAGGCTCATCAATTGAAGATGAACCCAACCAAGTCCTTCGTAATGGTAGCTAGCGGCCTGTTCCTTGGATTTGTTGTGACATCCAAAAGAATCAACCTCGACCCCAAAAAAGTCTGCTCCATCCAAGAAATGTAACCTCCAAGGAATTTTAAAGAGCTCAGCGGACTGCAAGGACGATTGGCATACATGTGAAGATTCATAACAAATCTTTCATGACGTTACGAACCTATTTGGACACATATATTGCATATTTATTATTACATTCCTACATCCATTCTGTAATAAATCCTGTAATTATTCTATCTTAATACCTAATTTGTGTAGGATATGATGGTAGAAGATAAATCACAAATCCAGACAAACTGTTCGGTCAGAAAAAATTTAGTCGTGTAAAAATTTCTTTGATATGAAAAGAAAGTTATATGGATCAATATCCAATTACAAAAGAGAGGAGAAAAACTGAATTTCCCCTTTGTTTAATGCTGGGTTCTTGATTTGGCGATGAAGAGTGATTCTTGTTCTCGATTGACTGGCTAAACGACAAGCTTCTCTTCGAGATCTGTTTTGAAATGCTCTCCGAAAAGCAATCAGAAAAGAACTCTATTTTAACACAATAAGTGTCTAGAGTTCTCTGATTTTTTTCTCTCTATGAACCTTTGAAGTTGAAAGGAAGAAGCCTTTAGCCTCAAAATTATCAGCCCAACGTCCAGAAAAAGATCCCTCCTTCATAGCACTCGAGGCTATTTATAGGGGTGTTTAGCCGTAAAATTGTCCCCTAGATTCCCTCCATAATGGGGATTAACTCCCACATTACGTGGGAAGTTAATTGACCTAGTAATGGGTTCAGTTATAACAGAAACGCAGGTCTCATATTGGACGCGGACCTCGTTCTGTTGTGTAGATGCAGCATTCACAGGCTTCTCATGGCTGAGTTGAAGTCGAAACGCGAAGCTCATAGGCACGCATTGAAATTGAGACACAGAGTTGCTCAGATTCGCGTTTGAAGAAAAACACGGAGTTGTTCAGACCCATGTTTGAAGAGAAATGCGGAGTTGCTCAGACCCGCGTTTGAAATGAAACACAGAGTTACTCAAGCCCGTGGTTGAAGTCCTTGTTTACTCTTGGACTCGAGGTTCAAATTTTAGTTGAAACGCGACCTTCGCTTTGAAAGAAGTCAACGTCTGAGGACTAGTCTTTAATAATTTTTCAGACAGCCTACAGAGTCCCATCCACAATTTTCAAAACTCCGTGATTAACTGAGACGGATTTTCGAATACTTTAACTTCATGTTTATTTAGGGCTCCCCATGATTGGACTGACAATCTTTGAGATACCCCGAGCTTGATCTAGTTTGAATTTCAGTCTTCATGAGTGTACTATTGAACTGCTTGAAGCCTCCAGAGAAGATTATCACGAGTCTCTTAGAAACTCAGTCTAGCACTTGTATGAGCCCCAGTTTGTTTGTCGGCGTACTGTTGAACCGGTAGAGTTGATGACTGCTTTTGCTAATGTACTGTTGAACTGATTGCAGAAGCAGGGACATACTCCAGTGTTGAAAAGAGAAGACGCGGCTTTTGCTCATTGGTTGAAGACGCGACTTTCATCTGTCATTGAGACGCGACTCTCGTCTGGCTTGAAACGTGACTCTCATGAAATGCGGGAGTAGCCTTGGATGCCTCTGGATGCGAGCCTCGTGTTGGATGCGTTAGATGCGAATTTCATTTGTCATTGAGATGCGACTCTCGTCTGGCATGAAACATGACTCTTATGAAACGCGGGGGTCGCATTGGATGCTTTTGGACGTGAGCCTCGTGTTAGATGCATTTCAAACGTGAGCGTCACATGGAGTCTTGATAAATGGAGTGTTTGTATCACTTTTACCATTTTGATATGAATAAAAAGTAATTATTTTGCCTTCATCTCATCTTTATTTTCTTTTTGTGTTTGAAAATCAGACAAATAAAAGCGATTGAATTTGATTGCTAGAGGTGATGATAAATGTAGCAATCCAAAGTTAGGTAATTCCACTAGAGAATTTGAGAGCGTTACTGTTAGAAGTGTGATGCTAACTTAACAGGTGTTAAATCCATGATTTGAACAAATTTTGTGGACTTTCTATTCTATTGATGAGAATAACAAGTGGAGTTTGATCTACTGGGGATTTATAAAAAAATTTTACCATCAGAAGTGCAATGTTAACATGACAGATTTGAATTTACAATTTAACCAAATTGAATTGTCAGAGGTATGATATTAACTTGACAAGAATATATACTTGAGGTATGATATTGACTCAGCGTTGAACGTCTCGACTTCGATGAGAGAGCTCGAGGGAAGATCATTATCATAGGTGTAGTATTTAACTTAACAATAAAATGGATGCTAGAGGTATGATATTAACTTAACATTGAACTTCTTGATTTCGATGAGAAAGCTCAAGGGAAGATCATTGTCATAGGTGCAATATTCACTTGAGAGGGATTTGTATTGCAATATAAGCAATTTTGGTCAGAGGTGTAGTGTTTGACTTGATTAGGAATATTTTGCGATTTGAACAATTTAGTGGACTCGTCATTCAATTGAAGAGAATTGACAAGTTAAAATTCTATCCTACTGAGGATAAGTTGATTTCGCTACCAGAGGTATAACATTAATGTGACAGGTTCGATCTATGATTATTTCACAGAGGAAACAATTACAGTTTTTTGACCTACCATTCCATGGACGGGAATTGGTAAGGGATTTTAGAAGGGAAGGTGGGATCAGGTCTCTCAGGATTTTTAGCAAACCTCAGCTATCAACGGATTTGGTATGCCTTTATCAACTACCGTTTGAGATACGCTAGCCATGCTCTTCCCCTCAGTATGATTAAGTTGTCAAGGATTTTTCATTTGGTTTAAAGGCCAACTGCTTTCTCTATCCTTAAGCCATTGTAGGCATTGGATTAGCGTAATTTAGCTCTTGGGTTTTCATAGCGCAGATGAGTTGGGGATCAAGAAGTTGGATATGAATTCTGCAAGGATTTTGTCTAGGAATTAACCTTCCTCGTGGAGTCCTCTTTGATCCTCATTCGGTCACCACACTTTGATATGAATGTAGAAACAGTGGCGAGGTTCTGCAAAGATGCGTCATGAACCTTCTTCATTGAGGTTGGCTTGATAAGCCATCAGAAAAACTCATTCAATCAGCTCATATGACTATTTGGATGCGTTGTCATTGGATCAAGCTTTGATCAATCGAACAAGAGAAGGAAGGCATACCACCATTATATATGAAAAAGTCAGGTTAGATAAGCCATTCTTCTAGATCATAAGGAATGATTAAAAAGAAGAGTATCTAAAACTGTTTCTTAGACATGCTCGACTTAAAAATATGACATATTCTTCTAAGTTTGAGATGGGTGCATGTTTATATACTAGAGAAGAGTGACAAGGCTAAAAACATCATATTTTGCCTTTGTCTTTTCTTTGATGTTTACATCATGCATCATAATGTTACCTATGTTCGGTCGGCTAGGTATCGATCGACCGTAATGTGATCCATTGCATGAGGAAGTTGTTCTTTGGCGCTCTACCAAACATCTTAGTCTCAAATCCTGATCCATCTGATTTATCAGGGTGAAGCCTTGATCGAAAGTGTAGTGTTAACTTGATCATGAGAAGAGTGACAAAATTAAAAGTAAAGTTTCTAACTTTGTTATTACTTCAATGTTGACACATACGTCATAATGTCGCCAATGTTCAGTCGGCTCAGCGTCGATCGACCGTGATGTGATCCGTTGAATGAGAAAGCTTTTCTTTGGCGCTCTCCCAAATGTCTTGGATCTCAAACCCTAATCCATCTGATTGATCAGGGTGAAGCCTTGATCAGAGGTGTAGTATTAACTTGATCATGAGAAGTATCTCTTAAGGATAGTATTTCTTTAAAAATCTGCCGTTAATCGGCATCATGAGCGTTTCGCTATCCGGAGTAATAAAGCGGTATGCTCTATTTGAATAGACTGATTCTACTACAAATGGTCCTTCCCATTTGGGTTGAAATTTTACTTTCACCTTATATGTCATAACCATGAGTCTTCTGACAGCTAAGACAAGATCGTCTTTCTTGAAAAATTGTTCTCTGACTTATTTATTGAAGGCTCTAGAAATTCGAGCTTGATAGAGCATGATTTGTTGTTAAGTTGTGATTGAGTTCAAACCTGCACACAGAAAATATAGAATTTCAGAAATATAGAATAGAAGTGCAAGTACTCAATACTACCGCTATAGCAAGTGATTATGTGGGTCATGAGCCATAAGGAGGAACTAGCGATGGAAACTTTTTAGTAAGTTCTCTTAAGTTCACTTGAAATGATTAAAGCTCTTCTTTTAGTTCTTGAAAATAAAACGACAAAAAGTTATAGTTAAGCTAAGAAGAAAGTGGTAGTTTGAGAAGGTGGAGATATTAGAAAATAGATTTTATAAAAAAATTAAAAAGAGTGAATAAAAGAGTTGGGAGATGGTGTTGTTGGTAATCTAAACTAAAAACTAAAAGAAAGAAATTTAAACCCTAAAAGAAACTCATTTAGCTCTTTGGCGCCTGCTTACGTTTGACCCATATCGACGATGTATCTTTGTTTAAAGGCGAGCGTAATATGACAAATATGATATTCCCTATTCCCGATTTACACTAAGAAATAAGGAGACAAGCTACACTAGAAATGGCTATCCATCACCATAAGCTATCAACGACACCTACAAGGATATGACAACTTCGAGGCTATCAGAGGCATTAGGATTCAAAAACAACAGAAGAGGGAAGCAAATAAAACAAGAGTAAAGAAGAAAAGAAACTTCAATTTGGTCCAAATAACGATGAAAGAAAAGACTTACTAACACCGGTGTGACCCTCAGTACAAGCTTTTCTCTTATTCCTCCATGAAACTCTCCTCTCCTCTTAGTTACATAAATAAAACAAAAATTACATAAAAGAAAACAAAAACTATAAGTTACAAACTATAGAATAGCCTAACTTCTACTCTCTGCTTGATCGCTCTCTGTACACTGAGAATTTGTAGTATTTGTAGCAGAAATGGGATAAGAAGAAAAGTATACAGATAGGGGAGGAAACGCACTCCCATTGGTTGCAACAAAGCCACGGATCCTCGGCTCAGGCCGCGGATCCGAGGCCAGGATGTGACCACATCCTGGGAGAGGATTTCTCTGATGTCTTGTTACATCCGTTTATCCATCTGATTTCTCAATTTATTCTCCATATTTGATGATATCTTAATTGATGTTTAGCTAACCGAATAGATTCATAGAAATCTGAGTTTAACTAGTTTTTATTTGGTGTTATCTTTTGATTGCTCTGATCTTTAGCTGAACATTTGCCCCAATCCTTGATTTGTGGTGATATCCTCATGGATCTTTAAATTAACTAAATTGATTCACTAAAATATGATTTTAACTGACTGAATCTAGAATCATCCTCAGCTAATCAAATAGATCTGGTTATATCATACTTTAACTGGTATTTATTTGGTTTAATCCTTTTTATTTCTATTATTATCTTCTACAAAATAAACATTTAAGACAACAAAATTAGCATTTTATTACACGATAAATGTAGGAATGTAATAAAGAATAATGTAATAAATGTGTATGTTCACACCCCCACCTATCTTTTACTTGTCCTTGAGCAAAATATCAAAACTAGACCTAAAAAATTATTAGATCACTTTTACAAGTCATGCGATTGCACTGAGCAAATGCAACAAGCCGTTAAACCTCTAGGTTTCCCTTAGAGAACGAGTTTTGTCTCGTGAGGGTTTTCAGTAGATTACACCTGCCAAATCTATAAAGAAAGAGAAACAAAGTGTTAGTATTTTCGAAAAGCATTTTGAAAAGGAGAGAAAATATTTGAAGTATTATTGTAAGAGTTCAAGTAATCTATAAGTTATAGAAAAACTAAATTTTTTATTCCTAAACTTAATCTCTATTCAAAAATTTATTATCAATCAAGGTAAGGAGCCAAACTGTATTTCTCATCTAGTCAATTATTTTACCCTGAGTCATATGCACCTTCGTGACTGTGAAATTTTGATTAAGGGTTCTTTCACTCTAACTCTTATGCCTTATTTTATTTATTTATATTTTTGATGCTATTATTCTTTAGTTCTATTAGGCTTTCTAATTTGCCCATGTAACGAGCCTTTAATGGTGACTCCAAACCGGACGGTCTTCTTAAGGCACCAAGTGAGAAAACACCCCACGAACTTAAGGACTCGAGTAAAGAAGGCCACAAAACTATGGATTTTATTATATGCACCACTTTTAGGCGTGAATACTTATGCTTTATAAGGCACAAATACCCAGATTAATCAGAGATTTTTGATATATATTTTTTCTTTTTTTAATATATAAGGCATAAGAATCTTTATTTTTGAGCCCTAAATGTGTAAGTGTATAAAGCATGCATATTTCATCAAGATAAAAATCAAGACTAAATTATTTTTTCAAATTTTCTTTCTAACTCTAGAAATCAAACAAATAATCTTATTTTGACTAAGTATAAAAAATCCTAATTATGATTCTCCTATTTCTTAAACTTGACTTAATTTTTTACAAAAAAATATGTCAAAATATTGCTCTCTTGTCAAAAAAGTTTTTTTAAGAAAGAAAAATGTTAATTTTTTATTTTAATTAAAAAAATTTATTTATGTTAGCCCCCTCCCCCAAACCTATCTCATGCATTGTCCTTAATGTATGAATGAATGCATAGATGCATGAAAAAGAAGAAAAAAAAGGAAAATTTTACCATAAGGTGGAGGTTCAGTGGCAGTCAGATAGGGCCAAGCGTCTTTACTTAATTAAGATAATGTGGTGGTTCACAGAACCCACCTTTATTGGCCTCTTTTCTATGAACATAATTATAATCCCCAATATGAATAGAATCATGAAAGATCTTATCAAAAAATTTATTTCTTTTATATGACCAGTCTTGAAAAATCATCATTGAGTCATTATGGTCAATACCTATATCCAACAAAAGATTGTGACTTGGTGGAATAATTGACTTGGATTCATGAGTGATAGGTTCGGGAACCATTACTAACTTAGAAAAATCAACTTTGGGTTAAAGAGTCGGTCTTGGTTCAAGAGTTGAGTCCAAATCAAAAAATTGAAATTCACATTCTTCTCCCATCAATGGATTGTGACTATTCAAATTTGATGATTCAATTTCTAGATCTATGGGTACATGACTAAATGTTGGCTCCAGAAATTGGTCCAAATTGGGTAATGATATCGGAATCAATATAGATTCAAAGATGGAAATTGAATCACAAGGTTAGGGATCATGGTCACATTCACATTCAAGTTCAATCTCATTGAATGAAAAACTTGCCAATTTGTTCAAGACTTGGAATTGGTCAAGTTCAAATTTGTGTGATAAAATTGAGTCTTGATCAAAGTCTCCAAGACACCAAGATTCTTCATTCTTATTAATATGGTTTGGGTAATCGAGAATGGTCGAACATGTGTTCAGTAGAGTTTTCTTATTCTTATCTTTCATTATGTTGATATAACGGCTCATTTTTGCTTCTAGCCTATCGAGAGATTAAAAAAATTATTTTCAGACTGAATCAAGTTTTCCATACGCTTATCTGAGTCCATAGGTTCTTCTTATTATGGGACATAGAACATGGAGTAAGGATCTTGGATTTGGGAGTCTGATGAGAATTGTGAGTCCATCATTTTCAGCTTTTATTCTTGGGACTCAATTATGACTTCTATAATTTTTATAACCTCAAAATTTTCTTCTATTAGTTGATCATGACTAGGAAAATTATAGGCTGAATGTTGGAATGATGGTTGACAGTATGACTCAGGAAAGTTGTATCCCCATTGACTCTGTGAAGAGTCGTGATGATTATTCCAGTCTTTTTCATAGTATTAGGACTGGGGTATTTATTGATTCGGATAAGACCAATCCGACACACTTGGTTGGTTAAAGTTATGATATGTTGGGTTGGTAATATCCGAGTCAAAAGAGGTCAGAGTGTAATATGGATTACTA
This sequence comes from Agave tequilana, assembly GCA_038442645.1. NCBI lineage: Eukaryota > Viridiplantae > Streptophyta > Magnoliopsida > Asparagales > Asparagaceae > Agave > Agave tequilana. The sequence goes on along the minus strand of JAVJIF010002368.1, from coordinate 14,646 downwards.
TTAAAATTGAAAAAATTGTTATTATAAGCCATATCACACATGAAATGTCAAAAACAAACCAGAAAAAACAAACAAATAAACAAACAAAAAAAATCTAACCTAAGTTAGGGTAGACCTTAGACCTAAACGACTCCTAACCGGTTAGACTGTCCACGGGGGGTATATTGCAGAATCTGATTACAAATTAATTGGCCAAGTAGGGGCAAGATCCGTAGGAGGTATCTATGCCTAAGCATCAGGCCTAATTATGCCAAACCACTGTTCTTTGAGGTTTCACCTCAGCAATCCTCAACCTTTGAAACTAATTTGGCAAGAGTCAAATTCTAATCAACTTTCCCCTTAGGCTAGTCTCCTTTTTGAGTTCGAGATGTCCCTAGGGCAAATGTCTACTCAGTTTTAGTTAGGCTTGAGTTAGTAAGGAGATTATTTGTGGGTTAAGGGAGGGTAATGATTTTCTCACCTTATCTTATTTATAGAACAGGCCCTTAATTCAGTTTAGTGCAGTGTACAAGTATATAGAAAAAGTAACACTCAAGCAATATTTCATACAAGAATGAACCTTATACTAAATGTTATGTACACATACCTTAGCTCCAACACTCTTTAATAGTAAATAGAAAATGTAACGAAATAGACACGCGCCTAAATGTAAAGTCTAAACCTTGTTTAGCATTTACAATCAACCTTTTACTGTTGAGTTAGAAATATATGTACAGTGAGTTAAACAAGGAAATAAATAGGTATAGATATTTAAACTTTACAATTCAGCCAACCTGCAAAAAATACAGGCTAGTAGTTTACTCAGATTGCCATGAGAATGCAACAAATCTGAGGGCTTCTGGGCTCTGCTTTCTTGAGCAGAGTTCCGGGCCACTTATATTTCCACTGCAGTAAAAATTTTCTTGTTCTTAAACCTATACACCAAAAATAGAGAAGAAAGTTAATCAATAAAGTAAATAAAAAAAAGTTACTAACCGTCCCTCCCCGGCAATGGCGCCTAAATTTGATTGAGTTCAAACCTGCACATAGAAAATACAGAATTTCAGGAATATGGAACAGAAGTGCAAGTACTCAATACTACCACTATAGCAAGTGGTTATGCGGGTCGTGATCCACAAGGAGGGACTAATGATGAAGCTTTTTAGTAAGTTCTCTTAGTTCACTTGAAATAGTTAAAGTTCTTCTTTTAGTTCTTGAAAAGAAAATGAAAAAAAAGTTATAGTTAAGTTAAGAAGAAAGTGATAGATTGAGAAGGTGGAGAAATTAGAAAATAGATTTATACAAAGAGCTTAAAAAGAGTGAATAAAAGAGTTGGGAGATGGTGATGTTGGTGATCTAAACTAAAATGTAAAAGAAAGAAATTTAAATCCTAAAAAAATACTTACTTATCTCTTTGGTACCTGCTTACCTTTGACCCATATCGATGATGTAACTTTGTTTGAAGGCGAGCGTAGTATGACAAATAGGATCTTCCCATTGCCGATCTACACTACAAAATAAAGAGACAAGCTACACTACCAAAGAAATAGCTATCCATCACCATAAGCCATCAACGACACTTGCAAGGGCAAGGCAACTTCAAGGCTATCGAAGTCATTTGGATTCACAAACAAAGAAGAGGGAAGCAAACAAAAGAGTAAAAAAGAAAGAAACTTTGATTTGATTCAAATAATAATGAAAGAAAAGACTTACTTACAATGGTGTCACCCTCAGTACAAGCTTTGCTCTTATTCCTTCATGAAACTCTCCTTTCCTCTCAGTTACATAAATAAAATAAAAATTACATAAAAAATAAAAATCCTAAGTTACAAACTATAGAATAGCCTAACTTCTACTCTATAATTGATCGCTCTCTGTACACTGAGAATTTTGCAGTATTTATAGCAGAAATAGGATAAGGAGAAGATATACAGATAAGGGGAGCAAATGCTCCCCATTTGTTGCAACAGAGCCACAGATTCGGGGCTCTAGCCGCGGATCCACGGCCGGGATGTGGCTAGATCCTAGGAAAGGTTCTCCCTGATGTCTTGTTACATCCGTTTATCCATCTAATTTCTCGATTTATTCTCTGGATTTGATGATATCTTCATTGAACTTTAGTTAACCGAATGGATTCATAGAAATTCGAGTTTAACCGGTTTTCATTTGGTGTTATCTCTTTGATTTGCTTTGATCTTTAGCTGAACATTTGCTCCTTAATTTTGTAAGTCACCTAGAGGGGGGTGAATAGGTGATGGCTAATCTAATGGACACTTAATGCGGAATTAAAAACTTATTATGCAAATTAAAACTATTTAAGCTAAAACCAAGTATAACACAAGAGTGTAGCCGGATTTCCCATGAAGGGCTCTGGACTAACTCCTCAAGATTCCTCTAAATAAGAGTTGAGGTGCCGCGTTGGCTCTCTTGGTTGAATACAAGTGTTAGCAAACAATCCCCAAGCATATAACAATTAAGCTCACAATATATATCAAGCATATAAGATGAAAGCAATAAAAGTATGCAAGATATAAATAAGAGTAAGATATAGAGAGTGAGCAATCGCAAACACGGGAGATTTATTTCGAGGTTCGAGCACACTTGCTCTACGTTCCCGCCTTCAACACTATGAAGGATTTTCACTAAAATCGATCCACCGGATCACTCGGCCGCAACACCTACAAGGCGAGTTCATACTTGAACTCCTTGGACTCTCTAGTCCCGTACACACCGCAAGCCCACTAGCTCGCCGAGGCCGCACCTCAAACACCGAGTTCACACACGAACTCGAAAACACCGCAAACACACTCGTCCGCCTCCTCAAAGCAAAGATGAAGTCTTTGGTGATCACAACACTTTGATTACCTAAAATCCTCTCACAACAATATCCCTATAGGTAGATATAGCAATGGATAGCTCAAGTGTTTGTGTGAGAAAATTAGGATTGAAATGGTGGAGGAAAACTCAAGAAAATCACTTTGAAATCACTCTTAATAAACTCCCCTTTTAATTGGAAATATTGGCTCTAAAACAAGTGGAGAAAACCTCTTAAAAGAATTGAAAAAACTGGTACAAAACCCACTTGGAAATCTTAGAGAAAACAGCCCCAAAAGTCCTCTTTATATAGGGCTAGAAAAACTAGCCGTTGGGCATTTTTTCAGCCCAGGCGGCTGGCGGCCCGGTCGACCGCCAAGGGTCAAAAATCTGACCGTTGGGGCGTCGGTCGACCGGCCCGGTCGACCGCTGCCTAGAACAGAGAACAAAGTTCTCTGCCGGTCGACCGGCCCGGTCGACGGGGCTTTCCAGAGGGCAGAAGCTCTCTGCGGTCGATCGAGGTCGGTCGACCGGCCCTCCAGCAATCCTGGCATGCATGTTTGTGCACGTCGGTCGACCGTCCCGGTCGACCGACTTCAAGCTCGGTCGTCCGGTCTGGTCGACCGGCAGAAGCCAGACCAGACAAATTATAGGGATAAAAATGTTGACTTTTTAGCATAAATAAAATCCCATAAAATTATGAAAAATCTACTCCTATAAAATTATGAAAAATCTACAAAAATAGTTTTAACATTATACTTTGATAATCAAACATGCTTGAGCAAAATCAAGACATGTTACAAATAATTTGAACTATTTTTGTAACTTAAAATTTTGGCTAAAAACGAAAACTGTATTTTTCCAAAATTGGGTTTTCCAAAACTTCTCCAAACACAAAACAAGATATTTTAAACTCTTTGAAAGCATAGAGTGTATGAATATGATCCACTACACATACATGGTGAAATATCTATGTTTTTGACATTAAGCTCTAAATTTGATTTTGGTTAAAACATATATACTTTGAATTCCAAAAATCAAACCGGTATTTTTTCAAAAAGAAAACTCTTTTGTATTTTTCCAAAAATAAAATTCTTTTATGAAAACTCATCTAAATCAAGAGTGTGTGTGTAAGATATATTTGAGCAATCCACCAACTATTCTATCCTTTACATTTTATCTAAAAATAAAATCTTATAAAAACAAACCTAGACACAAGTCTTGATCTTGAAGGTCTTCACTTGAAGTCTTCTTATCTTCTTGACTTGGTCCAAACTTGATCCAAAGAGCTAGACTCCTCTTGAGTGCTTGATGTGGTCTTGATGCACAAACTCTTGAATCAAACCGTGTTAGCTCCAAAACTTGACTTGGAATCCTTTGTTGAAGCTACACACCTACTAAGATCTTGATCACAAATCTAAAACTAATTAAACACAAGATCATTAGTACTATAACTACATGAGTTGATCATCATCAAAACTAGAGTGATAGGCCTTTGGGCCAACAATCTCCCCCTTTTTGATGATGACAAAACTCATGGAGTTATATATGCATGGATTAAAGTAAAGCTTCAGAGAAGCTGCCCCTTAACTCTTGCATCACAATAAACAAATAAATATGCAATGAAAGCTTATAAACATATATGCAAATACAAGGAGATAAACATGCATAAACAAGCATGAAACACATCAAATTCTTTTTCTCCTATTTGCAAAACAAAACATATATGCATAAACATAAATCCTTCTCCCCCTTTATGAATAAAGTAAGGAAAACATGCATATATATACCAAATACTTCTCCCCCTTTTTGTCAATCATCAACAAAGGGGTTAAAGTAAACACAAAAATAATGTTTCCCCACAAAGAGGTGAACTCAAATCAATCAATAAAGAGATATATGCGATATACATTCATGAAGAGGATGACGCTAAGTTAACTTCCCTACATACATGCATTACATGAAGAAAGGATGACAAGCCCTAATTCACATAACACATAATATGCAATGCATAAGAGAAGATGTGAAGCTCCCCCTACACACGTGTACCGCATAAAGAAGAGTTGTCAAGCTCCTCAATATAAGATACACTCAACATGAATCTATATGTAGAAGAGATGTTAAGCTCCCCTTGTATATAGGCAATATAAAACAAAACATTTTTAATTTTCTTATTAAAACAAAATTTTGAATTTTCTCAATGAAAACAAATTTTGAGATATCTTAGTAATCAAATTTTAAGATATCATATAAACAAAAAATTTTAAGGTACCACAAGCATTTGTAATCAAATTTCAAGATACCAATTATTGTAAATAAACATTACAAATTTTGAATTTAATCAAAATAGAACCATATTGATACCAATTGAAAATTATTGCATATTTTTTATATCAATAAAAATATTAATTTTAAAAATAATGCATAAGCTTATTAAAATTCAATTGAGAAATCAATTGAAAAACAAGATTTGAATTAAGCTTAGCATAAACAAACTTTGTGCTTTAAATATGTAAATCGATTTTAACTCAAGCACAAACAAATCATATATATATGTATGAAAATGAAAATACCAATAGAAATTGATATTATTTTAAATGAAGCATACATATATAGGAAACAAAATATGAGTATATACAAAATGAAAATACCAATTGAGATCAAGTATATAACTCATAACCTACCACCCTTTTATGCACAAGGTAAAGGATTTTCAATAATGCTTACAAGGCATACTCGCCCATCCATCCGCCCATGACGGAGTTGGTAGGGTTTTCGAAAATAATTTTGAGAATATTTTAGTATTGAAAATCACTACCAAATGAAGAATAATAACTAGTTAAAATAATTTTTGAAAAAACTAGTTAAAGATCCTTCAAAAACATGAAATCAAATCATATGTATATCATGAAGTATACTAAATACATAAAATTCAACACTCAAGGTCCATAAAGCTCAAAATGATCATGAAACATAGTCATGAATAAACTAATGAAGTGTGAGTGATCAATAATCATGTAAGTAGTATTTTCATGAAAATAGTCAATTATGCTCAAAACAAACATGAATATTATTTTATCAAACAAAAATCATTCATTTTTCAATTAAAGATGAAAATTATAAAAATTCATTTTTCATCTTAAAAACAAACTTCTAGGTATATGTATGTCTTTATTCAAAACTAACAATATGCATACATATCCCAAACATAAAAATAGTCTATGATATGATTTGTATGAAGGCAAGAGACTCAAGAGACATACATGTATATTCATTAGATTTGAATACAAACTACATATACAAGAAGTAAAATATGAAAAATAGGCAAAACAAGTGTAAATGAGGAAATCATCAAAACTAGGCTATACATGTGCATATAATGAGTACAAATGAGCAATGAAGTGCAAACATATATGAATTAAATGTAGCTCACTACTCGTACATGTATAAATATCCAAGTTTTAATAAGAACTACATTTAAACATGTATTTACCACATGAAGCACAATCATAAAAATAAACATGCTAAAAATCATCAATTATAAAAGCATGTAAACTAAAGTAGGAGTTTAGAGATAGTTACCAATACATAAACTACACTCTAATTCTCCAAAATATGGTGGTTGTCCCACCAACCTCCTTGATAGCGGTGCATCAAAAATGTGTCCATCAAGTCCATACATCCACTACCAAGGCACCGAACCTCTCACGTTTTGTGAGAGCCCGCACCAACATCAAATACAAAAGGTGGGGATTTTGGTACCCATTTTCCTTTGGGTCCTCGGGGGTTAGCATCTATTGGAACCCAAACACTTTTCTTATTAGCAAAATTAATATGATGCAACTTATCAAAACAAAACTTTGCTAAATGGCCTTTGCGGCCACAATGTGTACATTTGTACACTCTAGGATGCATATGTGTATGCGTGTGATCGTGGCATGCAAAATGTGCATATGCATGATGTGAGTGTTGTGCATGAACATGTGGAGCTTGTTTCTTTGAAAACAAAGACTCCAATCTAGAGTGGTTAAATGCACATGTGCTCAAAGTTGAGCTCAAACAATTTATTTTATTTTTCAAAGCTTTAATCTCATTTTGATTAATGGTGGCATGTAAGGCATGGTGAGATAGAGAATCATTATTTTTTTCTTTTTAGAAACATTTTCTTTTTCTTTTTCAATATTTTTATTTTTAAAGAAATGTTTTCATTTAAAGCAACTTCCTTTTGTTTTTCCACCAAAATAATTTTATTTTTCAAATTAGTGTTTCCTTCACAAAGATCATTTAATTTAGACATCAAGGAAACATTTTCATTTTTCAAACTTTCATTTTCTTTTTCAATGCATGCAACTTTATTTTTAAAAGAATCATTTTCTATTATCATGCAATCAAATTTCTTTTTCAAATTCTTATTATCCTTTTTAAGCAATTCATATTTTCTAAGAGTTGTTGACAAAATGATGCTAGTTCATTATAAAGCATATCAACATCCTCTTCTACCTCGGATTCGGTAGTTACTTCAAGGGGGTTATCCCCTTGGACCATGTAGCACACGTTGGAGGTGTCACTTCCAACATTAGAATCGCTCCCCGCATAGTATTGTTCTTTTTCGCCAAGGGAGATCATGGTGTTCCACACTACAAAAGCCGAATCAATATTAGATACCCTAGATAAATATTCATCATTTAGGGTTGATTTTAAAGCATGTAGGGCTTTTGCATTAGCCTCAATATTTTTACCATTTAAACAATAAGAATCTTTAACAGTGGCAAAATAAATATTAATACCTAAGGCTTTGAGGAATAAGGACATCTTAACCATCGAAATTTAGATGTTAAGAATGTCAAAGGTGGGAGGTGTCATGAAGTCCATGGTGTGTGTAAACAAATATTGTGATTAGCTATAAAATGAGGATCTTTAACTCTAAGTTGTAAGACCCAAATCAAGAGCACTTAGCTCTGATACCAACTGTAAGTAACCTAAAGGGGGGTGAATAGGTGATGGCTAATCTAATGGTCACTTAATGCGAAATTAAAAATTTATTATGCAAATTAAAACTATTTAAGCTAAACACTAAGTATACACAAGAGTGTAGCCGGATTTCCCGTGAAGGGCTCTGGACTAACTCCTCAAGATTCCTCTAAATAAGAGTTAAGATGCCGCGTTGGCTCTCTTGGTTGAATACAAGTGTTAGCAAACAATCCCCAAGCATATAACAATTAAGCTCACAATATATATCAAGCATATAAGATGTAAGCAATAAAAGTATGCAAGATATAAACAAGAGTAAGAGATAGAGAGTGAGCAATCGCAAACACGGGAGATTTGTTTTGAGCTTCAAGAACACTTGCTCTACGTCCCCGCCTTCAACACTATGAAGGATTTTTACTAAAATCGATCCAACCAGATCACTCGGTGCCGCAACACCTACAAGGCGAGTTCACACTTGAACTCCTTGGACTCTCTAATCCCGTACACACCGCAAGCCCACTAGCTCGCCGAGGCCACACCTCAAACACCGAGTTCACATACGAACTCGAAAACACCGCGAACACACTCGTCCGCCTCCTCAAAGCAAAGATGAAGTCTTTGGTGATCACAACACTTTGATCACCTAAAATTCTCTCACAACAATATCCCTATAGGTAGATATAGCAATGGATAGCTCAAGTGTTTGTGTGAGAAAACTAGGATTGAAATGGTGGAGGAAAACTCAAGAAAATCACTTTGAAATCACTCTTGATAAACTCCCCTTTTAATTGGAAATATTGGCTCTAAAATAAGTGGAGAAAACCTCTTAAAAGAATTGAAAAAACTGGTACAAAACCCACTTGAAAATCTTAGAGAAAACAGCCCCAAAAGCCCTCTTTATATAGGGCTAGAAAAAACTAGCCATTGGGCATTTTTTTAGCCCAGGCGGCTGGCGGTCGACCGGCCCGGTCGACCGCCAACGGTCAGAAATCTGACCGTTGGGGCGTCGGTCGACCGACCCGGTCGACTGCTGCCTGGAACAGAGAACAAAGTTCTCTGCCGGTCGACCGGCACGGTCGACCGGAGCTTTCCAGAGAGCAGAGCTCTCTGCGGTCAACCGGGGTCGGTCGACCGGTCCTCCAGCAGTCCTGGCGTGCACGTTTGTGCTCGGTTGACCGTCCCGGTCGACTGACTTCAAGCTCGATCGACCGGTCCAGTCGACCTGCAGAAGTCAGACCAGACAAATTATAGGGATAAAAATGTTGACTTTTTAGCATAAATAAAATCCCATAAAATTATGAAAAATCTACAAAAATAGTTTTAACATTATACTTTGATAATCAAACATGCTTGAGCAAAATCAAGACATGTTACAAATAATTTGAACTATTTTTGTAACTTGAAAATTTTGGCTAAAAATGAAAACTGTATTTTTCCAAAATTGTGTTTTCCAAACTTCTCCAAATACAAAAACAAGATAATTTAAACTCTTTGAAAGCATAAAGTGTATGGATATGATCCACTACACATACATGGTGAAATATCTATATTTTTGACATTAAGCTCTAAATTTGATTTTGGTTAAAACATATATACTTTGAATTCCAAAACCAAACCGGTATTTTTCAAAAAGAAAACTCTTTTGTATTTTTTCAAAATAAAATTCTTTTTATGAAAACTCATCTAAATCAAGAGTGTGTGTGTGTAAGATATACTTGAGCAATCCACCAACTATTCTATCCTTTACATTTTATCTAAAAACAAAATCTTTTAAAAACAAACCTAGACACAAGTCTTGATCTTAAAGGTCTTCACTTGAAGTCTTCTTATCTTCTTGACTTGGTCCAAACTTGATCCAAAGAGTTAGACTCCTCTTGAGTACTTGATGTGGTCTTGATGCACAAGCTCTTGAATCATACCGTGTTAGCTCCAAATCTTGACTTTAAATCCTTTGTTGAAGCTACATACCTACTAAGATCTTGATCATAAATCTGAAACTAATTAAACACAAGATCATTAGTACTATAACTACATGAGTTGATCATCATTAAAACTAGAGTGATAGGCCTTTGGGCCAACAGATTTGTGGTGATATCCTCATAGATCTTTAAATTAACTGAATTGATTCACCAAAATCTAATTTAAACTGACTAAATTTGAGATCATCCTTAGCTAACCAAATAGATCCAGTTAAATCAAATTTTAACTGGTATTTATTTGGTTTAATCCTCTTTCTCTCCATGATTATCTTCTACAAAATAAACATTTAACACAACAAAATTAGCAAATTTATTACACAATAAATGTAGGAATGTAATAAAGAATATTGTAATAAATATGTATGATCAAGTTGCAGATGTTTGTTGTCCAAAGCTTCTAATTCTTGGAGTTGCAATTGATGCTTATCCTCATCTGTCATCTTCGTTATCAAAGTAATGCGCAGAGATGGAATCTGAATTTTCAGTGAGAGTACGGCTTCACATCCGTATACCAAGGAAAACAACGTAGCTTTTGTCAGGGTTCTCACTATTGTGCGGTGGCCCACAGGCATTTGATTGGAACGGGAAAATAATAAAGAAAAAGTTAAAGTTAGCAAGTCTTAGTCTCGTTTCAATTTAATCGCTAGCAAAGGCTAGATGGGTCGATCCACAGGGAAGGATGCAATGCAAGCATTTCGGAACGATCTTCTCTGTATTTTACTTAGAACAGAAGAAAAAGAGAGATTGATTAGATTTGATTGATTTTGAGAAATATAGTTTACTAATCATCTACCACAACCCATAGTATTAGTCTCAAATAATGAATATCATATTGAAATAATAAACATCTACCCTAGGTTATTAATTGCTATTCAAGCAAGATGAATAATGTTGGAACCCTAACTAGTGTACACTAATAATGATTAAACAGTTGTTCATTCTAATTTCGAAGCATAGCATAGAGAAGTTTAACTTAAAATTATGCTATCAAAGTTTTTAAGTATGAATTATGAAGAACCACTAAAAAGTGTAACCTAGATTACAGTAAACCTAATCATTCATCTTCAAGAAGATATTTTCTTTTTCTAGCGTTTCTAATAGTAGCTATCAATCAATTCACTTGTTTAAACTAAACTAGGGTTGATCGAGAGATTAGAAAACTATGATTTTAATTTAGTTATTCATCTTTTTTTATGTTATTTTCAAGTTTTTATGTGGAATCAAAAGAATTACAAGAAAATAAAAGAAGGAAATAAAATAATTAATCTAAGCAGGAAAGCGGAATTAAATTATAAAGAAGAAAAGAGTAACCTTTATTGGGTGTCACTGACTAATTTACAAAGCTCCTCGTTCTTCAAAAAAATCTTCTTCAAATAAAAATAAAAATACAAGAAATTTCGAAAATAGAAAAAGATCTAAAGAAAAACCCTAACTTTAGTCGCTGGATGCCCTGGCTCTGTTGCTCTACAGGGGTATTTATAGGAGATATAGAAAGTAGAGTCAGTACAACTCTCACACGAAACTTCGTAACCAAACTCATCCAAAAGGCCGCGGAAACGCGGCTATGGCCGCGTTTCCGCGGCCAAAGCGTGGCAAATGGCCACGCGTTTTCTTGCGTGGCCTCCTTTGGTCCGTTCATCTGGGATTCTCCTTTTAGATTCTGTATTTAAACTTTCTATCTTGAGAACTCGATATAACTTGGGAGGCAAGTTATCATAAATCTGAATTTGTAAAAGGATATTTATCTTTAAACTTTTCTCCTTTTATCTTTAGCCTTGTCTTACAACCAACTACAGTTGAGTAGAAGTCCATCTCATCTTATGCTTTTTCTCCTCTTCTAGCAATTAGTAGTTCTATTTTATCCTTCATTTTCCTCCCTTAGATTTTAAATAAATAATTTAAAATCCAAGTTTAGATTAAGTTAGATAATGTAGAAACTTCTAAATTACTACAATTTTTGCATATGGGCTTTTTGTGATTTTGGGCTTCATTCAGGCTTTATTTCTTTATTTTTTAATTACTCAAGGCCTGCACACATTAAATAATAAAACATTAGTAGTAGTACATAATAAAAGAATAAATAGAGAAATATGAAGGTAAATATGATGATAAATATGTACTTTTTACTACCTATCACACCCCCACACTTATCTTTTTGCTTATCCTCGAGTAAAAATTAAAAAGAAAGAGAAAAAGAAAAGAAAAACTAATCTATCCTAACTCACTTTCGTAGGCATCATGGTTGCACTTAGCATATGCAACAAGCCGTTAAACCTCTAGGTTACCCTAGAGGACGAGTGTTGTCTCGTGAGGGTTTTCAGCAGATTACACCCACAAAATCCATAAAAAGGAAAATGTTAGTGAATTAGTTAAATTATTTTATTATTTAGTTATTTATTTTGAAAAAGGAACGAAATATTTGAAATATGTTTGAAGAAACTAAGTAATCTATAAGTTTTAGGATTATCATTTTATTCATTCTTAAACTTAGTCTTTATATAATAATTTGTTATCAATTTTAGGTAAGAATCAAAATTGAATTTTTGTATAGTCTATTTCGTTATCCTAAGTCATATGCATCTTTATGAATATTTAAAATATTATCTTAAGGTGGTGGTTTCGGTGGTGGTCTGATTGGTCCACGGAAGGCGGCCCAATCGAATTTTTGTGGAGTTCGGAGGAACCCGCTAGAAATCTCTCTTATATAACCCACTAAAATGATGTATATATGAACAATTTTTATTAAAAATGTAACCTCATCTAATTTTCAAATTTCATAATTAATTTTGGAGTCAATTTTGTCAACCGTCTTGTCCCAAAATGGAGTGTGAAAAGATGGAATGATTGACTTGGACTCAGGAAGTATGGGAACTAAGACAGACTCAAGAAAGTGACTTAAATCAAGTAAAGGTTTAGGAGTCGAAATTGGTTCAGCAAGTGGGTCCAAATCAAGAAGTTGAAACTTAAGTCCAGGTTCGTTTTTTCACAATGGAATGTGACTTAATATTGGTGATTCAAGTTCAAGAATGACAGGTGTGAGAATCAAAATTGACTCTAAAATATTACTCAAATCGGGTAACAAAATAGGAGTTAATATTGATTCGGGAATTTGAACTTGATCACAAATTTGAGAATCTAGGTCATATTTCTCATTGAGTTCAATTTCATAAAAATGAGAACTGGCCAATTTGTCAATGGAACTTTCAAAAGTATGAAATTGGTCAAGTTCAATATGATCATAAAAGGGTGGCGATTCAATTTCATTATGAATTGGCACAGGATCCAATGTTTACTCGGGAAAAATATTGAAATCAGGTGAAGACACCGGAGTCATTATTGAATCAGGAAGTAGAATTGAATCATTAAGTTGAGGTTCAGGATCATATTCGTTCTCAAGTTCTATTTCAGGAAATGAATAACTTGCCAAACTGTCAATGTCATTTTCAAAATTTAGAGTTTGGGCAAGTTCAAATGATTGTACTGAAATGGAATCTTGTTTTTCAAAACAAGATGACTCTTTGGCTCTAAGAGAATGGTTGCAACATCAGAAATGGTCAAACGGTGAGAATGGAGAGTTTGGACCATTAGATCTATGTCATGATTATGAGTGATTTTAGCCTGAGTCATGGCTTCAAGCATCTTTTCATAGTCAATTGGTTCATCATTTTGTTATGATTGGACTTGAAAAGATAAAGTGTTGTGAAATTCGTAGTGAAATTGTGAGTCCGTCAGATTCAGTGATTGTTGCTTGGACTCACGCATAATCATTCCCAAGATTGAAGGTTTTCTATTTTGTGATTGTTGCTTGGACTCACGCATACTCATTTCCATCATTTCTAAGATTGATGGTTTTCTATTTTGAACTGGTGGTTGTGAGTATGAATCTTGAAAATATTGTGGACAAGGTGGATAAGGAGGACAAGTTGGTTGAAAATTGAACTCGGGGAAGCGAATTCCCGTTGACTCTGTGAAGAGTTAAAATTGTTTTGAAAATTATAGTCATAAGATGGGGGCATGGGTTATATTCATTCGGATAAGACCACTCCGGCACACTAGGTTGGTTAAGTTATGATATGCCGGGTTGGTAATATTTGAAACGAGGTAGGAGTATAATATGGATTATCATTAAAATTGAAAGAATTATTGTTATAAGCCATATCACACAAACAAAGAAAAAAATAAGCAAACAAATAAAAAGAAAAAAATCTAACCTAAGGGTAAACCTGGATCTAGACGACTCCTAACTTTAGACTATCTTTAGGAGGTATATTGTCGACCTTAACCACAAATTAATCAGCCAGGTAGGTGGAAAGGTTGGTGGGAAGTTATCCGTCAAAGACGTTTCTTAATTAAGTAACCACCAACCTTCGGGCTTTCGGCCCTTAATCTCCTTCCTAGACACCGATTTGACAAGAGTTAATTTTGAACAACTTTCTACTTCAGCCAATCTCCTAATGAGTCCGAGTTAACCTAAGGCCAGCGTCTAAGCAATTTTATTTAGGGTTAGGGTTGTGAGTGTGGCGGAGATGATTTGTGGGCTAAGGAAGGATGATGAAATCCCCACCTTATCTTATTTATGGGTTTGCCCTTAAATTGATTTAGTGCACATGAAAGAAATAGACAAGTAGTCACTCAAAAGTAGTAAATCAGCCAAGGGTGCTTCCTAGTCTGTATGCAATGCGAACATACCTTGTCGCTAGCACTCTTCAATAGAAATTAAAAAATTAAATAGACACGTGCCTATGATGCAAGAATTTAATTTTTTTATTTATCAACTAATAGGTTACTGTTAATTAGTTAGTAGTATGCAGGGTGATCACAGAGAAAACTTATCAGAGCAGTAAACAGAAATTGCAATTTACAGCAACCTGCAAAAAGTTCAGTCAGTAATTCACTATTATCA